>JAPFFP010000103.1:3972610-3993865 GCA_026153255.1 Solanum medicagineum
ACCTTTCGTCCTCCAAAACACTATTTCAGGTCAACACCTTCAGTAATTTAGCCTCTGAAATAAAATATTCCAAGAGATGTTGACTCCAAATGTTTCAGTATGTAACAATTTGATTATTAAACAGTACATGTAGTCATAGAGAAGATCAGATGTTGCATTACGAATGATTCCTTTACTTAAGAAAGGATTACCCAAGAGGAGGGAGACTTATTTTCTGGGATAAGTATGAAGCAAATAATATCTAAAGGAAATGTTCTCTCTCCTCCATATCTAACAATTTAAACCAAAAAAACATAAAAAGAGGGAGACGCTTTCGAAGATAACTAAATCCACGAGACAATGACTCTGGGTATTCATAACAGGGAAGAGAGAAAGAAAAGCATTCCAATGAGGAACAACACAGATGATATATCCTTTTCGCAAATTGTTTGGAGATACCACCAATGACAGTTCTTTTCTTTTTTAATGGTAAGATAGCAAGAGTGATGTTTCTGCCATAATGAAACGCAATTTTATGAATAAATGCAGCCAGAAAGAATGTAAAAGCATTTACTTTAGACAATAACTCCTGACTTTCAGGAGGTTGTTTCTCCAAGCTCTGGGGCAATATCACAGTTAGCAGCTCTGGTTTCTCAGCACGAAGAGCACCTCTTATGACAGCAGCATTGGTGCCTGCTGCTCCAGAAGTAAAGATGTGATTTTTCTGGAAAAAGAAGAAGTTGAAGAAACATTGAAAAGCTTGAAGTCATTAATTCACTATCTCCTTCAACAAAGGGAAGAAAACCATACCGTAATGACCAAGGCGTAGCTTAGAATTTCAATAAGTTCCTGATGCATAAATCCCATGTTTCTTGTCCCAAAAAAGCCAATATTTCTTGGGCCTTGTTGTTGAATAGCTAACAATTCCTGAAAACATGAAGGGAGCAATATCTCTTATTAATGTTCACAGACCATTGAAACATCAAGAACATTAAAAAAGTCGATTTTGTGGACTTAAAGTGACACTTGAATTGGCCTGCCAAATAGCTTTAGATTGCTTGCCAACAACAATATGACCAATAACTTCTTTCTCATAATCTAAAGAGATATCAGCCTCAGGTTTTCAATGCAGTTTCAGCAGACCACCTAACAAAAAAGAATGGCTCATAGATGGCTACCCAAGAAGCTCCTTCCCGAGGTTATATATACCAGAGGTTGAGTTATTCAGGAATTCACAAAATTAAGGAGTCCAATCTAAAATTTCTATCCATCACAACAAAGGCATAATAACCCAACCACAATTAGACGTAACTAGTGATTTAGTTTAAAATTACTTGTGCTTTGATCTGATCTAACATATTCATTTACTTCGATGTTAAATGTCAATGGAAGATAATTACTCAAACAATATCCAAGTGGACTATCTGCAGGTAATAAATATCCAAAGGAGGATGATAAAACAAGCAATATACTATTAAAATCTCATCGCAGTTTCAATTGATACAAGTATTCCCTCCATTCCAATATAAATGAATTTCTGAGCACTTTTTACTAGTCCAAAATGAATGAATTTTTCAAAGTCCAAAGAAATGTATTAATTGGTTTTTTCCAAAAATGGCCTTCTCTTAAATGGGTTATTCATTGACTATCTCTGGTTTAAGAGAAGTTTGGAAGGAAGCAAAAGGGTGATATTGAAGAATTACCTTCTAATCAATGCCTTCAATTAACTTTCTTAAGGGGTGTGTCGTATCTCAAAAATTCATTTGTTTTGGAATGGAGGGAATATAATACGTCCTTAATCAAAGAGTGAAAGACCAGATCGAACCTGCAGATAGTCCACATCCGGAACTGGTTTATACTCTGATACCAAAACTGATCCTGAGCCTTCAACAACAGATTGAGCTTGAGTTGGAATCTGAGAGCTGAGTTCTTCATCAGAACCAAACATCTGTATGGCAAAATCATCTTCATTCCTCAAATTATCATTGCTGCAATATCTTTCAGCATCTCCATCTGGCCACTATACCAGCACACAGAAAAGAGAGGCCCCTGGCAGTAAATTATAAATGAAAACCAACTGATGCATGAAAATGCATAATTACGAGAGCCTCTAGTTTGTGCGGATGGCAGTTACTGAAAGTATATGCAGCCTAAAACAGCACAAAAATTTCAAGCTAGAGCTAAAGAATATCCAAACATGACAGAGGTGCTGTCAGTAGCAGAATATGCAAACTTGTTCCTCTCATGCTAATCAAGTGGTCTTTCTCTAACAACCTCATTTTCCAGTTTAACAACGGAAAGACCAATACAACAGGACTACCTCATCCATTTGTCGTAAAAACAGAAAAAGACGACAAACAAGATGAAACAAGGAATCTTCTTCCTATCAAACAAAAGCCCCAAACGAAAGCAAATGACAACAACCCACCATGGTAATATCATACAATTGCTTGTTTCCAATCCAGAAACATTTGACTTTCTGATAAAAGAAGGTTCAATTTCTATATTACTCAGAAAGCATTGCCACAGTCACCAATCAGCAGCAAGAGATAGCTAGCTAACCCTCACCCACAAACTTCAAGTAAAGGAAGAACATCATATCACTACTTTCTTCTCAGCACAAATCAAAACAACAACTAAATATGACCAACAATAAAGTTTTAAGCTTTCCTCACACCAAACACCAAATTTCAAGAACCCTTTTTTCCCCAATTATCTCAAAGTCAATAGCAAGCAGAAGTACAAAAATCAAAACCCAAAATACGCATTTTTGAGCTTTCCTTCCATCAAACACCAAATTGTCAAGAACCCATCTCCAGTTATCACAAAGTCAATCGCAAGCAAAAATACACCCATTTTAGCTATTAACACAGAGAGAAAAGTAGGAATACCGTATGTCCATTGGAAGATGAAGTTGTTGAGGCACATCTTCTAGAAGAGAAAATGGGATTGAGGGGAGTAATGGGGCTGGAAAAGTGAACAACTTTAGTGAAATTCAAAGGGGAAAACACAGGATGGGAGTGAGGAAGAGGCAAAAAAGGGGGCCTCAGTGAAGAAGTTAACATTCTTGATTTTTGCCACAACTAAATCACTTTTAACTATTTGTGATTTAGGCTTTTTGTAGCAGAACTTTTTCAGTTTCTTGACAACTTTTTGCTTCACCTTTTCTACAAATCCAAAGTCCCTTTTTGAGTTCTTTCTTTTTGAGGGACAGGTGAGAGAAGATAGGTTTACAAACTTTGGACAAATAACATCTTTTTTATTCCCTTTTTGTGTTTGTGGTTTTACTAGTATTTTACTTCTAACATCTTTTTTTTAAAATTTAATTTTATTTTATTTTATAACTTTTTTTAGTCAACAATGGTGAGTGTCATCCTGCTGGACAAGTTGCCTAGCAAGCTCAAGATAGAAACTAGTGCCACTTTAATAAATCATTTTGACAAATACCTTCTCACAAAAAATGTCCTAAAAGAAATTATGTACATAAATTGTCACATACTTTATTATTAATTAGAAATTGTGACTTTCAAAATTTTTGTTAAACACTTGTTTATTGTATTAATTAATAAAATGATGTTATGCCTAATTTAATGTGAGTATCATTTAAAAGTTTATTATTAGTAGAATCTATTACTATTGTAAAAGAGCAAATGAGATTCATGATTGATATGGCAATTGGGTTTATTACATGTTCGTTAATCTACCATTGAGCTTGTCATGTTTTGTTCATTGATTTAAATTTTTTTCTTTCCAACACATAAAAAAAATTGATTTTTCTGAGTTCATTAAATTATTTTCATCTAAATAAGTTGTGTTATTTAATTTCATGGTTGTTGGTTGATGAGTATTTTGTTTATGTTCTAATTTCTGGTGTTCTACTTTACTTTTTTAAACTCTTCATTGTTTATTCCTGAAAAAGATACAATTAAACTTATATGTAAAGTTTAAAAGAATATGTGAAATAATTCAATATAGTTGATGAGATAGTCAAATAATAAAGTTGTAAATAAAGAGAAGCTAATGCAAATAGATTGAAATAAGAAATAATAAATAAATGCAACTTAGCATCAACCAGTGTGTTTCGAACAGAATATGAGGTAATCAAGCATTGTGGCTCAAGGAAGTGATTTTAAACAAAACTGATCTAAAGTAACAATAGATTCGCTCTGAAATTTTCACTTCGAAATTCAAACCTAGCTGTCGCATTTTGGCTGCTGATCCACGGTGGCTATGGCCACAGCCAATATCGATTAGCTCCCCGCCGGGGTTGATTGCCAAAAAGATTCAAAATCCAACTATGATGTTGTTCTCAAGCAATCACAGCTAGTTTTTAAACCTATTCTAATGGATCCTGTAGTCTACCTCCATGGGGAGCCGCGATAATATGGAACGAGGAGGAAGTTGATCAAATGGTAGTAAATGAATTTGCAATGATAGAAAAAATTTCCTATGGGTGACATGATATCCAGGATCTCAGGCAGATCATCCTTAAATAGTGTGATCTAAAGGAGGACTATAATATAGGGGTCTTGAGCAGTAGACATATCTTAATAAGGGTTTCATGCATGGAAGACTATGTCAATCTTCTCGCAAAGCCAACATTTTATATCACGCATAGGAACTAGAATATACGATGTGTACTTTCAAATGGGATCCTTTGTTCAACCTGAGAGAGGAGATCACAATGTTGATTGCATGGATCTTTTTTTCTACACTGGTGCCAAATATTTTTGAAAATGAATTCGTGTTTTCATTAGTGGCAGTGGTCGAAAATCATTGCAAATTGATCTAGCCACAAAGAATCAAACCAAATCAAGTTGTGTCAGGGTCAAGGTAAAAGTGGACCTACTGAAGGAATACTCCCAAGTGCATTAATGTTGTCCTAAGAAGAAAATCTAGGGAGATAGTGGAGAAATGGATCACATTAACTATGATTATATGACTAAGTACTGTAAAAATTGCAAAACACAAGAGCATGATGAAAAGGAGTGTTATGTCTTGCACCCTGAATTATATCTAAAGGAGGGTGAGGAGGAGACTAAGAAAGCTAAAGTAGAGGGCAGGGGTAAGATGGGGGAGAGAATAATGGTCAAAACAAAAATAAAGAAAATATCAAAGAACAAAAGGGGAATAGCGGTAAAAAGCCAATTCAAAAAATGGAATCCTAAGGGGATTCTAAAAAAAGGAGTTCAGGTAGGGATGAGTAACAAATTTGATGCACTAGAGGCAATGGAAGGATAAATCTAAGAATCATGATATCTTACCTAAGGATAATATAGCCAAGGAGATAATAACAAAGGATTGGGTTACTGCCGAGAGTAAAGGCATTGTGGACACTAATGTTGATATGACTAAGGAGCAGGGAGAAAGACTTCCTGAGGATAATGATAATGGTAAAGATAGCATATTGGGACATCCTTAAGGACAAAATCTTTTGAAAGATGAGGGTAGTGCAAACAAGGATAAGAATTTAGCACATCAAGAAGACTGTCTAGAATCCAGTCTACAATGAGGGAGAACACATCCACAAAGAGGATGAACACATCCCTATTAACTCTCCCAAGGTGATAGCATCACCTGAGATTGACATAGTGCCCAATGATCAAGCTATAATAAGATGAGACATTGAGGAAAAGGATAATATAGAGGAAAATATTGTCAATGTAGGCAAGGAACGGTGACTTATCTCCACGATACATTGAGGGTCTGCGAAAAGGGATGAAAGAAGTATGTATACATTACATCTTCAAGTCAAAACAAGGAGTAATAAAGATAAGGATGGTCATAGTTATCGATGACAGATTTATCTTCTGAAATATAAGATCAGTCAAATTTCAGAAGACCTTTAATAGAGTGGTGAATCTTAATTGAAGATACAAATATTCACTAATAGCTCTTATGGAACCATTTTAAAATCAAAGTAAGCTAGATCAAGATGCAAGAAGACTGGATTTTATAAATATTGTGTGTAATTTCTCTTCTAAGATTTGGATGTTTTTGTTGGATTTTTGGAAAATGGTGATCATGATTGACTCAGGGCAACATATGGCCATTATCTTTACATATAATCAGAAGACATTTGCGGTATCAATCATTTATGCTATGTGTAACGCTATAGAAGGCCGAAACTCTAGGAAGAGATCAACAATATGACTGATAATATTCAACGCCCTTGGATTATAGGATGAGACTTTAATGTCATACCCAATGAGAAAAAAAGAGCTAGAAGGTCTCCCTTTCTCCATCACAGAGGCTCAAGATTTTGCTAACTGCATTAGTGTTGTGCTCTGCAGGAATTGAAGTTTAAGGGAAGTAACTTCACTTGGTGGAATGGAAAAATTGAGAATGAATTTAGTTTTAAAAGGCTGGACAGGGCACTTGTCAATGAGGAATTTTTAAATATCTTTCCCACTTCAAAGGTGCAACACCTAATAAGGTAGGGATCAGACCATGTTCCACTTCAAATTAAGTGTAAGTCTGATAAAGAAACTATCGAAAAGCCATTTAAATTCTTAAATTTTTGGATAAAACACAATATGTTTAAGTCGATGGTGGAGGAAAACTGAAAGATTGACTTTGTGAGTGATCCACTTATAGAATTTCATGCAAAGCTCAAAGGGGTGAAGAATGCACGAGCTAGATGGAGTAAGGTTACTTTTGAAAATATTTTTCAAAAAATTGTAACTTTGAAGGATGAGATCAAAGTCAAGAAAATTCAGATGAAAATAAATGTTACCATGGAGAATAGGGAAGAGCTGAACAATGCCAATGCTGAATTAAGAAAATTTCTTTATGTGGAGAAAAAATTCTGAAAATAGTAAGATAGTATGAGGTGGTTTACTGATGAGGATAGAAATATCAAGTTCTTTCATGCCTATGTTAATGGGAGAAGGAGAAAATTGAACATTGATGAAACTTATACTGAGGAGGGGGATATTATTGATACTGGGGAAAACATTGGTACTGAAGCTATGAAATTTTTTGCATGTCAATTAAAATAGGACATTATTAGGGAGGACTATGAAATGTTGAACTGTATTCCCTAGACCATTTATGACTCTGATAATAAGGAACTGACAGAAATTTCATCTAGGGAGGAGATCAAGAAGGTAGTCTTTGTATTCAAGGAAGACAACTTTGGTGGCCCTGATAGTTTTTCTAAAACCTTTTATCAATATTTCTTGGATATTGTTGGAGAGGACATAGAGAGAATGGTTAGAGCATTCTATTGTGATCATCAATTGTCTAGATTTATCACCCATATCAATTTGGTGCTAATCCCAAAAAAGAAAAAGGTGAAGCATCTAACAGTTCTTAGGCTTATCAGTTTATACAATTTTATTAATAATATCTTCTCAAGAATGATGCTGAAAAGACTGTCTAAAATAATCCCTAAGATTATCTCTAAAAATCAGTCTGAATTTGTTAAAGGAAAAAGCATTGCCAAAAATGTATTGTTGGCTTAGAAAATAATTAGGGATATTAACAGAAGAAATAAGCATAATAATGTAGTGGTGAAGCTTGACATGACAAAGACATATGATGGAGTGTCTTGGATTTTCCTCACAAAGGTCCTCCGATGCTTTGGATTCTCTGAAGCTATAATTGATATGATCTGGAGACTGCTCATTAATAACTGGCCAAGCTCGTGAATTCTTTCAATCCTCGAAGAGTCAAGCAAGGAGGGGTTTTATCTCCTGTGCTAATTATAATTGGTGTTGAAGTCTTATCTAGGGATCTGAACAACCTTTTTATTGACAAGAAATATGTTGTGTATGAGTTATCTAAATGGGTTCCTAATATAAATCACCTAGCCTATGTTGATGACACCATCCTGCTTGGGTCTGGAGATAAATACTCTATCATTCAAATGATAAAAATCATTAGTGAATACGAGAAAGATTTCTGGACAAATGGTCAACAAAAACAAGAGCTTTTTCTATGTCCATGAGAATAGCCCTCTTACGCTTACCATCAAATTAAGAAAGTTGGCTGGTATCAAGATAGGTAATTTCCTTTTTACCTACCTTAGATGCCAAATATTCTATGGGAGAAGGAATGCCTCAATGTTTGAGGAACTCTAGAGAAAAATCACTAGGACAATAAGGTCTTGGCATAATAGGTTTTTATCCTATGGTGGCTGGCAAATGCTCATCAATCATGTTCTTAATTCAAATACTATATACTTTCTTTCTCTGATGAATCCTCGTAAAAAGGTACTAGATCAGATTCACAAAATCTTTGTATCCTTCTTTTGGAGTAAGACTGGATCGAAGGAGAGAAGAAAAAACATTGGATTAAATAAATGGATCTATGTTACTCCTATAATGAAGGTGGACTGGGATTTTAATCACTCCATGATGTTTCAAAGACTCTATTTTTTAAGTTATGGTGGAAATTTAGAACTTTAGTGGACTCTATGTGGGGGCAACTACCTTTGGAATAAAAGAGGTGGTTTCAGTATTTGGAGAAAAATGATTGAGATTAGAGATGATGTGGAGCAGGATATTTAGTGACAAATCAAGTCGGGCTTTGTTAGCTTTTGGTCTGATAATTAGACAAAGTTGAGAGCTCTCTACAATTATGAGAAGCTGACATGTGAAGTAGAATTGGAGGTTAGGGATTTCATAATTGATGGAAATTGGAACAGACATAAATTAGGTGAAGTCTTGTCTGTTGATATGGTTGAACATATTACTACTAGCATCGGTCCAGCAATTTAGGAGGATGTTTCTGACAGTTCTTTGTGGATGCCACAACCTAGTGGACAACTCTCTACCCAATTAGTCTTTGAAGGTCTCAGAAGGAATAAGGTAAAAATCTGGTGGAGGAATAATATTTGAATTAAAGGGGTTCCTTTTAAAATTTATCTTTTCCATTGAAGGGTATGGAAGAGACTAGTGGCTATAGAGGACAATCTTACGAGAAGGAGAACTAGTCTTGTTTAAAAGTGTTATTGCAGTGAAGATAGTGGAGAGGAAACCACAGAACATCTTTTTCTAACTGCCCCTATAACCTTAAAACTATAGATGTATTTTGCTACTTGTATAAGTGTAAGCATGGAGGATTACCACCTACAATAACAGATTATCAAATGGTGAAACAAGGAAGCCATTGGAAAGCTACAATTTATACATACTAAAATAATTCCTTTGATAATATTGTGGATGTTGTGGAGAAGGAAATATGCTAGAAGACATAGAAAGGACATTGTCTATGAATCTCTATTGTTTCAGTGTTAACAACTGTTACACTATGTAATTAAAAGCAAATACCCTTGGGTGATGATTAATAAGGATTGAAGGAATATGGTTATCACACTGGAAGCATACGAACCTAGGTTGTACCATTATCTAGTCAAATGAGAATTTTCGAGTGACAATTGGATAAAATGCAACATTGATAAAACTTGCAGAGAAAATTTGGGTATAAATTTTTATGCTTTTTGTCTTAGAGATCACAGAGGAGATCTAATGTATACAGAGGCACAAGAAATTGGGGTTGTAACTATATAGAAGCTGAGTTACTAGTCATTCTTTGGAGTATGAGGTATTATAGAGGTTGGAATGTTAATAATGTCATTATAGAGATTGATTCGCTTAGTCTACAAAAAATACTAAGAGGAGTGTCAAAAGTACCATGGCTAATCAGGGAGCAAGTAGAGGAAATCAGATTTTATATGGCAAACATTGAAGCAGAAATTAAATACATTTTCAGAGAACTAATCACCTAGCTGACAGTCTAGCTAACCATGCATTTGATAAAGAAGGGAGATTACAATTTCATATATTTCAGGATCTCCCAGTACAATCCAGAAAAACTTTAAATTTAGACAACGCCCAAATCATTTCACTATGGATTTACATAAGGCCTCTCAAATATCAAGGAGACTATATATAAAACAAAAACTTGCTGTAGAAGTCAGGGAATTGGCTATTTACAGGAGGATATATATTGATATGACAAGATCTAAAGTCTCCTACATCTTTTCTAAAGTAGATCTCAAAAAAGTCTCCAACAAAAAGGATGACCTGATATAGATTTGAATAGATAATTCTATGCTTCAATGGAGGATCCCAAATGGAGGGTGGTTGGATTAAAAGCTACAGTCACAAGACCTTACCATTTGGACAGGAAAAAGAAAGGGATATGAATATCAGCTAGAAAGAGGTGATGTTAGAAGAAAGTCTTGGTATTCACCATACAAATCTTCATTAGAAGATAGATTCAGGCCCTCTGCTCCAAGACAGTAGGTCGAGACACTAAACAAGAAGATGGAGTCAAACTGGTAGAAAAGCAACACCAACACTTAACGAAGGACGAAAGTGATACATGCAGAGCAGCTATACTGACGACATGGCAAGGAAGATGAAAAGTTTCACCATCAGGAAGGTTCATGACCCAAAATCACACATGGAGAAAAGGTTTGTTCATGAGGGCTTCCAGACTCATTGATCGAAGAAGTGTAGTGGAGAAGCTACACTTAGGAAAGTGGAGCGTCTGAGTAGGGGAACAACCTTTTGTAAAAAAGGAATGACTGAAGGCCTTTTTTAGACTCTTTTTATATATTTTTATTAAATAAAATGGCTCGATAACCCTTTTAAACCAAAAAAAAAAACTTATGTTTGACATGATCTGATGATATAATTAGTTAAGATATGTCGGTATGACTTGACAAGAACTCTAAGCCTAAAAATTAAATATTAATATTGCATGAAAGAAAAATGAGTATGATAAATTCAAATTTTGATGATTACTGTGAAGATATGGCTACTTTTATAGATAAGAATTCTTAAGATCTACTAGCTAGATTATACTCTATGAACAACATTTAAGAGTGAACAAATAATGTGGTTCTGCATCTAGAATAGTTACATAAAAACTAATGCATTTTGATAATATTGTCTTTGTGTATTTGAGCTTGGTCCAATCATGATTTTGAGAAGTGAATTTTATTGTCAACTTTTGGTATATTGATCTTACTCTTATTTATTTTCATGTGTACTAATTTAACACAATCATATATCTAACTTATTTTTATTCTCTACAAATAATCTTCATATTTTTCAAATCAAACTTTTTCTTTATTTGGTGAATGTAAGTGATGTATTTTCTTTCCTCAACAAATCTTGAACTTTTATTTATTTTCAAATTATATTTTCCAGTAGAAGGTATTCAACTATATCTTTTAATTAATATTTTGACATAGGCCTTCCTTCAAGTTCTTATCAATGATACATGGTGATATAATATTAATTTTTAGTGTGCTAGTTCAGTCTTTAAAGCATCATTATTTAATCAAAGTCTTTAACTTTTCTATTTACTTTTTGCTTACTTTTGAAGCATCATAAGGTTTGACGAAGAAAATTTTGAGAGAATATTTTTTTCTTTTCTTATCATTTTTTTAAGCATCTCCTCACATATTGCTTTATTTAAAGTGTGTTTTTCTTAATCATTTATTCTCTATATAAATATCTTTCTATTTTGAGCATTGTTTCATCACCTTTTTTTTTGAAGAATTTTTAAATTCTTTTCACTATGTTTTTCATAACAAAGATAGAAAGTTGGCTCCTTTATTACTATAAGAATTCACATCTATATTTTATGCTTATGTTTTATTTCTTCTTCTGCTTCTACCTCCTTCTTGTCTTTACTTTTATTTTTATTTTTTATTGATTTTGAGCTTACCAACGAAGATAAAGAAGAACTTTATGTGAAGTCAAGAATGAAACTGGTGATGATTTTTGTAATATCTTGTAAAATAAAAAGTCAAAATACAGAAATAAAAGTTTAAAACTAATTTAGTGTAGGGTCTAAGAGATTTATCTACAAGTCGTGGACTAGTTCATGGACAATAGATGGGGATCGTAGAAAAACTTGAAAGTGAGAAAAAAATTAGAATTTATGATGAAGTCTACGGATGAATTCTATGGATTGTAGTTCATTTTACGGGTCGTAGATGGCATCCCCAGATAAAATACTGAGACTTGAAAAATTGATCCCAGACAGGACAAAGGGTATCCACGAGACATGAATAGTTTGACGATCCATGGTTGTAATTACGAATCATAAAAAGAGTTTCGTGGACTAAGATTCCAAGATTTAGAAATTTGATCTAACTTTTGTGAGTTGACTTATATGGATTGTGCTTTATTTTAAGGGTTGTAAAAAGCGGTCTCATCCAAAAACTTCAGACTTGATTGTACTGCTTAATTTCCATAGACAGGGATCTATAATCCATAGAAAGAATCACGTAACGCAGATGATCCTCATAGTCATTGATCGATAGTTTGTTTCAAGGTTATTTTAGACATTTTTCATGCTTTTAATATTAAACTACATTGTTTCTAAGCTATTTCTATGCCCCATAACTTATTTGTATTTCTAGTTTCATCCATTCACCCAACACCCAAAATTTCTCTCAAGATGTTCTCTCAAGGTCATCTTCTTCATCAAGCTAGTATTCCAAGGATTCAAGTCTTTTTTCAAATTCTAAGGCTAGATTTCAACTCAGGTATATGGATATTTATTCATGGATTTCTTTCATTCTATAACGCCTAAAAGAAGTCTTTACTTTTCAATGAATTTTTAATATAGGAACCCAGGATTTTGATGATCTAGCATTAAGTTCAGTCAATTGTGTTTTTACTTATCTTATTGATTTAACTATGCATGATTGACATCAATTGTATGATTTCAAGGTTTTAAATTATAATTTCTTCTCAATTTTATTTTGAATTTTGTGATTTCTTCATAAATTCTTGCAATTATGATCAAATTGATATTTGAATTACTTGATCAAGTATGAATTCATTAAATTGCATGACTTGAAGTTGATTTCGTATGAACATATACTTTTACCCTAATTCTCATTATGAATTATGAGCATGAATTATTAACTCATTGTGAATTATGAGCATGAATTATCAAGGACCTTATGCATGTTCTATATTTATTGTAAATTGTAGTAGTTACAATATTGTACGCAATTATAGTACTAAATAAAGGAAGCGTATTTTTTATGTTAAAACTCGTGAATTAATGTAATTATGAATTGTGTGAAATACCATTATCATTTTTACCATCTCCTAGTTTTGTGCTTGTACATGTACAAACTAATCTTTTATTTGAAAATATTGTAATTATCCGGGCTCCAATGTACAGTTTTCTTATTTTCGTTGAATGGAGAAAATTGGATCATGTATTTTAGATGTACTGAGAAAAGTATCACTATCTAGGAACTAAGTTGCACCCATTCTTCACTTTAAATGTCGCACCGGTGTCGGATTCTCTAAAAATATACTACTTTTATAAATTCGACACACTCGATGACACTTTTGAAGAGTCCGAGCAACAGTATTTAGGACAATAGGTTCTTTTAAAATAATTAAGACATGTATGTATATGTAGGTTCTTTTGCTTACTTTATAGGTGATAGAACTGAAATTTCAAATGGAACATGCTGAATAAAGCTTGTGTATTCATTGTGATGAAGTTTATGTACCTCTTAGCTAAACATTGCTTCACAATATCTTCACTTTTTATTTTGTAGATGGAGAGATCTTTAATGAAGACCAGGGAGCCAAAATTTCCAAAGATAATGAACAAGCATTTCGTTACAAGTGTAGTTTATAAAGGTATTCATGTCTTTTGGTGCAGTGTCACGACATAAAATCAGATTGCAACTAAAAAAGGGAAAACTAAAATAAAACAACCACAACACTTAACTTAAATTCCCAAAACCTAGAGTCATGAGTACAAGAGTTTCTAAATAGTGTGAAAGAGTAAATATAAGTTGTCTGATAAAGACTATACAAAGTCTGATATGAAAGACAACAAATAACGTCTCAATAGTCCAACGATGACTTGAAGTATGAGTCTCACTGCTGTAATATAGGGAAAAAAGAGAACTCTGTCAGAATGAGATCATCACCAGAGGGAGTTCCTGTGCTCGATCTGCAGGGAGGAAATATAGTAAAGGTGAGTACACCGAAATATACCCAGTAAGTTCAACTAATTGGGTAGGAAAAATTGGGTAAGCATATAACAACTAAAAGCCCTATCATCTGCAATGAAGAGGTTAGTACACAATATAGACATAAGAACAAATAAATAGATCAAGTATAATTATGATGCAATGCAAATGAAATAAATGAACGCAATGAATGAGATGGAATCATGATTGCCAAACAGCGCGCGTACACATCTACTGAGCTAAGGATGCCAAGTAGATCCCATGGGGGCCTCACAGACCGTATATGGAAATCTCTCAACCTTGCTACCTCCGAGTGGTCAAAAGGTGTCACAATATCTCAACCTTGCCACCTTCGTGTAGTCAAAGAGTTTTAGAGAATGTGTTACATATCTCAACATTGCCACCTCTGCATGGTCAAGGGGTGGTATCAATAGAATATGGAATAAATACATGTCAATGCCACAAATCAATGAACATGACAGCAATATAATAAGGTAACTGATAAGTAATAATCATAGAATCAGAAAGGACATGCCAAGTGTTACAACTAGTACCACAGGTCATTAACATGTCCCAGTTCATCACATTATTACCAATACCTAAATATACCGATTACACCAAACTTCGCAAGTCTCAAAATATACACTTAAGCCCTAGAAAGTAGCTGAAATACCATTAATCACCACAATGTTTCTCGAATGATATCACAAGTCTCATATTATCATAATAACATCCACAAGTATCTGAAATATCAAAGATACACCTCAATTTACTAACAATTTCACAATTTGCTCCAATTCTAATATAACCAATATCACATTTTCAGCACAACTATCATACCAATCTATTTATTCACGAAACAGTCTAAATCTTACAATTATCACATGACAAACCCAATAACACAAATTCAATCTTAAAAAGTTAGCAGAACCTACCTCGATGCTGAAACAACACTTGAACCAAGCTTTTCAACACTCCAAGTCTAAAAAATGAGCCTGAATCAACCAACTACAATTAAGAATTGATAATATAGGTCAAAAAATAAATTTTGATATCCATATTAGAACAATTGGGTCCAAAGGCAAAATGATCAAACTTAAGGCTAAAATTCAAAGTTCATGAATATGAAAATAAACTAAAAATTATGATTCTAAACGAGAAAAGGAGTTTGTGGGTGAAAATTTTACTAAAATTGGCTCAAATTGAAGGAAAAATCATCAATTAAAGTTTTCAAAATATAGATATGAAAATCTCAATTTTTAGTGTTCAAAATCATGAAATTTAAGACAAAATCAAGAGAAATTTAATGAAAATTAACAAGTTTGAGAATAGGAACACTTACCCAAAAGTTTTCCACAAAACTTCTCTTCAAAAATCGCCCACGGAAGCTTGAGAATTTCAAAGATGGATGAAGATGACATTTTTCATGATTAAAAACTAATTAGAAAAATTACTACTTCGCAACGCGGGGTAGAGCCCGTGAACATGGAGAAAGAGAAAGGGACAAAGCTCCGCGCAAACACGGAGCAAGGCCTGCAAATATGGGAGTATCAAATAAATAGACCTCCACGATAGCGAAGGGCCTATCCACGGATGTAGAGAAGAGAAAGGTAAGCCTCTGCAAATGCGAGGCCCAATCCTGCAGACGCGAAGGATAAAAATACTTGTACCAGATTGGAAAGACCAGCTCAAGGTCAAAACTCGAAACAGACCCCCAAAGTCCATTCAAAATCTGATACACATAAACCAAATATGAACCCCTACCAGAAATGGTATTTCAAGCTTAATGTAATTATAAAATTCGATTCAGAGGTTTCATTGACCCAATCCTCGATAAAGCTCAATATAACTAGTTAAAACTCAAAATACCCGAACTGCCTCTGAAACTCCAGAAATTACAACGAGGCCATAACTAGTGTTAGTTTCATCATCTGAAACTATTAGAACTGTCAAAATTTCGATTGGAGTTTTTGAACTTCAAATATTGACCAAAATCAAACTTAGGATCCGAAATCAATTACAAATGCAATTTTGGGCCTAAGATCTCCATTTCAACTCCAGATTCAGTTCTATCACTTCTCTTAGACCAAATTCAATATTTCAGAGCTAATAGAGTTGACAAATTTCTGTTCTGACACTCAAAACTCCAAATGGTACAAAAACTCACTTTTTCAACAACTTAAGATTTTAAAAAATGTCAAAACTCATATTTTTCACTTTTAAAACATCAGTTCTCAGTTCCAACAACATAGATAGTTCAAAATAGGTCCAAAGCAACTTACGAAAGGGAAAAATAATAATTTTCACAAATTAGCTCAAAAATGATCGATAAGATCATTACATACAGTTGACTGATAAGTACTCCTCTAATGCTCATACATACGGGCAGGTGCCTCCGAAAGAATTATTTCCTCTGTTTTTGGAGAACTTGTAGCACCATTTCATATTGTCCACTGACAACATCCTAGTGCTTTAGTAATGATAGATTCTATCATTTAGTTATTTCTAGAGCTTGAAAAAAATATCATTTTTCCATGTCATAACTATTTGCAAAACATACTGACTTAGCCAAGAAGTTGTGGAGGTCAATTTTGGCTCATCGACCTGTTAGATTTCCAATCATGGCATGAGAGCAGTTTACAGAGGTACTCTTGGAGAGGTTCGTACCATATAGCCTTCGGGACAGCCACAAGGATGAGTTTGATAGACTTCAGAAGGGTTCTATTTCAATTTCAAACTATGAGGCTAGATTTCATGCATTGTCTAGATATGCCTTGTCCAACATCCCTACAGAGTTTGAGAGGATTCAATGCTTCGTCAAGGGATTGACAAGGTATCTTCAGGAGGCTACGACTTCCTTGGTTCTGGACAGGGGCACATTTCAGAGTGTGGTGGATCATGTTCACATGATAAAGCGTATCAGACGTGATAGACAGGGTGGCGAGAAGAGATTCCGTCAGCACAGCCAGTTTAGTAGACCCTCCCCATGAGATGGAAAGTTGTAGAAGGAGGGTCATCAAGGCAGGACAATCCATGCAACCATCCCCATATCTGACAATGGTGACAGGTCTAGGCCTATGCAGATAAGTCACGATAGCTCTTCTAGTGCAGCCAGGTATAATGGCTTTTCAAGATAGCCATCTTAGTGGCAGGAGCTCAAAGCTTGTTATGTTTGCGATAAGGTTAAGCATGTGGCAAGGCGTTATCCTTATCGTGCACCTCCCACCCAGGCTTCAGGATCTCAGCTAGCCAGTCCAGCTCCAACATCAGCGGCTAGAGACACCTCTCAAGGTATGTGGGGTGGCATGAGAGGAGGTCAAGGTGCAGTGGGAGGAGGAGCCCGTGGAGGCCTACACGATAGCAAGGGGGCATAGAGTATGTTATGTTGTCCTAGATAGAGCCAAGGCAGAGGCCTCTTATGTAGTTATTATAGGTATGGTTTTGGTGTGCCACCGTTCTACTTCAGGTTTATTTGATCCGGGTTCTACTTATTCATATGTATTAGCTTATTCTGCTTCGGAATCTTGATATTATGTGTGAGCCTCTTGCCAAGCCTATTTGTGTTTCAACCTAAGTAGGTGAACCATTAGTGGTGAATCGGGTGTATCAGGGTTGTGTTATTTCTTTTATGGGGAGAGATACTATTTCTAACTTGATATTGTTTGATATGGTTGACTTTTGTAATATTGGGCATGGATTGGTTATCGCCCCATCATGCTACTCTTGCTTTGTCCAAGGAGGGAGTGTCATTTGTGGTGTATTATGATATTTCTGGAGTGGGTTTGGGTGATATGTTGATGCAGAGCAGCAAGGTGATAATGTATGTTTCAAGACAGCTAAAGGTGCATGAGAGAAATTGCCCTAACTATGACTTGGAATTGGCTATGGTAGTGTTTGTATTGAGGTTATGGCGACATTATCTCTATGAGGTGCATTAGGAGATCTTCACCAACCACCGGAGTCTCAGTTACATCTATTCTCAGTCTAATTTGAATATGAGGAAGCGTAGGTGGTTGGAGTTGCTAAAAAAACTATGACATATCTATTTTATACCACCCTAGGCAAGGCGAATGTAGTGACAGATGCTTTGAGCCAAAAGGCTGCTAGCATGGGGAGTTTGACATTCTTGAGGGCGGAGGGTTACTTGCTAGAAAGCTAGTTCGGTTGGATATTTCTCTTTCCGAAAGTATTTTGGCCATTGTTGAGTCTAGATTTTTTTTGCTTAATCAGATATGTGCTCACCAATTTAAGGATGCTAGATAGAGCTTGATTCATGATAAAGTATCAAATGGTGAAGCCAAGGTGGCTACTATTGATTCTGAGGACATATTGAGGATTAGTGGTCGAGTTTGTGTGCTTGAGGAAGGAGATTGGGTGAGATTGATATTGGAGTAAGCTCATTGAGCTAGATATTCCATCCACCCTCGTGTGGTAAAGATGTACCATGATTTAAAACAACACTATTGGTGGTTCTGGGTGAGAAGGGCAAGCTCAGTCCTCGATTTTATTGGCCTATTTGAGATTTTGAGGAGAGTTGGTGAGGTTTCCTATGAGTTGACATTGCCACCGAGATTATAACAGTTCATTCTGTATTTCATATTTCCGTGCTCTACCAAAATATTCCAAATGAGTCCCTAGTGATCTCTTATGATTCAGTTGAGTTGGGTTTAGACTTGTCTTATGAGGAGGAGCCGATAGTTATGTTGGACAGGTAGGTCATGAGGTTGAGGTCCAAGGATATACCTTCAGTGAAGGTTCAGTGGTGACACCGACTAGTTGAAGAGTCTACTTGAGGGTTGGAGTCAAACTTGCGAGCCACATATCCTAGCCTTCTTGAGGCTTCAGATACCTTCCTTTCTTGAAAGGATTAGTATCCCTAAACTACTAGTGAACCATGTTAAATGAACAATATCAACGTACACACGAAAAGCAGTAAAGTGACCCAGACAACTTATAGTGGAAAAACTCTTTGCTCAAGCGGGAAACAACCACTACCTATACTAGTACGATTTCAACAACTTTACTAACTTCAAACGAGCAAAGTCAACTTACAACTCACTTAACAAACTCAATGATTGAGAGTCAAACCCAATCTCAATTACAACTCACACGAAGAAAAAATAACTTTTTACAATATTTGTCCCTAAACAAAGATTCTAAGAAGATTGTCAAACACACTTGAACAATCAAGAAAACCTAACTCTAGATCTTGCTTGAATGCTCTCGCACCAAGTGCCTGTGCTCTTACTGAATGCTCTCGCTGATTTCAGATTGCAAAAGCTATGTCTCCTACGGTTGATGATTGTATTTATATTGAACCTTAAAGACATTCCATATAAGACTCCTTTGTTGAGTAGGGCACACAATTCTTTTCCATAAAGAAGTCCTTTTCCTAAGCTACTGCCTTCGTTGAATCCTCTTTTTATTTTGCTTTCATAAATATCACTCCTACTCTGACTGGAATTCTGTTCAACTTCCCTGGTGCAGCTATGCAGGACCTGGTTCTTTGCTGTGCTATTGTTGGTTCCGTTGGTCATCATCAAAACAACAGTCATACCTGCAAAGATCCTAGCAAATTCCCTTTTTTTGATAATGGCAAACCTATGTGTTTATTCATGAGTTCCTACAAACAACTCCCCCCTTTTGACATCTCAAAAAGACGACAAGCATTAGCACAAACCAGGTAACTAGAACATTAGAATAGATATCAAGAACCAAAAACAACAATTAGACAAAACACATTAGAACTGAGGATATTAGCCATCCGCATAGAATAGAGAAAAGCAGCAAGTCAAAGCAGAATAGGATATACACAGCAAAAAAATAATAGGCAAGCACCATAAGCATCCACGAAAAGTTATACAACCCATCAAAAAATTATCTATAGTATGAAACAAAAGAAAGGATAGCAAAGGACTTGGAGGACTAAGGGTGAGAGGAGGGCCTGCGCCTAGTAGCTTAAGAAGGGAGTCCACCCGCTGATTGTGATCCACCTATTGCTGGAGGAGTCGGTCCTTGAGGCGAAGAACTTCTGCATGAGAATCGCCAAGTTGGTCCTGAAGATCACCAACCTGAGCCTGAAGATGAGCCTACTCAGCTTGAGCCTCTCGAAGTTGCCTCATGATCTGAGTGATACTACTTGAAGACTTCAGTGGAGAAGGTGTAGCAGCAGCGACAATAGGTGGAGCATATTTACACTTAAGGGCAGTGGATAATCAATCATATCCTTCTTGGTCAATGCCCTTCCTGCCCCAAGCGATACCTGAAATGCCCTAAAGACATGACTCAACAGGTTACCATAAACTAGCTGATACGGACCCTCCATGGGATCAACAATAAACTCCATATGCTTGAGAATCAAAGTAGGCCAATCCATAAGTTTTTGTTGGTCGATGGCTTACGCAATCCCTATATCCCGAAACGTTGCTTCTTGCCTGCACTCGCCCCTGGGCAAAACCCTGCACCACGTCAAACAACATTTTCAAATACGGCGGCATGTTCGCTTTAAAAACCTTGCTGGGCACATCAGTGACCTGCCCATCAGTAAATTTGGAGGTAAACACAGCCAACATCCTCTAACCACACATACTCAGCCAGCCTTACATATGGAATTTGCAGAATCTTTCGTAGTTTCTCTTTATCAAACACAACATATTCCCCATGCACCTTTGAGGTAGCCACATCCCCCTCAACAATAGCTAGATTAACATAGAACTTCACCACCTCAGACTCAAACACTGGGTCTCAGTATCGTAAAAGAGATTTATCCACTCTAGGAAGGTCAATTTGTCACACAGTTGTGCGACCACAAATTAAGTATGGACCTCAGGGTGGATAAACCTACCCCTCAGCACAACTTTAGATCTGAAATAAAGTTCCTTTCCCACCTTGTTGAAATTCTCCACATGTTTCTTCACCTTGGGTTGAGTAGGGGGAACAGAGGAAGAACCAGGTGCAGGGGTCCCTTCAGGAGAGGGAGAGACTTGGACAGGGGAAGACGGAGAGATGGGGGACTTACCAGAGCAAGACTTCTTGCGATTAGAAGAAGGACCAGCAGAGTCAAACATGTGCCTTTTGCTCCTAGTGATGGCACCACGAGTGCGAGGAACGGTGGGCCGTGGAGAAGAAGGCGAAGTGGCCAGATGACGAAGAACGCGGTGGACCTAAGGGAATGTCATCTTGCGAATTTGAGTGCTTCGGTATAGAGGAAGGCACTGTAGGTTCAGGAGTGAATGTGGACCGAAGGGTGCCATGAGGAGGCGACACTACTCGGACTAAGGGTGTGTCGGTGGAAGAAGATG
>JAPFFP010000103.1:3993965-4027049 GCA_026153255.1 Solanum medicagineum
AGGAGTGAATGTGGACCGAAGGGTGCCATGAGGAGGCGACACTACTCGGACTAAGGGTGTGTCGGTGGAAGAAGATGAAGGTTCGTCAATAAGGTGTCAACTAGATGATTTAGGGTCAGGAATAGGTAGGTCGATGGCAGTCCAGTAGGGTTTGGATAGATAAGGGCAGGGTTGATAGTAGGGCAGGTCTGGAGAAGGCGAGGAAGAAAAGTGAGGAGGGTCATTTGAAGTGACCTGTGGCGGGGATAGTGGCGGTGACTGGTTGTGTATGGAGGGGGATGAATGGAGTTCCCCTTGTGAGAGATCCTGTGGTGGGGAGGGGGCAGTGGTGTTTGTGTCTGTGTTAGAGTAAACAACAAGAGACGCTATTATTGGATGGTTATTTTCTTGGAGAAGGGTTTTTCTTTTTCTGGTTTGTGAACAAGGAAGGGAAGTAATGTCTTTTGGCACATGAGTGGGAAGATAAAGAGGTATATAGGGAATTGGAGGAGGCTCCAGGATGTGATTGAAAAGACATATTCTGACAACTACAATCAATGCGACTCTTGAGATCTCGAGAGATGGTGATCGCTGTATTTGAAGTAATAACCTTTCCCGCCAAAAGAAGGAACAGATAAGAGGGACCTGGTTTAGGTATAGACTACAAGCAACTTTTCATGACGCATGTTTTTGTAATCATTCAACTAGTGGAAGTTATGTGGCATGGGCATACCTGATAGATTAGCATGTGAGAACCAGTTCCCCTTGACTTGTTGTCGTACTCCAGTGTCGGACACTAAGGGTAATTTCAGCAGTTCCGAGTGTATGTGTCCAGGTACATGTTTCTGAGAGGGATACCTGCAAATTCGTTCAAGTAGAAGGTCTGTTCAGTGCTTGAAGTATAAATAAGAGTAAAATAAAAAGAAAGGAAGGAATCCCTAATTAGCCCTAGATAAAGGTGATTCTTCTCAAAGTGCTTCCTGCTTAGGGCCTTGGTGAAGATATCGGCAACCTGGTCCTCATTTTGCAAAACATTGTTTCAATAAGCCCATTTTCCATATTATCCCTTTAGAAATGATGTCTCACATCGATATGTTTGGTACGCTTGTGCTAGACCGAATTCTTCGCAATATTCACTGCACTTGTGTTATCACACATGATGGGGATGCAGTCAACTTGGATCCTAAAGTCTATAAGCTGTTGTTTAATCCATAGGAGCTAAGCACAACAAGAGGTAGCAACAACATACTCAGCTTCATTGGTCAACAAAGCAACATAGTTCTGTTTCTTGGTAGCCCAAGAGACCAAGCAGGGTCCCAAGAAGTGCGTCATTCCTAAGGCGCTCTTCCTATCTATAGAGTATCTTATATAATCGGCATCAGTAAAACCAACTAGATCGAATGAAGAGCCAGTAGGGTACCAGAGAACCAGGTCCATGGAACCTTTCAGGTAGCGCAGAATTTATTTAACAGCCTTGAGATGTTATTCCTTAGGTTTTGGTTGAAACCTTACACGCATTCCCATACTAAATACAATATCAGGTCTATTGGCTGTCAGATACAAAGGTGATTCAATCATACCTCTATACTTAGTTTCACCAACCGCAACTCCTGCTTCATCTTTGTCAAGCCTAGTAGTGGTTGCCCTATGAGTGTCGCTTACTTTTGCATCCTGTACCCCAAACTTGGTGATTAGATCCTTCATGTACTTCTGCTAGTGAATAGATATGTCTATCTGTCCTGATGTATTTGGAGCCCTAGGAAGAAATTAAGCTCTCCTATCATACTCATCTCAAACTCACTTCCCATGAATTTTGCAAATTCTGCCCCTAGAGTTGCTTCCGTTCCACCAAAGATGATGTCATCGACATAGACCCGAACAATGAGCACATTGGCACCCTTCTTCTTCTTCAGGAATAGAGTTTTGTCAATCTTTTCTCTCGAGTAACCATGGCAACAGGAAACTAGACAGTCAATCATACCAAGCTCTGGAGCTTATTTTAGTCAGTATAGGGCTTTGTCTAGCTTGTACACATAGTCAGGATGATCAAGGTCTTCAAAACTAGGTGGTTATCTTACATAGACTTCCTCCTGCAGATACCCATTAAGGAATGCACTTTTGACATCCATTTGGTACAGCTTGAATTCCATGTGAGCGGCAAACGCGATGAGCATTTGAATAGCCTCAATGCGGGCGATAGGGCCAAAAGTGTCATCATAGTTAATTCCTTCTTCTTGACTGTACCCTTGTACCACTAATCTAGCCTTATTTTTGGTAACCATACCTTGTTCATCCAGCTTATTCCGGAACACCTACTTTTTTCCAATGATGGTTCAATGTTCAGGAGGGGGAACCTGGTGCAACACCTTACTGCGCTCAAATTGTAGGAGTTCTTCCTGTATGATAGATATCCAATCTTTATCCATTAATGTTTTTTTTGACATTTATTGGTTCAACCAAAGACACATATGCAGAGAAGACACACATGTTTTTGCGCTTTGATCTGGTAGATATTCTAGAGTCGAAAGGGGTTAGCAGGTTTTCAAGAGAGTGGGAACTCTTGTGCTTCCATTTATGTCCTAGGTCCTCAGGTACAGGATTGTTGCTTATAGTATCTCAGGGACTAGCGTCAGTTGGGTGAGATGTTCCAGATGAGCTATCTCTATTTTGAGCTACAACTATAGGGGGTGCCTCTTAGTTCCTATTATCCTGAGTAGGTGCACCTGATCCACTGACCCGCTCCTTGTCATCCTCATCATCTGACTCTCTATGATTAGTTACTTTTGACCTTAGTACCTGTTCCTACAAAACTTTCTCGGCCCTTTGACCGAACTCATCAAATATAACATGTGCACTTTCTTCTACATTCTGGTTCTTTTATTATACACTTTGTAAGCTTTGTTGTGAAAGGAATACCTAATTAAAATTTCCTCATCACTTTTGGTGTCAAACTGTCCTAGAGCCTCCTTTCCATTGTTGTGTACATAGCACGCACAGTTAAAGGAACGAAGATGGGCTAGGTTTGGTTTTCTGCCTTTAAGTAACTCATAAGGAGTTTTGTTCAAGATGGGTCTGATCATACATCTGTTGATGAGATAATAGGCAGTGTTCATAGCCTCATCCCAGAAGCTCTGTAGAAGATCATTGGCTATCAGCATGGTTCTATCCATATCTTCCAGGGTTCTGTTCTTTCTTTCCACAACCCCATTTTGCAGGGGAGTTCTCGGATTGTGAGTCACCCCATTTTCAGCACAGAACCTGAGGAACTTGGAGTTCTCAAATTTTGTACCATGGTCTGTTCTCAAGCTCGTCAGATGACAATTTAGATTCTTTTGGACCATTTTAGCTTATACAGCAAACATATCAAATGTTTCATCCTTGGATTTTAGAAAGAAGGTTCATGTGAATCTTGAGTGATCATCTACAAGTACAAAAACATACATGTTCCTACCTCTACTGACGACTCTCATAGGGCCGCTAAGATTCATGTGAACCAGTTGGTGCTGTCCAATCCTACTGGTTGAAAGCTACTCCTGACATGTTTACCTTGAACACTAGCTCCACACACTTGATCTTCACTAATTTTTCCTTCAGGAAGTCCCAGGACTAGCTCTTTTAAGATTAATTTATTGATTGTAGCGTGTCCTAGCCTGTTGTGCCAAAGACACAATGCATCACTGATGATGTTCAAACACTTCATCTCAGGTTGACAAGGTCTAATGATGTCCACCTTGTACACATTTTTATGTCTTTTCCCCCTCAGTATGAGCCTCTTAGATACAACATTTGTAACTTTGCAGTCTAAGGCAGTGAAGAGTACATCGTTTCCTTTGTCGCCCAGTTGAGAAACGCTCAGCAGATTATGTTTCAGTCCCTCTACATAGTATACATTATCAATGTATTGAGACATAGAAGGTCCCACCTTTCTGATCCCTTTAATTTCACCTTACTTTCCATTTCCAAAGCCTACGTTCGTTCTTGGAGAAATGAAAACTTCTTTCAAGAAGCTCAATCGTACTTTCATTGCTGTGGACCGGCTTTCATAAAGCACCTTTGGGTGTCACTCAGTAGAAGGAAGTCGCGTTATCTCCTATTATGTGCTTGGAGCATGCGCTATCCAAGTACCACTGCTTTCGTTTTCCTTCTATTGGTTCCTGCATAATTAACAAAGGTGAGACTTAGGTACCCAGATCCACTTGAGTCCCTTTTGATTGTAAAAAGGTTGAATAAGATCCCTTTTTACCAAGACAGGAAGATCCTTGTTAGTTCTTTTAGCCCTGGTGATTCTAGAGGTATATCTACCTTCATCATTAAACCAGTTAAATCTAGGTGGATATCTTCTGTGTGATCAGTTCCTGTTGGTTCTAGAGGTGTATCTACCTTCATCATTAAACTAGTCAAATCTAGGTGGATTTCTTCTGCCTGATCAGTTCCTGTTGGTTCTAGGGGGTTATCTTTGTCCTGTCTTATTTATGTTATACTTATGAGGATATCTTTGTCCTGTTCCCCTCCTTGGTTTACCCCTTTCATGGTTCCTGTTGATGTAGGAGATGCTGCTATCAAGAGCCTTGGAGTTTCTATTGCATTTATCTCTTAGATGACCAGACATCCCACACAAGGTGCAAAGGACTCCATGATCCATTGCATGATCCTTGGGTTCCTTGATTTTGAACCCAATCCCATACTTGGTGGTAGACTGACCTTGCTGCATATCATCAAGCATAGCAGAGGACTTGGTCCACTTCATAGTGTGCTCTAATTTAGATTTGGTCTGGTCAAGTTCTTTCAGGAGAATCTCATCCTTATTTAACATGTTTCCTAGCTCATCCCCTAGTTTCTTAACTTTTTCTTCTATGTCTGAGTGGGTCAGACTCATAACATTTTTCTCCTTTCTAGAGGACTTAAGACTGTCAATCTCTAACTGTAGTTTTTGATTGACATTCTCAAGATCTACATTCTCAGTTCTCAACTGAGCGTAGTACTCCAAAAAAAGGTCCTTGGTGTCCCAAACAGTCAGATAGGCTTCAGTCAGGACCTGTGACAGGAACTCAAGCTTTCTCTTTGAATACAAATAAATATTAGCTTTAGCTTGTTCAATACTTACCTTGGTATCTAATAGTGCACTATCCAGATCATGAGAACTCGCTCCTACCATTAGTGTTAGATTCTCCTGCTTGAGATCAGTTCCTTGCCACTTTCATCATTAGATTCATTCATAGCAACAAGAGCAAGGAAGTCATACTTCTCAGGTTCCTCAATAACTATGAGAGATTGATTTTTAGGTGCCTTACTATCGGATTCTTCCCCCGAGTTACCTTCCAGTGCTGCTAAGGCTCTTTGCACTGAGAGTTTGCTTCCTGATTTTTCATCCTTCTATCCTTGCGAACTTATGGTTCAGCCTTGGTTTCCTTGGGTTTCTCTGGAGCGTTCTTCTTGTATTCAAGTGCCCGGAGTGGACAAAACTTAATGAAGTGGTCAGGAATTCCACACTTGTGACACAGTTATTCCCTCCGATCTTTCTCAACTATTCATTGAGTGGTCCTTCTTTGTCTACCAGTTCCTTTTCTCAGCACCTTCTGAAACTTCTTGTTGATTAGGACAATATTTTCTTCCTCGTAGTCCTCATTCTAGTGGCTTTCGAAACCAGGTTCTTGTCCTTCCTTTTATGGTTGAGTTCCTTCTCCTAATTTTTCTTGAATTCATTAGTAACTAGGGTTCCCATCACCTGATCCATGGTCATGTTGTCGAGATCTTAGATTCAATGATGACTTCAACTTTGCTTTCCCAGGATTTAGGTAACACACTCAGCAGCTTCCGGATGGCCTTCCTTGTGGTAATAACTTCTGCTAAGGAGTAAATCTCATTGATAATGGCAGAGAATCTAGTTTCTATAGCATGATGCTTTCGCCTTCGTGCATTTTGAACAACTCATAGTTGTCGATTGAGATTATCAATTTTGCCTTCTTCACTTGAATGGTTCCTTCGTGAGCAACTTATAGTATGTCCCAAATTTGTTTAGCATATTGACAAGAGGATATCCTGTTGTATTCGTCAAGACCAGTGACACATAATAAGATCTTCTTAGCCTTGGCATTGTTCTGAATAGCAATCTTGTCAGCATCATTCCACTCGCTACGTTCCGTAGGGTACTCTTGGAGCACATAAGGTTGTCCCATCTTTTATGGGAATAGTTGGTCTGTTGAGCACAACATTCCAAAGATCAGGATGTTCCCCCTCAATGTGATTCATCATTCGAGTTTTCCACCATCCGTAATATTATCCATTAACAGTGGAGGTCTGGACTGAGAAGCTTTTCTTGTGCAGTGGGTGGGGCAGCAATTATCTTTTTGAGGTAGTTAGCCTTGATTCGAAAAAATCCGCTCTTATACCAATTGAAAGGATTAGTACCCCTAAACTACTAGTGAACCAAGTTCAATGAACAATATCAATGCACACAAGAAAAATAGTAAGTGACCCAGACAACTTATAGTGGAAAAACTCCTTGCTCAAGGGAGAAACAACCACTACCTATACTAGTAGGATTTCAACAATTTCACTAACTTCAAACGAGTAAAGTCAACTTACAACTCACTTAACAAACTCAACGATTGAGAGTCAAACCCACTCTCAATTACAACTCACACGAAGAAAAATAAGTTCTTACAATATTTGTCCCTAAACAAAGATTCTAAGAAGATTGTCAAACAGACTTGAACAATCAAGAAAACCTAACTCTAGATCTTGCTTGAATGCTTTCGCCAAGTGCCCGTGCTCTTGTTGAATGCTCTCGCCGATTTCAGATTGCAAAAGTTATGTCTCCTATGATTGATGATTGTATTTATATTGAACCTTAGAGACATTTCATGTAGGACTCCTTTATTGAGTAGGGCACACAATTCTTTTCCATAAAGAAGTTCTTTTCCTAAACTGCTACCTTCGCCTAACTCTCTTCTTATATTGTTTCCATAAATATCACTCCTGCTCTGACTGGAATTCTGCTCAACTCCCCTAGTGCAGCTATGTAGGACTTGGTTCCTTGTTGTGCTGCTGCTGGTTCTATTTGTCATCATCAAAACAACAGTCATATCTGCAAAGATCCTAACATTTCTCTTATGTTCGAGGACAAACATTATTTTTAGTGGTGAATGATATAATGGCCTAATTGGTCATTTTTTATCTTATCTATAAAAGTTATCGTTTTATCCTTTGGTAAGTAGCTTAGACCTGTTTTGAATTATCTGTATTGTTGAAACTGAGATCTTGTGTTTTAAAAGTAGAAAATATGAGTTTTGACATTTTTAGAAGTTTAAGTTGTTGAAAAAAGTGTCGAATTAGAAATCTACCAATTCCATTAGCTCTGGAACTTCGAATTTGATCTAGGAGAAGTTATAGAACTAAATTTGAAATTAAAATAAAATTTTTAGACCCAAAGTTGCATTTTTAGTTATTTCAGAACCAAAGTTTGACTTTGATCAACATTCGGAGTTCGAAAGATCGTATCAAACTCCCGACAGTTTTGGTAGTTCCGGTTGGTGAAACTAAGGCTAGAAATGGTCTAGTCATAATTTTTGGAGTTGCCGAGGGCAGTTTGGTATTTTGAGTCTTAAACTAGTTTAATTAAGTTGCATCTATAATTGTGGCGAGGAGACCTCGAAATTGATTTCTGATTATTTCGTTGAGTCTGAATCACCATTTCTTGTATGGATACATGTCTGGTTTATGAAATTCGAGTTCCGAATGGACCTCGGGGGTTCATTTTGAGATTTTGCAATTGCTGGTGTGAAGTATCTGGTGTGTAGCCCTATTTTCTTCTCTGCATTCGCAGCAAGCCTTCGCATTCGTGGAGGTATAATTCTCTCTCTTCTTTGCGTTCATGGAAATGTTTCCTCTTTCGCGGAGGTATAAATTCAATCTTCTCCACGTTCGCGGAGTACAACTTTGTCTAATCAGTTTTATAAGTGAAGAAACACCATTTTTCAATATTTCAAACTTTGGGAGACAATTTTTGACAGGACTTTTTATGGAATTCTTTTAGGTAAGTGTTTTTATCATCATTTTGATTAATTTTCATGACTTTGATCTTAATTTTGTCTTGAATTTCATGATTTTGAATGTCAAAAATTGAAAATTTTTAGTCTATGTTTTGGAAATTTTAATTGATGATTTCTCTTTTGGTTTGAACTCAATTTTAGTGGAGTTTTCACCCAAAATCAATTTCTAGATTTAGGAACTTTGAACTTTTAGCCCTAATTTTGATCATTTTACCTCTATGCCCAGTCAATTCTATTGGTATTCACAGTCTTGTCAAAATAGCTTTGATATCGTGATTCGATACTTCAAGTTAGTCACTTGACTGCAGAAGATACCAGGTTGCCACTTTATGTTGCTTTACTCCCTACTTTGCCAACAAAACCAAAAATATTTTGTTGCAAAAATAGGACCCCCCCATCATTAATTGCTCTAGGAGTGCCAAAATCTAGAGGAAATATTTTTTTTTCAAGAACCCAACAACACTTTTACCATCATTATCAGCCAACGCCACAACTTCTACCCATTTGGTGAGATAATCAATTGCCACCAATATGTACTTCTGGCCACAAGAGCACACAAATGAGCCCATGCAGTTTATGCCTAACACATCGAATAGCTCAACATCCAAGATCAGAGTCACAACAAACTTATATCACTTTGATATTACTCCTTGCCTCAGGCATTTATCATAATCCTTCACTAAATCATGTGCATCTTAATGAATTATAGGCTAATAATAATCATATTAGAGAACTTTCTGAGTAGTACACGCTCTACCATCTGCATTCCTGGGAAGAGAATAAAATGAGATCTTCGTAAAGTTGATCATCATGAGTCTTACAATAAATTTGATTAGCAGATTCAACAGCAATCAGAAGGAGATTTATAAGCTCATTATTTAGTACGAATTAGTGAAATGACAAAATCCATAAAGATTATTCAATAGACTCTAGAAGGAATTAAAGGAGGGTCTCCATCAAGCTTTCTCCCATTGTAAAAAATCTTCTACTGTTGCCTCCCGTAGAAGTCTGAGTCAGTCTTTCTTTCACTAATGGTCTCACCATTTTTTAATAGTAATAGTCGCGTGAGGGACTATCCTTTCTATAGCTTGTCCTTGCCGTTCACTCTCATTTGGTCTCTTTCTTATAAAAAATAAAGCGAAGCAAAGTGCATGACAAGGAAGTAACCGGTTAACTGCTCCTTTCCACTCGACCTTTCTTCGCTATGTAGCAAAAGGGACAAAAACCTTCTCTTTATGCCCCTTCTCCCCAACTGGAGATAAATGACAAGCCTCCAAGATACTCAACAATCTTGCCTCAGGCACACGTCTTCTTGTCATATTATCAGCACACAATCTAAACAAAGTATGATTCGTTCCCAAAACACTTACACACCTCATGTAGAAATTTCTTTCTTTAATGAAAGTTCAAAGTCTTCTAATGTCACATCACTAACAAGATAGTAGACAAAGTCAACTAATCAAGGAATGAGATTAAGAATTGCACCTAATACTTGTTCATCTAGAAATGAATCATTAATTTCTAACTCCTCAGCATCTCTTCATCTCAGCTCTAGCATTGATAAATAATTCCCTACTTGATTTTGACCTTTTCCTTGTTCAATTTAAATTAGTACCACAACTCACAACCTCCCAAAGAAGCTATTAATCTTTGTATGGTCATTTTAGATGGAACAAAGAAATTGAGTACAAAATTTGACATGATAAAATTGTTTGGGTACCTAACTAAACATTTTCAACTTAACCAAAAGGTTCCACTTTTATGAATGTTAAGCTCACGCAATTCTATGCAAAGCTAACTTTGGAAAAAACACAGAAGAAAACAATGAGTGCAGTGAAGGGTATTGTGCTGGACGCTTCAATTCTGTTGGAATCGAGCAATGATGAAAATGCAAGCCCCTCTCTTAGACCTGATGCTGATTATGTTCTTCGCAAGCTACGATACTCCAACATCGTCACTGTAAAAATCTCAACTTTTTCTTGTTTTGTTTCTTGACATTTTGTTGTTCTTTTCTTGATTCTTGAAAAGTTATAGAATACCCAAGAATTGTTTTACATACTGGTTGAGTTATGAATGTTTCTATTAAGTCACATGCAATCAATCAATTAAGTCTCAATCTTGAATTAGTTGGATTTGGTATATGAATCTTTTGGTTTGTGGGGTTATAGCATATAATAACTCTTTTATGTTGTTATTTATGTGGGTTTGGAAATTGACTGTGCTGTGTGCTAAGTTGCGTGTACTCTTCACTTTCAATGCCACATCCGTGTCAGATTCTCTGAAAATCGACATGCACCTGCCGACACTTTTGAACAGTCCAAGCAACATATGCTGTGTGCAGTGGCAAATACAGGATTTTCATTAAGGTGGTTTGGGTAATGTTTGGGATTTGAAATTAGAACCTTATGTTGAATTTCGAACCCCTTAAACTAGTAAGCTAATCTCTAGTCTTGTGTCCAGATATATCCAGTACCCCTGGCTTTGTAACTCACACAGACATAGTTGTCCTCTTTCTGGTTGTTTAACTTATGAGTGCTTTCTTGATTAGCCATGTAATTGGAAGTTCTTACAATTGCTTGATGATAATCATTGTTCAATCTAATTTTGCCAAATTCTTTCTTCTTTTTGTTATTCTCAACGGGGTAAAGGTAAATATGATTCTTTTAAGTTTTTGAGGAAATTTGCTGTGTTTCTGAAATAATTGGATTTATGGGTTGTGAGAAATCTTTATTCTTATTTTAATTATTTGCTATAGTGGAGGAAATTTGTTTGATCTTATGAATGAAATGTTATACCTTTCAATTTGTGCAGGGTATATCTTATGGACCTGATCTTTCTGCTCCTAAGGTGATGTCTGTTCTGCTTTTTTGTTTTGCATTTCTTTTGGTGTATCAACTTAATTGATATGATTTTGCAAAGAAATGTTTTGCACTGGTGTTTCCTATTGTCTCAAAGTTTCCCTTCCTACCAAAATAGTATAATGTCTTCTTCAGTAGTTTTTACATCCATTTCCTTCTATTTCTTCATTTTTCTCCAATATTAGGTGCTTGGCTTGTTTTTTCTTTTTGGTTATCAGCTCCCAATTTTGTTCACCGTATAAGCAACAGTAGAGCAAATGATGAGAACTGATACTTTTCAGGAAAATTGGAATCTCAAATAATTGCAACTGTTTGTTTTAGGTGCTCCTCCTCCAAGAAAATGCACGTCTCTATTCCTACGATTGTTTTGTCTTTAGACCGTCAGCCATAGACAACTTTGTAAGTGAGGTTTCCTTGAAATGGGGTGACAGCATTGGAAGTTATATGCATGTAGTTTCCAGTTACAAAGATGAGGAACTTTCCCAATTGATAAGTTCTGGCTGGCTGATCATTGTTCTACGTGAGTCCTAATGCAATGAACTTCTGTTCTTTTCTTTTTTTTTTTTGTTTTGATAAGCCACCATGCATTGATAATCTATAGTAAAAGGGAAACAAGAAGAAACCAACGTGAAGTTTTCTGATTCGAATACTAAGATGATTCCAATAGTTGTTCCTAAATAATATATTGTTTTTAGTTTTTGAACTGACCTATTTCCAGATGCATTTCACTCCATAGCCCTAACATTTAGAAGCTTCCTTTTGAGGCTCTGATTGGATTTTCAAATTTATGCTCCACGAAAGGGTTCTAACTAAAAGGCTTCACCTTCCTCAAAAACATAGAATCACTTAAATTTCCATACTAAATACTTTACCAACATGTAACCTGTTTTTGTTGTCCTTCTTTCATATAAGTGCTTGCAAGCATCTAATCATCTGACCTATTTTTGCAGGATCTCCTGGAAAAGCATCAGGTATAAGCTCTCAATTATCTTGTCCCTTCAGACAATAGTTACGAACAGTATAAGGGATTTCTTTCTCATTCTCTAGCTTGTGAATTTCTGTTGTAATTCATTTTGAAGAAATTTGTTGGCTTCTGTCAAGTGGTGAAAATGTTGTTTTTTTCTGAATCTTAAAATTTCTACATTCATGTCAGTTGTTGAATATAGTCCTGGAACTGAAAATGCAAGCAAGATTTTCATTAACAAGCTTGAAGAACTGCCTCTGACTATCTGCCATTTGAATAAAAAGGTGAGAAGAAATATTATGTACTGGTGTGCATTTGGAATTCCTTAAGCTGCTTAGATAAGGTTTGCTGGGCAACTCCATAATCACTCCACCATAGTGGCTTCTCTTAAACATTTTGTCATTCATTGCTGAAGCTACTGTTAGTTCGTACGACATGATGTTTTCTCCGTGCCCAGCTTCAATGCATCCTCTGGCTTTCAACATGACCTTTTTTACTTTTTATCTTAGTAAGGTAATAGTTTTATCAACATGATGGTGGTGGTGGTTGGGATTCCCGATGTACAGGTGGTATACAAAAGTAGGGAGCCTAGATAGGGTCGTGGACGTAGGGTTCTATACAAATAACCGCTAATCATCTATACTAACAGGAACCTCATTCTAGAAACAAAGGCAGTTCATATTTGTACAAAATTCAATTTTCACAGTTTGAGGAGCTCTTTTGTTACTTTCCACCTCCGAAGTACTGACCTGATTGTGCAAGGGGGGCTACATCCAATAGTTTGCATCTTCTTCTTTTAAAAACCTAGCTGAACATCACATCCTTGATACCAATTTAGCAACAAGTAGTCGATATCTTCTCCGAGCGTTTGCAGTGAAACATCACATGTATCACCAGCTAACATATGTTATCCTTCTTTTACTCCTACTTTAAGATTTATGAATCCCCCCTTGCAGCACATTTCTTACCGGCCAGGTGTGAGGTCCCCTTCTTCCTAGTGCTGTACTGATAGGTGCTAATTACTGTAGTTTCTCTCCTTAGAAGTCTAAGGATTTCATCAAGCTAGTTTTGCATCCCCTCTCATTTCATTTCCAAGCATCCTGATCACCATCTGATGTTTTCCATGTCGAGTTATTCCATGACATTTTTGAACTCTTAGATCTCCCAATTTTATAGGTTTCTCCCGGATCTCTAATTCAAAAGGTTCCACCGTCTTGTGCTCTATGTACTTGAGTGATTGCAGTAATTTTCTAGCTCAAGATGCTAAAGATCATGAAAGGCATGACTGAGGGTGTCATCACTGCACCAACTAGGTTTACAAAAAGTGTTATAACTGATTCTAGTTCCATTTCTTTCTTTAAATGATGGTGCCATTGAAAAATTCCTGCACAAGATGTTTTTCTATAATCAGCATCCATGAGGCAACATATGGTGTCTGTCCTCCACCTTCCCTCTTGGAGACCGTACTTAGCTAGAATAACTCTTCTCCCAAGAGCCTGCACCTTGTTGCTGAATCTCTATCTCCATTTACCTCTTGCGTCTTAGCATGTAGTGTTGTGTCATTTGCTAGACCATTTAACACACCAGTTTTCAGAAAGTTGGTGCTAGTATTTGTTCTTATAAAACCAGATTCTTTTACCGTTATAAACAAGTCATTCTTTTGCTATCTATCTCCAGTTTTCCCGAATATCAGCAGCTCTTAGTGCATGAGCTGTTACTTCCCTCTCCTCTTCACCATGGTCAATGAGTGTTATGCAGTGGTTTATTAGTACGGGAAGGACGTCTAAATTAAAGAGGATATTTGTTGTTGATTACTTTGGTGTCTTTTGATAGACAAGATTTACTAAAAGTCGATCATTTCGTCTGCTATTCTCTTTTTTTCTCCAAATGAATTTGTTTGTTATGATTAGCTTGACCTCTGATCACAGTATCTATTTACTTGGGGGGCTTAAAAAATTTCAGATTTTTCTGAGGCTTGTGATTCCATGGGATGATCCTGGTACATATTTTGTCATCTTGAGTAAACAGAATGCCAAAAAAAAGAGGACGTGTTTATGTCCAGAAGCAAGAAAGATGTGGAAAAGTTTCTCGAAGTTCTTAGAATAGTTAGTTTCTTCTGTAGCTGAATCACTACTATCCTATCCAAAGCAAGCATAAAAAACGAATCTTTAGTGCGAAATAGCATCCCGATTAAATGTTGTTACTGATGTGTAAGAAACATATTTGGCAAACAGATTCCTCTTATTTTTGTTATTTACTGGCAGGCCCCTAGGGCTATTTTTCTTTTTTTTAAACAATACTAATCTCTCTGGTGTAGTTTTTTTTTTTTTTTTTTTTTTTTTTTTTTTTTTTTTAAATTGTTAAAAAGGCTCAAGTATAACTACTGAAGAATTTTTTATGTATCCTTTAAAATTTTTTGTCGGAGTGACAATCAATGTTCTTAAGGTATCTTAATTTCATGCTATGGGGAAAGCAGGCTATGGGCGAGGAAGTCAAGACAGTTGGTTACTTGATGAAGCCTTCTCGTGAAGAAGATTTTGCCAAGGTCAGTTCTGGTGAAGAACTTTCTTATGTTACATATAAATGGTTTTCGGGCATCCAAACTTCTTGCGTAATTTCAAAATAATTGATGCAAGGAGATGGTAACAGGTAGAAGGTTAGATGGCTAGTATGGTAGGATGATGTCGGGCACAGTGGCGGAGCCAGCATTTTTTGTCAAGGATGTTCATATTTTTAGAACATGCATGGGTAATTTTTGTATCAAAGGTGTTCAACAATTGATATACATCAAAATATCTATATTTAACCTACATATTCAAAAAAGTTTTCCGACGAAGGGTGTTCATCTGACCACCATTGGATGAATGTAGCTCCTTCCCTGGGCTGGCCTTGGGATATAGTAGGTTAGTAGAAGAAGTCATGTCTTTATATATTGTGTTGTTATTGTCCATCATTTTATTGTCTTTATAAATTCTCGTTTTCTTTCCACTCTTGTCGTTTTCTCATATCTAGTATTTTCTGCTATTGGGGATGATATTTTTGAGATGAGGGTCTTTCGGAAACAATCTCTCTATCTGTATGAGGTAGTGTTAAGGTCTGCGTACATTTTACCCTCCTGGACTCCACTTGTGGAATTCCACTGGGTACGTTGTTGTTGTTATAATTGATGTTTTGTATATGCCTTCTCCATGACCCAGCTTAAAATTTTTCAAGTTGGATTTTTTCTTGTTGGTTCAATGATGGAAATGTAACTAGTGCCTTATGCTTGACTAAGGAACATTTCATGTTATGTTTTGAGACTTGATATATTTCTTATGTTTTGCAGAGAGGTGCATTCCCCCTGAATCCTACACCAAATGGCTTAATTTTTGTGGCTGTTAACTACCAGCTCCCTTTATCATGGCAGTTACAAGAAATTGACGGTGTCCTACATAAAGCAACTGATGACATCATTACTGTTGAAATGAGCAACTCTTCAGATTTTGAAAATAAAGTTACTTATACAGAGGGCATGCAAGAGTTACAAAGGTGACTTCCTGTTGTTTTAACTTGTAATTGGTTAATTATATACTGCCCATAGCCCATTTTATGTGGCATCCTTTACTTTTTAGTCTATCTCAAAAAGAATGTCATGTTACTATTACAAGAAAATAATTTAACTTTTAAATTTTCCTTTTACCCTCGATGAAATGACATACAACGACACAAATATCTAAGAACTATTTTGGGCCACAAGTTTCAAAAGTTCTCCTTTTTTCTTTAAATATTGTAACAAGTCAAACGGTGCCACATAAAATGGGACGAAAGGAGTACTGCAGAATAGAAAAAAAGGGTGATTATTCTTTTCTCACTCTTGTGTAAGCGCCTTAAAACTTCTATTGCAACTACATGATATGACGGTAAAAACATACCTACACCCCGTTTCTGCATATCATGGTTAAGCGATTGAATGAGATGTGAATCTCTCTTACTTGGTCATCGCTTAATGAGAGAAGTGTGTGGAAAGTCATGCATCTATTTGTTTGGTGTAAACACTTGATATGAGTAAAGTTTAACCTGATAAAAATCTCAATGCAGTTTGTTATTTCTTTCTGTGGATTGCCTTAGCACCCTTTAAGTTATCAAACTGAGAAACATAGGGTATGCAAAATTTCATAACTGTATACAAGACACTGGAAGTCTGCCCAACTAAACTCATTTTCAAAATTTCTAAGCATGAAGTTGTTAAGAGGTAATCCAAGGAGACATACAGGGGACTGCTATGAATGCCTATTGTTCAAGCTAGACGTGAAAAGCCAAAAGCTAATATCATTAATAACAGGAAGTAGATGATAAGGAAGTTTATCTAGCTCTAACTATGTGTCCTAGTTCATGTTTAGATCGGAGAGCTATACCCTGTCGGTCGAATTAAGTTTGTATCTTTACTTCATGCTCTGTGGTGTGACTCTTGATGACTTGGAGCAATCACAAAAATTAATGCTTTCATTCATTTTCTTATAGTCTCTCTATTAATAATAATTTGTTGATAGCAAAATGTGGATGCTGTTCATAGATCATTGTAGTTTATTGATAGAAATGACTTTCTTCAAGCAGTCAAATGGCGTCTTCACTATTTTTGCATTTTCCTATTGTTTTTTCTGATTGCTTTTGGCATGTTTCTATCAATCTGAAAGATGCATTGGACCACGTTGTTTTCATCTTGAACTGGTAATGAGTGTTGAAATAATTTCTGGAAATTTGGATGGCAGTTTCTGAAATGTTTTTAGAACTTTTTGTTTGAGATGTAACAAGTTCATGTCAGAGGAGTTGGTTTAAATTACATTTAATCTCCTTTGGTTACTTTCTGTTCAGGTACCTCGGATGCCATCCTGACTGTCGTGTAATTGACCCATTCAGCAACATATATCCTGTTCTTGATCGATTGAAAATACAGCAGATTCTAGTTGGTTTGGAAAATCTTAACAGCAAAAGCTGCAATAAAATCAGAGGTCCCCATTTCCTAAAGGTCCTATTTCTTAAATGGTACCCATGTTATGCTTACATTGAAAAGTCTGCTGTGAAATCTTTGTGACTTCAGTCCCTAATCTTTTCCTTATCAATCGTAATTGCATCACCTGTTTCTTTATTTCTTCATTCAGCAGTCTACTTTTCAGAAGCTATGTTTAGCGAGGCCTTATTTTGGGCACTCAGTTCCCACTAAGTATTGGCTACAATGTGCTATTGGTGGGATCAAGTGCTTTAGGCTTTCTGCAATCTGAGTTGATGGTGCCTTTAAGTGGGGATAACAATAGTGGATCAGCTTGGTTAGTCCAGGAGAGAGTTTTAGGCTTTTCCCACTTTGTGAATGAGAAATATCAGTCACTTTGTTGCTTTACAAGGGCCATCCAAGGTGAAATTGCTTGGTTGGGATGAAATTGTTTTTACTATGCCATTTTTTGTCCAACCAATACAGTAGTTGATATTGTTATATAAAGTCTTACTTCAGAATAAAACATGGCCGAAAAGAAGGAAATATTATGCTACACCAAGTCATTTTAATTGAATTGTGTGCCACGGGTTTTGGGGTCTCATGACTCTCATTTGTTGGATATTTAACTATATAGTATATAGATGTTTATGCTTCGGTTTTGTGTTTGGTTGTTTGCTCATTATGAGCTCCCTGCACAATTCAAGGGGCATCTTCTTTTCTGTCTCCATTAGGTTGGAAGACTGTTTTTCTAGTGTTTGTCTGGTACAATTTTATTTGAAGTTAATCATTTTGGTCTGTTCTTATCACTGCTTAGCTCAGGGACGTTAAATTTAAAGTTGAAAAAATCTAATTAAACACAAATAATTCAAGATTTTATCTGTGTATGTATATTGCTTTGAGATTACGATCTTCTATATGTTTCTGAAATGAAGCTCCTTTTGCCTCACTATCTAATGATCTATAACCAAGCTATGAACCCAAAATTCGGAAAAGAAAACGCTAGAACACTTAGGTTTATGGTAGTTCACGATTCATTTCATCATATAAATATGAAGGTGTGCAAACATTAGTTTTCTCTACTTGCTAGATATTTGATTTAACATGCACTTCTTCGTGCAGCTTGTCGATTTTTGGGAGCCCAAGTTGGAAGACAAGCTAGCCGATGCAAAACTGTCCCTTCCGAACATTGTAAAACCCCAAGTTGCTTGTGGAGTTGCTGATGCTCACAGCATGGTAATGCTGAATTCGAAATCTAGCATAAATAGCACTCTTGGTCCCTCTCTTTCTCTCTACATTTATATATTGAACTTCTACTCGATAAAAGGTTTGGCATATGGATTCCTCCTTTTGATGTTATTAAAAAATTTAATTATGTACAGACTATCTATGCTTCAGCTTGAAACTTTGCCCTTAGATATATCTCTCTTTTTTCTTGTTTTCTTCATTTGTCCTGTGAATTGTCAATTGATTTTGCAACTTTCCTTTTGATAAGTGGTTCTTGTATGGCAGTCTCACGTACAATTTTTAATGGACAGGCCATTGTCTTTAAAGCAGACAGCTACAAAGACCTCAACGTCCCTCTTCCAGCTATTGTGCAGGTAAGCAAAGGGCTAATATGTAATGATCATAATTTGTTTAATCAGCCTCTTGAATGGTAGAACTGGTTTAACTTGAACTTTCTAAGTTGGTTCCTTTGTGGAAGTGCTGCGTATGATGGTTTCCTTATATGCAAATGGCAATGGGTAGGCACTTGATTGTATCCGATACTGATCAGATTTGCGAGATGTTTCGGAAGCACGAATATTGTGCAAATGAGAGTTACTTTGCATGTCTATTCTGGTTGCATCTTTGATGATTGTTGAAAGGAGGATCTCCATAATTGTCATCTAAATAAATTACTTGTTTTAACATAAGGTTCCTCCTCCAAATTAATATAAAGACTAGTGCAACTGCAGGAGTATGTGGATCATTCATCCACTATGTTCAAGTTTTACGTTGTTGGGAAGAAGATTTTCTTCGCAATTAAGAAGTCTACACCTAATGCAGATACCTTGATAAAGTTGGCTGAAGAAAAAGAGTTGAGGCCATTACTTTTTGATAGGTATTTTACCACCTTAAATTCCTTTGTCTGCTATATGCACTTTTTATGCCTCTTAAGGACACCTATTTTTGCAGCTTAAAATCTCTACCTGTTGACAAGGACAATCAGCAAAAATGCCAAAATAAAGATAATAAATGGATAGATCATGAGCTTGTCACTGATGCTGCAAATTGGTTGAGAAGGGTGCTGGACCTTACTATTTTTGGCTTTGATGTTGTGGTAAGTACTTTCATATTCCTCACCCCGTACAACCTATGTTCTAGCTTATTAGAGTTTTGTTTTCATTTTTTCTGAGAAATTAAAGAGAAAAATTGTATCAGCTTTAGGAAAATAAGATGCCTTCATCAATAGCTGTTAAAAAGATACTAGCGTGCTCATACTACATTGTTTCCGTCCATACTATAAACCAACATCCCACTGAAATGTTTTAATGTGTAGTAAGACTGAATCGTCTAATGATCTCGCTAGAGCTGTGTGGTGAGGTATCAAATAGGATACTTTCACTCTGTGATTGTGGACAAACACATATGCATGATTCGTCCCTATCTTTTTGTCGAAGTTTTAAGTAATGACAATCTCCAGGTAGAAAAAGACCTTTCCGTACCAAAATAAATTCTTTCTCAACTTCCTTATGTAGTCTTTTCATTCTTCTTTTGTCCACAGCGAAAGAGAGGGCCTTGTGCTCGTCAGTTCAGCAATGCCATGGTAAAATAAATGAACATTAAAAATAACTCCAGCAGCAATCTTTCCTTTGGACCTTTGCCTATGGAGCCTCTTCTTTGATCAGTCCTATAGTTGCCTATTAGTTTTCATGCTGTAGGAACAATTAATCTTACAGAAAATTAAAAAAAGGAGAACCATAACAAGGTTTTAATAATATTTGCCAGGGCGAAAAACAATCATATCCATGGTTCCGCCCTAAACTAAAAGTTCTCAAATCTCAGCTTCTTCTAAATCCTTGTTGCTGAGCTGATGATTTCGCCACCAATAATTGAAAAAGACAGTCATAAATAATAGCTAAAAGGGAATAGGACTCGAGCAGCACACGTTGTGATACTGATTTTTGAATCGAATTTCAGATCCAGGAAGGCACCGGTGACCATGTCATTGTTGATGTAAATTACCTTCCATCATTCAAGGAAGTTCCTGACGAGGTTGCAATACCGACATTTTGGGAAGCCATAAAGGAGAAACTGAGTGGAAAACAAAGCACAGAAGCAGCAATATTGTTGTAATATTCATTTTATTAGCAGGACTAGTAAAAAGGTTATATCCAACAGATACTGACTACCCTTTTTCTCTTTTGCTATTTGTTGTATCAACTGTAACTTATTCTGTAAGTTTGAAATCCTTTAGGGGTGTGTAAACACTTTGTCCCAGTGAAGGTCTCAACTTTGAACAATAACTAGTTGCAGTTTCATGCAACATATCTGATTATGAGGTTCCAATCATGTTAAGTTTGATTTGAAATAGAGATAAAAGTATACAAAACACATCTAAACTATACTATTTTTTTGAATTTCACACCTAAAGTTTTGAAAGTTTGAGAAACACACCTAAACTATCACTTATTAGTTTGACAAATACACTTCTATCTTTTATTCTATTCTCACCATGGTGTGTGTGATACACTCACTCTTTTATTTTAAAAAAATGTCACATCACACTCTATATGGACAAAATATTTCACCTTCGCAAAAAATAAATAAATTATAGTATTAGTTAAAATTAACTATTAAAATATTATTATTTAAAAAAAATTATAAAATAAAATATAAATATTTTTCTTACCTCATCTCACCACTTTTTCTCACCTTACCACCCCCTCCGCTTCCAAACAAAAATTGTAAATTTTTTTAAAAATTTTTTATTTCATCTCTCTCTAAAAATAATAATCTAGATAATATTTTAATTGTTTTTAGAAAAAATAATTCTACGCTACCCACTTAATCCTTCGCTTTTTTTTTTTATTTGTCGCAAGATTTTTTAAATAAATTTTTTGTTGTTGTTATACTCGATAAACAAGTAAAAAAAATATTTTTCTAAAAAGTATGTGTACATATCTATAAAAAAATATATAAAAAAGATAAAAATAAATTAGGAGCGGAGGATTAGATGCAAATGGGATAGAATTTTATTTATTTTTAAAAAATCTATCTTTTTTAGGTAGGAGTTGAGTAGGGACTGAATTTTGAACTTTTAAAAATATATTTTATAGAAGTGATAAAAAAATAAAAAGAGGCAGGGATTGTTGGGGGTGGTGGGCTACACGGTGGGTGGGACAATAGAGTAGGTGAGAAAAATATTTTAACTTTTATTTTTTTAAAAATAATGCTTTTTCAGAAGAATATTTATACTTTAATCTTTACTTTTAGCTAATATTAATATTTTATTTAATTTTTGTCAATGTGGCATGCTATGTGGCAAGATTTTCTCCAATAAAAGAGAAAGTGCATTACACACACCACTGAGGTGTGTTTCTTAAACTAATAGTGATAGTCTAGTTGTGTTTCTCAAACTTACAATACTTTAGGTGTGAAACTCAAAAAAGTAATATAGTTTAGGCGTGTTTTGTATATTTATCTCTTTGAAATATCATGAAGTTGATTCCCTTATCTCCCACATCTATTCTTTTTGGATTTAGAGTGTGTTTGGTATGAAGGAAAATGTTTTCTAGGATAAATATGTCAAATATTTTGGTATTTCTACCGTCGTTATTCTGTTATTGAATAATGATGTTAATATTTTTTGGTACTTTTCCAGTTAGTATTTGCAGTAATCATAAAGATTTCAATCTCTATTTTTTACGTATGTTTTTTAGCAATTAGAGTTATTCACCTCATGATACCTGTATGCAGATGTTAAGCAAAATTTTACACATGATTCTTGAACCACTCTTCAATGTAAATTCTTGATACTTGCTTCAAACAAGATACCTGACCAAAAATCAAATTTTTATTTTGATATCTTATCATTATAAATATATTAGGTATCAAATAGTATATTGTCAGTTGTTTGATACTTATTTCAATCTTTGTTTAAATTAGTAACTTTGTGAATTTAATTTAGGATCTTTTTAAAGAATTCGTTCCAATTTTCAAATCATTCAATAGCACTGAACTTAGGGATTTAAAATTAAGAAACAAATTGTATATATTCAAGTATCAAAATTACACATCCACGTGTATGAATTTATTTAACATTCAAACTCTTAGGTAATTTTGATACCTGATGTATAACATTATTAGTATCATATTCGTTATAAAATAATAATATACCTATTTCTACATTTTCATCTGCATCATCACATCTAATTAAGTATGACCAAGTGCAAATAAACTGATAGTTTTAAGTTTCTATACCTGCCATACAATGTCATTTACTACTTACTATTTAAAAGTCATGTAACATTTATAATGCGAACACTAAAGATGCTTGATCTGGATAGTTAATACTTGATTAAGATTTTCCTATTTTTTAGAATTATACTCATCGTTGAAATCAGAATGGGGACTGCTAGGAAGAAGTAGATGAAAAATGAAAGACATTAGGTTTTGGTGGAGGAATTGAAGACTTTTCAATTTCTTCCATTTTTTGTTTAGTTTGAAAATAATAAAAAAGAATTTGAAATTGAAATTAATCATGAAAAGATTGATTAGATAACTAAAAAATAGGAAGGTTATATAGATATTGATTAGAATACTTAGACTTAGGAGATAATTTAGGATAAATTAAGGAGGAGAGAGAAATAATAGTCTAGGTATCTACAAGTTGGAGAGAAAGAGTAGAAATAAGAGATTTTTGTAATTTTTTTAGGATGACAGGGATTATTAGAAAATATGATAAAATATGTTGTGTAGTTGTGTAATTTTTCCATTAAAGTATGGACGAGTTGCGTGGGTTACCAAAATATTGGTTTAATTTGTTGGCACTAATCCTAGTGCTTACTAGCTTCAAATTTGAACAAAATAAGTTTATTTAAAAATATCAATCAAAATATTTAAACCAATCAAACATAATCTTTTTTAAAACATTATAAATTTTGAGTGAATAAAAGTTGAAAGCTCAACTCATTTGACTAATTTATAGTTAATTCATATTTTACTCATAAATATCATATTTTTATGGATTAAATATGGGTATGAATTCATACTTTATCAATGTAAAAAGTCACTTACCTTGCCCGTTAAAATATGGACGAGTTGTGCGAGTGATCAGGGTCTCGGCCCGATTTTAGAGCAACCGAGTCGAAAAATAAATTTTTGTAATTTTGCCCGAAATAATGTTGATGAGCGCTAGGACCGCGATGCATCTTGGGCGCGGATCAACACTTGTGTTTATTTTTAAAACTTCGACGAGAAAATTTTTTAACAAAAAATATATAAAGGCGCGCCCAGTCCGCAACACGGACTGGGCATTTCATAGTATAATTTATTTATTTTTTGTGAGGGGCATCCTAAACATTTTGCAACCCCTTCTAAACTCAAAACACGATCAGAATAAGTCGTTTTGGGTATAAAAAAAGTTTTAATCCTTATTCCTAAGTCATTGTAAATTCTTGAAAGAAGGCTTGAGCTACATAGGAGAGAAAAAGAGCGTAGAGTTGAGGAGGTCGAGGATTTGCTCCAAGAAAGCTAATATTCATCCAAATTCGATTGTGATATCAACTTTAGGTATGTAAAGCTAAACAAGAATATGGGATTGTTCTTTCATGTTCCTCGCAAAGGGTTATAGATGAGTTGAGAGTCCATGGTCCCCATATATAGTTCTTTAAATACTTTCTTGATTATTTTCTTGAAAATTGTATCTATTACGTGTATTTTCATGTGTTGATGAACATCATAAGCTTGCTTCTTAAATTGACTGTTTTCACATGAATTATTGCATAAACACTACTTACTATTTTCTTATAGATCCCACGGAAGAAGATAGGTTGAGTCTACAGCCTTGAGTGAGAATTTTGATTGTGATTGTGATTGTGAATGCGAGGTGAGAATGATGATGAGTTGATAGAACTTGATAGTCACTTGAGCCTCCATAAATGAAATCTAACAATTTTTCCATTTGATTGTTCCCTAATGATTGTTCTTTCCCTTGAGCTATTGATTGAGATGTGGATTGATGAGATGATTAGACTTATGAGGTTGATTGAGAGATTGTGCCTCCATGAGGCTGATTGAGATGATTAGATTGAGATAGTTTGATTAGATGGATTATTTTATGAGCATTGAGTTATGGAGGAGTATCGATCACCAAAAGAGTAAGAGTTAAACCAACTCACAATCGTCAAAGTACGTAGCCGAGCCTAGGTGAGGATCAGGGCCATTCCCACCATCTTATGATGAGGTCCCCTCTGATTAGGAGTCCTTGAAATCAATAGAGGACTTATTATCTATTGTCTCCATTTGGACTTGTCCATGTGGTTTTGATTCGTTCTCTATCCGGAAAGTACAGAACGGTTATGGCAACATCAGTGTGATTGTTGTACAACACCTAGCTCATAAGTGGTTGTTGTCGGTTAAGAGAAACTCCCAGAAAGTTCCTACCGTGAGTACTCTGAGTCGAGACGAGATGAGATAAGATGAGATGTGATGAGGTGAGTTGAGTTGTGTTCCTTTGAGATGAGTCTCTTTGAGTTGAGTCTGTTTTGATGGATTAGTTGATTAGTTGATGGGTCACTTGTCTACTCTTTATTCTTGCTTTTGATAGAGATTTGACATATTGATTGCTATTATTTCAAGTTCATTGTTGCTTCTATATTATTCTACCTATTTCAGTTTCACTCAGCTATATTACATACCAGTACATTCAACTTACTAATGTCCCCCTCTGGGACTACATCATTTTATGATGTAGATACAAGATCTGGAGACCATCAACAGGCGCATCGTTAAGGATTTGAGACGTTCAATGGATTGGTGAGCCTTCCCTACTTCAGAGGATTCATTATATTTATTTCATCTTGCTTTGGAGTTAGATTTGATTATCTATTATTTTGATTGAGGTAGCCATGGGTCTATCATTGGCACCACTTGATAGTGATAGAGGCTTCGTAGAATAGAGTCGGATGTTGATGTTAAAACTTCTTAAGCTAGTTTCTTTCTACTAGTCATTTATTTATAAAATGTATCTTAAGATTAGATGAGATGTGCTAATTTACTTCCTTATGTCTTCCGCTGATTGGTAGAGCTTATTTATTGAATGACCGTGATGAGGTCAAGTGGTTCGCTTAGGCACTAGCAATAGTCTCTGGGTGTCGGTTACATCTAGGGTACCCTCCCGGGGCATGACATTTGTCTTGGGTCAAGGTTCATAATATCTTTCTAAAGGACCAGCGCCAGTATAAGACACCTTCATCTTAGGCTTTTGGCCTAAGCGGAGGTTCACAATGTCCTTGGACAGACTAGGGCCAAAGTAAAGATCAACAGATAGATAGGAAAAGTGAATTGGGTGATTACAAAGAAAAAGTCTATTCAGGCTCAACTTTTGGTTCAAAAGGAAAAATTTTATTTGGTTGGTCAAATTTAGGCTAAGTGACTAGTCAACAAAAAGAGGCTAAGATCACATCCTAATCCAGCCATTCAATTGTTTCGGTGGGACTAACCAGACAAGTTCTATTTTACAAGTGCATCGACAGAATAATGCAAATAAGCTCATAGACATATGGCACATCTTCTACACTAGTTAGCACTAACCAATATAGTCATGCTTCATTCATCAAGATGCCAACCATATAATGCATACCATGCTGACAAAAAATCATACAATTTAGTCAGGATGTGATGCATGCACATATAAACTTTTTGCAACATTGTCAACTTAGGGCATTTGTCGTAAATCAACACATGTATTACCCTAGACTTCTATGAAACTTGTATCTACACAAACATCACAACCTAAACATGTTAGTTTGACTAGATAATACACTTGAGAGAAAAGAAACATGGCAAGAAAAACTCTTAAGTGGCAGGATGCCCCACCCTTTCCAAAAACACGATGTAGTGTCTCTACTACACCACACCTAGAAATAAAGTACAAAAAGGAAGTAGACCATACATGTGGATGCACTAACTATTAGTCGTACCGTCGGGATCAAACTTGCTAGTCGGATCTATGTTATCAAAGGTTGCACCCGATCCAAGGTGTTCCCGAAGGCTCCTACTTTTGCTACCTCTAGTGCCAGCCTCTCCCTTTCCCCTTGTTCGGTGGTTTCTTGGTGCTAGGCTCTCATGGTCTTGCACATCTGCCTCTCCTCCTCTTTTCAAGTATCAGGTTGAGGACTACTTTAGTAGCTACATCTCTTACCCTTGTCATTCCTCTTGGGCTCATTTGCGGGTAGCACAGTTGCAACAGATGGGGAAGGTGGAGCTCCCCATGTCTCTCTAAAATAGGTGCCATGGGAGCATTGAAAAGGTTCATTCAATACTCCGGAGGTAGGACTGGCGCAGTGCGAGTACTATGTCATAAGCTGTGCAATTTGGACCTTCATGTCATTCACTGTTTGCACAACATTCTTCATCTCTTCCCCGAAGATACACCTGAACATATCGTGGAAGTATCCCTCCAATATATTGGCATGATTTTGCAAGATGTTGATTTGGCCCAAAAGCTCAGCTCCAAGTTGTTCCACGACTTGTTGTACATGAGAATAGACCACATGCAGCATCCTTTTGACTATCTGATCAACAATGGCCAGTGTCTATCGTTGATCTGCCACCACCCTAGCCTAGAACTCATAAGAGACATAAGCATACCCTTGCTGCACCGGAGGTGCTGGACCACTACCCTTGGGCTACTTAGAAGCCTCCTTGACTGTGGGGCGGTGGTGAAACCCTCAAATGACAAGGGTTTTTGCGGGGCTAATTGGGGAAAATTTGTTAGACCCCCTTCCCCAGCATGTGTGTTCTAACCCGCATAAGAGGATTTTGGACGTCTTTAATCAGTGTAATGTTGACCACACCCTTTGGAGCCATCTTTCTGTCCAGAAAATATATAGTTGGGACATCAGCCCGTTTGTAAAGTGCACGAATCAGGCATGTGAAGGGCATGCCAGCTCTGTTAGATAAAGCCCTGTCCCACATCTTAGTAGCTATAATCTGTCTCACATTTATTTTGAACTTGGCTATCAAACACGCTGCTGGAGACGGATGTGAAGGTTGGAGCGTGTTGTCATTGCATATGGGCCGCACCCTGGTCTGCACCACCGACCACCAAAACTTTGCAACAAAATTCAGAGAAGCCTTGGCGATAGGGACCCTAAGGTTTGTAACCCAAGGCACATCAGCCCCCTGTATGGTGATCCGCTCTACAATACATTTCAAAAGTACAGCCCGAGATGTCGTATCAGACATCCACCCCTCTTCCATAATCTTCAAGTGTTTGTCCATGAATGGTCTATCTGAAAGGGCTTGGTAATCGGGACCAAATAGAAACCTATTGATGGTGATCTCCAAAATGTCCACCCTTACACAATGCACCATAACATGTGCCCACGGGGACAACCTAAAGGCGAGCTGCTTCTTCAACTTTTTAGAATGGTTACCCTGTATGGAGTTCAGTAGACTGACAGCATAGTTAGAGTAAAACTCCTCGATGATAGTGGGCCCATAGTAACCAAATGGTTGTGCCATCCAACCAAACAGATATGATTCAAACACATCTCTAATCTCCGGGACCCGATCGAGTTGATCTGTGAGGACCCGAATCTCTGGGATGACTACCCACCGTTGGAACCCCCCGGAGCCATTGGTCAGCCCTGAGTGAAAATCTCTTTGGCTCCTGGACTGTCCAACGGCCCTACAGAAATACAACAAGCCACCTGGAGATTTCAATATCATCGGCCTGATCCTCAGTGTCATGTCCGTCAGCCTCCAAGGTTTGCACCTGCTCCTCCTACTCTGGGACATCCTTCACCTGCTCCACGGTATCCTTTTCCACCTCAAATCCTGTATAAGGAATCCCCTCCTCAGACCGAGGGACTATGTTTAGCCTGCTGCACGAGCCCTTGTAGTGCGTGGGGAGTCATTGCCCGTAAAATGGACCTCAGACCCTCCTGAGGAGTCATCTCCTGAGTCACCTCATTTTGATGGCTAGATGACACAGTCGGGGAATCATGGAGATATGAACCAGGATCATCCCTAGGTTGGGTTGACCTTCGACGTGGACCCATAGTACCTGCAAGTATCATAATTGAATGAAAACGATTAGAAATTTTGGAACGAGCAAGTTAACGCACTAACGGGTACTCAGACTTCCCCAGTGCCATAAACATTACAATAACCCTAAGAGTTGGGTCACCTAGTCTATCATAGGTAAATTGTACTTAAGAACATGTAGAAATTCAATTCAAATCAAACTAGGAGACATCACATAAGTGGCACAGGCTCAAAGGGACCCTACCGTGCCATGTAATGTGACACGGTCCGTGGTGGGGGGTTATGGTCGCATGGAATACAACGAAGCACATACGAGCCACTACATGGTCCGTGTAGAGGTACGTGGCCCATGCAGTGAGCCGTGAGAGGCCTCGTCACAACTTTTCATCTCAATCCCCATACAAGCACACATAAATGCAAATATACATCATTTAAACACAGATACACCAATATACGTGCACAAGGACTACGGGTATAACAATATTTATCACAAAGAAGCCCTAAAATCATAAGACTCCATGGTTACCTCTACAAGCATTCAACAATGGTGGCTTTCACCACCAAATGCAGCACCTAACACTAATTGCATGCATTATGACACTTTAAACAAAGAAAGAAACAATTTTTAAACCAAAATCTACACATGCACACTAAAAGCTACATTAGAAGATGAAGAATGTGAATGCTTACTTGATGAACAACAATGAAGGTGAAGACTTTCTTAAAAAAGTAGAAACCCACACTAAAATTAATGTCATGAATCGTGAAATTGACTCACTAATCATGACAAAAGAGATAGAAATTTTAGGGTTTTGAATAAGAGAAGCCATGAGAAAAAGAGAGAGAGTCGTGAGGTATGAGAGAGAGAATAGAAAATTTAAGAATAAGTTGTTAAGACAAAGTGAGGGATTTTAAATACCCTTGGTCAAACATGTTGACCGCTCAACCCTTCCACATAGACGGCCTCACGGCCTGTGCAATGTGTCACAGTCCATTTGGACCATCCGTCCCACCAAACTTGTAAAAAGTTGAACCACTTACCTTGCCCTGCGTTGGCTGATGGCACCTCCATGGGCAGCCTCGCGGCTCGTGACACATGTCATGGTCTTTTTGGTCGTCGGTTTACCCATACTTGTGATTGAAAATGGCATGGCACACCTACAAATCATGAAAGACTTCATAGGCCGTTGCACGTGGCTCGGTCCATGAGACACGACCATGAAGTTGGACTTAGAGTATTCAAACTACGTATTAGGCACACGTGACTGATACACTCTCATGACAGGCTGGACGGCCCGTAACATATGTCACGATCCATTTGGACCGTCCGTTTGCCTAGACTTCAATAATTTTATTCGACTTGGGCCATGCGTGATACCCCCACACTGATGACTTCACGAGCTATCCCACTTGACACAGCTTGTGTGGGTGCACGTGTATCGATACTTTGCTAACTTTTGGCCATTTTGGCCTCATCTCACGCCTCCTACCATGCGTACGCTCACAGACTCCAAAATGACACCTATACCAACTTGGAAACATAAATCAAAAACAAAAAATGCATGACATATAAATTAACGCTCTTTTTTTACTATTACAATGCATGGGTGCCTCCCATGTAGCGCTTGATTTAACATCGCAGTATGATGCAACTAGGCTGGTTACTCAGACTTCGTCAAGCTGCATGACCTCAATCACTAAGGCTTTATCTACAACACTTAAGTATTGCTTCACTCTCTCCCCATTGACTTTGAATTGATGCCTATTTTCTACTTGTAGCTCAATTGCACCATGGGGGAACATTTGGGCAATTTTATACGAGCCAGACCACCTAGACTTTAGCTTACCTGGGAACAACCTCAATCTGGAGTTATACTGTAGAACTTTGTCACCAATACTGAAACTTCGTTAAGCTATATGTTTGTCATGTTGGAGCTTCATCCTGTCTTTGTATAATGCAGCACTCTCAAAAGCATAGAGGTGAAACTCGTCCAACTCCTTGCTTTGGTCAAGTCTCTAGTGAGCAGCCTCATCCTATTTCATGTTTAGCTTCTTTAAAGCCCAGAGTGACATATGCTCCAATTCCACAGGTAGATGGTAGGCTTTACCAAACACCAATTGATATGGAGACATACCAATGTGGGTCTTGTAAGCCATCCTGTAAGCCCTATAGCCATATTCACAGACTTGGTCAGGATCTCCTTGATTTCGCTTTTTGAAACTTCAACCTGTCCACTTGTCTATGGATGATAGGGTGTGGCTACCTTGTGCTGTCATGCTCCATACTTAGCTAGCACAACACGGAAGACCTTGCTGCAGAAGTGAGCACCCCCATCACTAATGATAGTTCTGGGTGTCCCAAATCTAGAGAAGATATTTCGCCTTAGAAACTAGACAACACTCTTGCTTTCATTGTTCTGCAATGCAACCACCTCCACCCACTTAGAGATATAGTGCACTGCCACTAGGATATACTTCATGCCATAGGAGCTCACAAATGGGCCCATAAAGTCAATGCCCCAGACGTCAAACATTTCTTCTTCAAGAATAGGGGTCATGGGCAGCTCTTAACGCCTAGAGATGTTGCCCTGCCGTTGACACTGATCACACCTCAGCACCAAGTCGTAGGCTTCTTTGTAGATGGTAGGCCAGTAGTATCCACATTGTAAGATCTTCTTTGCAGTCCGGACCCCACCATGATGTCCCCCCGCAGAGGAAGAGTGACAGGCCTTCATGATACTCATCATCTCCAATTCTGGAATGCACCACCTACTGACCTTATCAGTGCATGTTCGAAACAAGTAGGGGTCATCCCAAAAGTACCTACGCACATCATGAAGAAACTTTTTTCTCTGGTGAGAGTTAAGGTCGTCAAGCAGAATGTCACTCACCAGAAAGTTAGAAAAATCAGCAAACCAAGGAATTAGGTCAACAAAAGCTATCAATACCTGCTCATCGGGAAGGGAATCATCGATGTTCAACTAATCTTTCACTTTTGACTCATCCTCTAACCTGGACAAGTGGTCTGCTACTTGGTTCTTGGTTCTTTTTTGGTCTTGGACCTTAAAGTCAAACTTTTGCAGCAGTAAAACCTATTTGATCAGACTCGGCTAAGTATCTTTCTCTGCCATGAGGTATCTCAAGGTTATGTTTTTGTAGTCAGTGTGCACTATCACTTTTGTGCCCAATAAGTAAGCCCTGAACTTATCAAATGCATACACTACAACTAGCAATTCATGCTCAGTCACTGTATAATTCCTTTGAGCATTATTGAGGGTCTTGCTGGCGTAGTAGATAGGATGAAAAATCTTGTTGCACTTCATCCCGAGCATAACACCCACAACAATTCCACTCACATCTCACATAACCTCAAAAGGGGCAGCCCAAGTCAGGTGCAACTACCACAGGTGCAGGGATCAACTTTTGCTTCAGGGTCTCAAAAGCATGCTGGCAGCTGTCATCAGACTGAAATTAGGCATCTTTCTCTAATAGCTTGCACAGTGGGTGTGAAATCTTGGAGAAATACTTAATGAACCAACGGTAGAAACCTGCATGCCCAAGAAAAATTCAGACCCCTTTCATAGATATGGGAGGTGGCGACTTCTCAATAACCTCAAATCTTTGCCTTATCCACCTTTATACCCTTATTAGAAATCTTATGGCGAAGAACTATCCCCTCCTTGACTATGAAATGGCATTTCTCCCAGTCTAACACCAAATTCACCTCCTCACAATGTTGTAGTACTCTGCTAAGATTCAACAGACAATCATCAAAGGAACCACCCACTACAGAGAAGTCATCCCTAAATACCTCAAGGGTGTCTTTGAACATGCCACAAAAGATCGACATCATACATCACTGGAAAGTGGCTGGCGTATTGCATGACCTAAAAGGCATCCTCTTGAAGGCAGAAGTCCCATATGGGCAAGTGAAGGTGGTCTTCTCCTTATCCTCTGGGACTACGGATATTTGATTGTAGCTCGAGTACCCGTCCAAGAAGCAGTACCACCTCTACATGCCAACCTGTCTAACATCTGGTCCATAAAGGGCATAGGGAAATGTTCCTTTAAGGTCCATTTATTCAGCTTCTGGTAGTCCATGCATACTCGCCACCTAGTGACACGTCTTAAGGGGACAAGCCTATTTTTATCATTAGCCACTATTGTCATGCCCCCTTTCTTAGGGACACGATGAACTAGACTAACCCACCTGCTGTCGGAGATGGGTTTATCACCTTAGCATCCAGCCACACGATTGTGTTCGATGCTGGGCACACAATTATCCTCCAACTTGAACTTGTGCGTGCAATTCCCTGGAGGAATCCCTATAATATCTGCAATGGTCCAACCAATAGCTTTTTGAACTTTTGGAGGACCCCCAACAATGCTTTCACTTGGTCTTCCTGAAGATCTGTAGCCACAATCACTTGAAGAGTGTTATTAGTGCCCTAGAATTTAAGTGTTGAGGCAACTCCTTGAGCTCCACAACAAAAAGCTCCTGATGTGCCGCCAAAATATTGTAAAATTGGTGCTTAAAACATGGGATTTTGTGTGTTCTCAATGTGACTTTTTATGAATTTTATGTGTTTTGTGTTTATTTTTACAGAAAATACAAGTTGACCTGATTTTGGAAAAAGTTATAGATTTTGTTGATTTTGAAGATCTACGAGACCCATTACGAGTCGTAGCCCATGCTACGAGTTGTAGGGGATGATCATAGGAATTAATATTTTCCAAAACAAAACTTTGAGAATTTGAAGTTCACCCATAGAAGCTCAGGGTACGGGTTATAGTCCTCACTACAACTCGTAGAAGTAAACCTCATAGCTATTAACAGTGTTGATTAAAATTAGACCAAAAAATGCAAGGGTGGACTACAAGAAGGCACTACGAGTTGTATACCAGACTACAACTGTAACAGCCCGGACCCCACACGTGCATATATTGTCCGCTTTGCCAGCCATGGGTCGCCCATGCACTAGCGCACGATTTTGTTTCTCCCAGGTT
>JAPFFP010000103.1:4035484-4054487 GCA_026153255.1 Solanum medicagineum
AATTAGAGAACAAAAACACCCATAACAGTTGTTGTAAGTACTTTCAGCAAATGATGTAAATACTTTAAAATCGAGGAACCACCCATCAACTTAAATATTTTTCTCACCAAGAGAATAACAACAAAAATCAAAGAACAATAACACCATAGCAATTATTGTAAGTACTTCAGCAAATAATGTAAATATTTTGAAACCAAGGAATCAACCATCAACACTAATATTTTTCTCACAAAAAGTATAACAACAAAAATCAAAGAACAATAACAACTATAACAATTGTTAGAAGTATTTCAACAATTGCTAAAAATACTTTAAAATCGAGCAACCAATCATCAATACCAATATTTTCCACACAAAGATTACAACAACAAAAATCAAATAACAACACCTATACTCGAAAAACTTCAAAAAGTAAAACAAATCAAAGAACACCTACAATCTACTTTTTCATCTTTTTAAACCTAAATAATCATTTTTACGATAAAAATCAAAATCATAACTGAGGAAAAATAAAAAAATCTTCAAATTTTAAAAGTATACTAACCTTAATAGTGAAGATGACGACGACGAGGTGGTGAAGATAGCGATGACGAGAGTATCAATGAAGTAAAAAAAAGGGAGAAAGAGAAAAAGAAGAATGAGAAAAATTCATTTTATTTTTTTTTGCGTTCTGATCGAAAGAAAAAGAAGGAAGATGAAAAGAAAAGTGAAAAATTATGTTTTTAAATTTTTTAAAAATGTTATAGAGGTTTTTATTAAAAACAATGTTGTATAATTCTTAAAATATACACTTTACTCGTAATTAGCTTAATACTACTTAATAGATATTAATAACAACTTCGGAAAATGGCCTAAAATGCCCTTGAAGTATTAAAAATGGTATAAAAATATCCTCCATCCACCTTTTGGGCCTAAAATACCCTTCTCATCCACCTTTGGGGCCTAAAATGTTCTTCTACTTAACAGAAGTTTTTTAAGATAAATTAAATACTTATTTTATCCATGTGCCAGTCATTTATTAGTCGAAATTTTAACTATTTTAAATTATTAATAAAATTAACAATCCACCTTTTTTTTTTTTAACCCATAACCACAACCCAATATAACCCTAACCCGCCCCAAATCCCACAAATAACCTAACCCGTATCCATCCTGTTTTCTTTTAGCCGGAGATGGATACAAGTCGACAAATATTTTTCTTGTGATAATGTTGGATGTTTCTGCTGTTGGAATTTGTTACCCAAACCATGTCTAAGGCAGAAGTTCACTATGAAAATTTTGATCTTTTCTATTTTTTTTATTTAACTAGAATATGCCTGTATAAAGTCAATCCAAGTACTAAAACAAAATGTATTTCTTAGTCATCCTCGTAATAGAAACAACTTAACAGAACAATTGTAGATCATTGTTCTTCATATTCAACCATATTAAAAGATGACTGTAGACTTTGCAGACAAAATCAAGAGTGGAAGATTTGGCAAATTGTGTTCTTGGTTTGAACATTACCCCAATATCAAAAATAATAAGTAGCAGTAAACTTTTTTAATCATTATAAAAGTTGATCTTTTCTATTTAACTGCTTTTCTGTGTAGGGGCCACTTTTTTAATGAACTTGTATGTGTATGTCACCTTATTTATCGGATTTGGGGCGAGTTAGGGTTATATTGGGTTGTGGGTATGGGTCAAAAAAAAGGATCGATTGTTAATTTTATTAATAATTTAAAATATTTAAATTTCGATCAACAGATGGTTGTCACATGGATAAAATAAGTATTTAATTTATTTAAAAATTTCTGTTAAGTGGAAGGACATTTTAGGTATCAAAAATAGATAATAAGGATATTTTAGGGCAAAAAAATGAATAAAAGATATTTTTATATTATTTTTAATACTTCAAGTCATTTTCGACCACTTGACATATTTCTTCCCCACCTTTTTATTCTGTTATTTGAACTTTTCAATCCCTTTCCTTTTCTTGTGTGAACATCACAGTGAGGAAAAATGGCAAATAGGGCATTAGTAGAATTGAGTCGTCTTGTTGTTCCTCGTCAATCAAATTTCGTAAACTCTTCACAGTTGCAACCTCATAGTTATCGTCCTCTCTTATCTCTAAGCATTCCTAAATCAACTCTCTCATTCACTCAATCTCAAGGTTAGTACCAATTTTGTAGTTATTTCCTTTTTTGGGGTTGCTTTCAATTTTGTGAATTCCTTTGCTGAATATGACTAGGTTTTGGATGTGCGATTGGGAGACAACAGCGCAAAGAACAAGAGCGTGCAGATTTTGTTCAAACATTAGCTGTTCGGGAGTTGAATGGTTCTCTTACTTCAGCTCAGGGACATCGTTTTGCTATTGTACGTGTCTTTCTCGTTTTACCCTTTGTTTTGTATGGTTTTGACTTACACACCAAGTTTAAGAAAGCCAAACTTGATTTTTGAAATAAAGACATGTATGCATCCAAGCCTAGTGGCCAGTGAAGTGGTTGACAGCTATGAGGTTTCATGTTTAAATCCCAAAGATAAAAAAACTGATGATTCTTCCCGTTTGGTGGGATGTGGCAGGTATTCCATAGAATTAATCATGTGCATGAAACAGTCATAAAAAAGTAAAATAAATTGAAGACATGTGGAGGTCATATTTCCATTTATTCATCAAAAGAAATGTTCTGAACACCTGTGCTAACAAGACAGAGAAACGAAGAGTCTATGCCATGATGAATGAGTAACAAATAGATTAGTGGAATGAGGGTTCAAGAGACAGATATGGAGGGAATGGCCTATCAGTCATCGGTTGACCCTCAAATATCATTTAATCTTGTGTGGATGGGTTCCCCCTCCTCCCCCACTACCAAAAGATAAAAAGGAAAGAGAGATTCTTTTTGAAATGAATAAATAGGAAAGTAGGACAAATAAATTGAAATGGAAAATTGGTACGGCTGTGTACAATAGCAATTGGAGATAAAAAAGGACCAAATTTGATGACAGGGAAAGACACTGTAAGATCATGCTATTAGAGATGTTGCAACATATATTGGGAAGGCCCTTATTTGGACTCTGTGCTTAGCAGCTTAGTGCCCCAGATTATCCTTTTTATTACATATTGGTTCCATGGTTGAATCTGATTTTCTTTGGTTACTCTCCCAATAGTTGCTTGCAAACTGTTACATTTTATTAATCTCTTTGTATCTAACCCTAGCTCAAATTGTTGGAAATGTTACATATATTGGGAAGGCCCTTATTTGGACTCTGTGCTTAGCAGCTTAGTGCCCCAGATTATCCTTTTTATTACATATTGGTTCCATGGTTGAATCTGATTTTCTTTGGTTACTCTCCCAATAGTTGCTTGCAAACTGTTACATTTTATTAATCTCTTTGTATCTAACCCTAGCTCAAATTGTTGGAAATGTTTTATTTAAGTTGAGGGTCTATTGGGAGCAATCTCTCCAGTTTTACAGGGTAGGAGTAAGGTTTACGTGCACTCTATCCTCCCCCACCCCTTGCGGGATTACATTGGATATACAGTTGTTGTAGGAATTGTTTACCCTACTATTTCTTCTTTGACCATCTATAAAAGATTGGTGATTTCCTGGATTTAAAAACTATTTAATTCTTCCATTCTCAGTCTACCATTTCATGACTCCGTGCAATCATAAATTCATCTTTTTTAAGGAAATCAATATCCTCTATCTTGAAAGGATATCACAGTGATTGAAAAATGGATGGTAAATAAAATTGATATGATACAAAAGAAAGGATTAAAAATAAAAGAAGTCAAAGAATGAATTGGATGTAAAATAAGTCTTCCATGTTCTATTTTATGTGATTGTCTTTCCTTTTTAGTATGCTTAATAAACAATGCCATATTCTTTTATTTATTAGAATAATTTAACTATAAATTTCGATCTACTACCCTTAATATCATGATTTTATTGCCACAAAGTTTTCATGGATTATTTTAAGACCTCTAAAAGTCGGTCTTTCTTTCTTTCTTTCTTTCTTTCTTTCTTTCTTTAAACTATGTGACCAGTAAAACAATTTTACACAAAATGAAAGGGAGGGAGTACTTTGTTGGTTAGGATGCTTTTGGCATTTTTATGTATATTTGGCTTATGCATCAAAGGTCTTCCTTTTCTTCCCTTAAACACTGTGTCCCATCAACACTGCCAGACAAATTGGGTTCCGGGGAGTATTTCATTAATGTAAGGATTTTAGACGGTGAGAATCATTTATATCATATGTAAAGGTACAGTTAATGTAGCTATAATTTAGCCATCCATTTATTCTCTATAAAGGATTTCAAGATGTTGGCCATTTTGTCTCAAAACATGTTGTAATTTTTCTCTATGAATGGTTGTAACAAGTTAATGAAATCATTCTATTGCTCTGTTGTATGTTTGGTTTTACGTAAAGTCATGTTGCTGTTGACTTTGTTATAGCTTCAATATTTCAACTTCTGTTGGTTCCTTTTTGTATTAATGAAAATTGATTGCCCTCTGTGGTTCTAAAGGTAGTGGCACGATTTAATGATCTGATCACCAAGAATCTTTTGGAGGGAGCTTTGAACACTTTCAAGAGTTACTCAGTTAGAGAGGAAGACATTGATGTATGTGTTCCGACATTTATCTCCATCATTTCGTCTTGCTACCGTCTCAAAAAATTATTATATGATTAATTGATTATACCATGTGGACTGAGGCACGGTTAGAAAATAATTTCTTCATGAATTCTATATCTACGTATCTTGGTCTTTCTTCTCCGTTATTTCTGGTCCATTACTTTTTAAAATCTTCTGATTGTCTCTTTCTTCAATTTAAATATGCCGGGAGTAAGGATGAAAGGAAGAAAGTCACTGGTTGAGCTCACGTTGAAGATTAATACGTTAGATCAACAATTAAAACTAGGCCAAATCCAAAGTGAAGGGAAAGCAAAACACTGGTCACCTGAATATGCCATTAATATTGGTGCTTTTGCACATACACCTCCTCAGAGAAAAAAAGTTAATTTGTGTGGCTCCATGGACTTTTTGTAGTAAATAATATTCCCTCTCTTCCATTTTTTGTGGCATCCTTTTGGACCTTTCCCTTCTAGTCCGTCCCAAGGAGAATGTCACCTCACTAATAAGTAGAAACAACTTAACTTTAAAATTTCCTTTTTACCTTTAGTGAAATGATTTACAACCATACATATCTAAGGATTGTTTACACCACAAGTGTTAATAGTCTTTCTTTTTTTCTTAAACACCATGCTATAAAATGGGATGGAGGGAGTACTTAAATTCCAATTTTCATCGTGTAAAACTTTTCATGCTGTGCCATGTTAGAGAATGAATACCACAAAATCAACAGCACCATAATGGTCTTTTTTGTTTTAGAATATGTTGCATCATAGATAAGCAAAGCTTAGGCATGATCAGTAGTCTCTTCTATTTCAAGGCGCCATTTGTCTTTCCTCATAATGTGTTGTGCACAGGTGGTGTGGGTTCCTGGTAGTTTCGAAATCGCTGTTGTTGCGCAGCAACTTGGCAAGTCAGGAAAATATCAATCAATTTTGTGTATTGGTGCTGTGGTGAGCTTCCTTCAAAACTTCGCATTGTTCTGTGTACCTTCTTGTTCTGCTCTTGCTTCGTTCGGCTGTTTCTCTTGATGGTCCTTTTGTTTATATGACTTATGAAATATGAGTGCTGCAGATAGTTTTTTTTTTGTTTTTCAGCTCTAGCTTATGCTTTACAGGACAATCGATTTTCATATTGAGCTGATTTTGCTCTATTTGAGTGATATGATGTGTCTTGGTCTGTGTTTCCTAATTTATCTTTTTTTTCTTGTTGTTGGGGGGGGAGGGGGGGGCTTTCAATCTTTGTAGTCTAAAGGCTTAGGTGTTCCAATTGAAAAAGAACGCAATATAAAGCTAAGACTCAGAACATCAAAACTTAGACAAGAGAGAGAAATACCTGCTATGTCAGTAGTTATTTCTGTAACTTAAAAGGTATCTTTCTAATTTCTGTCTCTTATCTAAATCCTGACATGAATAATATTTTCCATGGGTATGTGGAGGTTTAAGTTGTTGCTTCTTGCTGTGTGGATTATTATGTTTTAACCTTCTCTTTTTCTGTGTGTTTTGTGGCCAGTAGATTAGAGGTGATACCTCTCATTATGATGCCGTGGTTAATGCTGCTACATCTGGAGTACTTTCAGCAGGTTTAAATTCAGGTAAGTGACCTATTTTCTGCATTCCCAGTCTTGCAGTATTTTCAAATTGTATTTTACAAAGATCTTGAGCATTAGTAGTAGAACTTCCCGTGGTACATTAATCTTCCTGAGATATGGAAATGGCATATCCCAGATTTCACCCCACACAGCTGGTCCCAAACCTTATTATTTGCGTTTCCTTCACTCTAGTCTAAGGTGACTCGCTCTGAGTTACTGAGATCCTTCAAAATCATCCTTGCTGCACCCCTGTGGTTCCGATGCAGTTTTGGGTGCGGGTGTGGAATCACACCGGATTGGGTCAATCCAACTTGGGTGCTTTGACTAAATCTATGACAAATTTGTTTTGATGGGTTTATGTCAGACATATATTCTCATTAAGTACTAGAACACTTTGCTGACATACAAGATACTATATGTATAAAATATTAAGCATTTACAGAAAACATTTATTGTACTATCTTTAATTCAATGACTTCAATTAGTTGGCGAAATTTACACTTATATATGTCGTAACATACATTAAGTGGTTTGTCTTAACAACCGTACCCATATTGCTATCCTTATCCTAAATCATAAGATTTATGTGATGGCAAACTTCTAGATCAGCACTCATGTTGGGTGCCCAGACCTATATCCGAGCAACATAGCTCTCTTTTTTACTGTATACAATTTGGAATAACTTGGCCATCTAATCATTTTAGTACATATTTACAAGTTCTACCCAAACTCTTCCCTCAGTTGCAGCAAAATAACCTTTTCCTGAATGTCTGGAAGAAAATGAAGGAACCCTAAATTTTTATTCCGAAACTGTTGTTGCATTATGAAAATTGATATCGTTATCCTTTTCTTTTTAGGGATTTAACAGGTTACTTTTTGTTTCCAATGTAATATGACTATGGGTGTCCGAGTAAGAGTTGGTATGTCTGTGTGTGTCAAACAGTGAGTTTCAGATAGTTTTTCTTTTACTGGTTTTATAATTTGTATCAATGAGTGAGTACTTATTTTTTTACTTTTTTTATTTTTACATATTGCTTAGTTTTAGTATGAAAAAAGGAATTTAGTATTTCATGAATAGTGGTAAGAGAAATGTTTTCCGCCAACTATTGGGGCGTGTGGCCTGTTACAAATCTACGAATTTATGTATGAATGTAATTGTCAAGCGAAAAAAAACATTATTTACTTATTCAGAAAAGAGAACCACATGATAAATTTTATTTGAGTTATGTAATAAATTATATTCTTGAAAGTTGTGAATGTTGTACTATTAAAGGCATCAAATAAATTTACATCACAAAATGGTTAATGCTTGATGGTGTGAGATGTAATGTTAATTGTATCAGTATGACAGTAGGGTGTTCTCTGGGGGAAAAGAAGACAGTTAGACATTGAACAAGACTTTCAACTTGACCTCTAACGCAGTGTATAGTTTTGAGTCACTGCACTAGCAAGTTCTCATGTGTTGAAAGCACAGGGATCTCATGTTCCCCATGAAAATCAAAGATGAGAATGGAAAGAATGGTCGATTCATTCACAAATGGTTGGATTTTCCAAGTTTCTATTGGAGTGTTTTTGTGTACGAATTGGTTCACTCCTGTCGCACTTAAATGTTTTTCCTTCTTCTTTAATCCACTGCCGCAAATGAAAAAAGAGATGCATCCGTAGTTCCGTACTGTTGTCCCACTTTGTTGATAATAAGGAAATTGGCCTTTTGTTAAGGACTATAATACAATAGTAAATTCTACATCTTTTATCAAATCCTCCAATAAACACAGCTACTTCAAATTTATAAGCTATTCTTTAATCATTATTAGCTGCTGTCTTTTCTGTTTATTTTTGCATTAGGTGATGAAAATTAAAATCTCCGTAATGTTATGATTTGCAGGTACTCCTTGCATATTTGGTGTCCTGACATGTAATACCTTGGAACAGGTAATTTTGCTATGCAACGCTTTTTCACAAGCATATTAGTAAGATTAAATTTATAGTAGCCACTAATTGTTATAGTGATTTTGCAGTAATCTATCATATCTTGTATCTGTATTTCTGAACTTCAATCAGACAAGTTAAATCTTGGACATACCTGCAAGAGATATGACCTTTTACTAACGTTTCCGAACAAATATATATATGCCTTTTAACTTTATATAAAAGAAGACAACTTTAAAGTAAAATACCAAAGCTTGGAGCTTCACGTTTAATCAATTTATTATCGCACTTATGGACCAATAGATCTAGAAAATGGTAGTCAGTAAAGCGAGTTGAGCACCTTGAAGTCTCAATTTCAAATCCCAATTGTGACAAATGTCACGACCCAACCCATCGGACCGTGCGGGTACTTACTCACCTTCCTAGGTTGGAGAACTCTCAATCCTAAACAAGCTATAACATGTGGAATTAAACAGGTTGTAAACTAGCACCTTAAATGGTTAAAATCGTCGTAAGTTAAATTAAACCTCCAAGGTTGCTTTACAAGGAAACATTCAACACCACCAAGGAACTAATCTAAAAGTTACAAGAGCTTTTAAAAATGCAGTTTATAAAATAAAATAAGACAACTTTGACCATGAGGAAAGAAGAGTAGAAGTCGGCGGAGATCATCGTCGTTTTTACATATGGAAAATCATTGACATTGCAACTAGGCTATACCAATTGGCATAGCAAGAGTAGTATCAGTACAAACAACACGTATTGGTGGACATGATCGGTCAACTCGATACCCATCACATAATATAAAGTAATCAACCAGAAGAAGAAACAATAAAAGTATCCCACCTCAACATCTTTATCAGATCATAGCCTAATCCTTCTATCACATAGAGGAGTTCCCAAATATACAACACCACTAAACTCTATCAAATCAAGACTACCCTCGCATAAGATCCCATGCTAGCATTTCGGCCCTTGACCATTCAGTAACCATAACGAGGTTCACAACCACCCTGACTTGAATACGCTTCACAAGGCATAACCCAAAAACTTCATCTCCACATCAACAACTCTATGTCACCCACATGCCATCTTCACCTGGTTATATGGAATACAATTGGCAGCCATATCATAATGAAACAAAGGAATCACAAACACATCAAGAATATCTAATCACTCGAACTTTCGGTCCCTACATTTGAATTATTATACAGGATGAGCATGATAAATTGGTTCTCTCATGGAACCCACACTAAACTGCTAGTGTATAGTTGTGATACCCGATCTAGTTGTTAGTGTACCGCATGGTACCCAATCCAAATGTACCCGCGTATCCAATCTAGTAAAAATTCACACATCATAATTAAAACCACAATGAATTGTTAAACACACTTCAACAAGCAAGTAATGCATTGATTGCATGCAATTTGATCAAAAGATATCATTCACTTCATGTTCTTACCTTTTCCCTAATTACATATTATACATGCAATACTAATGAAGTAGTTAACAAGCATATATAGTACAAAAGAGAAAAACACAACCATCACTTGTTCTTATATCCAAGTACTTTTACATGTCTATGGTCTTGCGATGAACCACCTTATAAGCTCACATTTGTTTTCTGGGATTTCCACAAACCTTAAGGTCTCGCTCAAGCCTGGCAATTTCCTTACACATAACAACAACAATATACCCAGTGGAAATCCACAAGTGGGGGAGGGTAGAATGTACGCATACTTTACCACTACCTCATAGAAATAGAGAGGTTATTTCCTAGGACCCTCGTCTCAAAAACCCATAAGCAGAATAAACTAGATATGACAAAAAGGAAAGGAAGGGAATAGAAAGGGCGACAGGAACGTTAAGGTTAACAATCAACCATAGGAATATTAAGGTTAGCAATCAACCACTATTGAACCATTGCTAGTCATAGAATAATCACTACCCACATAATATCTTCCTTCCCTAAACATGTAGTAACAACATACTTAACCCTCCAAATTCCGTGCTCGAGGGCCTATGAATGATTTCTCTCGTCAATTTATGATGTACTATGCAATGGGAAACATGTTTAAAGCTACTAAATTGAGAAAACCTAGCCTACCTAGGCGCCAAGCAGCTAACGAAAGGTTCCCGCACAATTTTTGACTTTTGAAAAGCGAAATGGGGGATTCAGGCTTGAAACTCGTGGGCTAGAGCCTTTCTTGCGCTAAGTTTCCTTCTCTCCCTTCTGCCTAGGCCTAGAACAACTTTTTAAGAGTTTCTAAGGTGGCCCTTGTTTATTTTACTATGGAAGGGGGAGGAAGAAGAACAAAGAATTCGTGTTTAAGAGTTTCTGCCCCCGACGACCCCGTTATGGTGGCACTAATCCTACTATGGCAGATAATCTCGCTATGGCTGGATGGCACTAGCTAGACCAAACTTAATTCACGAATTTTCCATCCCTTCAGTTTGGGTGCTTCCGCATTGAGCCCCTTTAAAAATACTGATGGTTTGAGCTGTTATAGTACATACCAATTTATCCATCATTTGTCCTTGAACAATACATAGATGAGCGGGCACGAGTTAGTCAAGGAGTCTTGAGTGTGATAGTGTGACACTATCGTGACTTTAGGAAGAATTTCACACTCCAATGATTAAGCACGAAGGACTTTGCCCTTAGTCAATGAAAGATTTGCTTAATATGTTACCTCTATTGAGTTCTTGATATTTTATCTATGCATATTTAATATTTTTTTATTTTTATGCTAACTAGCGCTTTATTTGAAAAAAGTGTGCGCTTCGCTTCACGCTTCTCGCTTCTCGCTTCTCGCTTCTCACTTCTCACATGTGTGAAGCGAGCCGTCATCACTTTTTCCACTTCTCGCTTATCAAATCACTGGGCGGAGCTAGGAAAAGAATGGAATCATTAAATCTTTTCCCTGTCTCACTAAGCCTGGCTTGCTCTGTAGCAGCCTTATCTAGCTATAGTGGTAGCCCTATCGCTATGGCGAGACGGCAAAATCAGCATAGCAGAGGAGGTGGGGGGTAGGGGGGTGGAGGAGAACAATGGGTCTCCCCCATTATCTCATACTCACTCAATTCTCTCAAATTCTCTCCCAATCACTCTCTTCCGAACGTCGAATCTAAGGTAAAGATCTTGTTCCTTGCATTTGTCATTTGGTTACTTAGGGGCTATTGCATGTTAGGAATCAATGGAGTAAAGTGTCTTTAGGGTAGTTTTTTAAAAACTTTGAATGGATTAGTTATTTTGACGTCGTAATCGTGGCGTGGGTACTTTCCTTACCTTGTCAATGTTTCTACAACATTTCGAGCGTGATGATTTCAAGAGTCAGGACCAAAAGAAATTCCAAAATATGGAGAAGGATGAACAGTCATCTTGGTTGAGAACTTAGATTTGATCACCTTTTAGTAGTTATAATGCTTGAATCCTTGTATATTTAGGTAGTGTAGAACTTTGGGAGTATTATTCTATAGTAAAAGAAATGATAAAAATGAAATTTTTCGGCTAAGAGGTGTCATGAACACCCTCTTGAAGCTTTGAACACAGTGAAGGGCACTATAGCGGCCTTGCTCCCGCTGTAGCGAGTCACTCCAGCTATTGCGGCCCGTCCATGGCTGGGCACATCCCACTGTAGCGGGAGGCCATGGAATAGTGGCTCCTAGTAGATGAATTTTCCGTTCCTAGACATGGTCTCCCTACCCCCACGAGTTCTAACACACCTATTTTGTGAAATTTCAAGTTCTTATCACCAATGGCTGAATCAAAGAAGCAGGCTTACCCTTTGTTAGGTTCCCCAACAATGCTGGTCAAGAGAGATATCACGATTTGCGGAGGAACAAGTTCTTGTAGGAGAAGACCTTCCACATGCTGGGGTTCGTGGAGAAGGCACCTGCCTTCCTTGCTAGACTAGAGGAGTTCGACTGGAGCCCATTAGTGGAGGCTCCCCTTGCCGCATGCTCATGTTAGGTGAGGGACTTGTGCATCCTTCTCCCCATTGTACATTGGGAGGATCCCTGTCACGACCCAAGCCTAAGACCTAGATGTGGCACGGCGAATGGGAACCCGAAGGAACCCCAAAGAAGCCTTTTAGCATATCATAAACACATCCTTGGTTGCGGAAGCAAAATAAGACAACAAGTAATAATAGAACATAAGGGAAGCGGGACTAAAGGAGTCTTTCATAATAACATAAGCATAAGAGGGGTCAAGCTCATTAATACAAACCAACTCAATATCCAACAACACCTCTACTACGAATGAGGCGGGGGCCAAGACATCTCTCGGGCTCACCCTCATAGATAAGTATCCAAAAGCATAAGATAAAGTCTTAACGTAAACATGAAAGAAAGTAGATATTGTCCCCGGAAATGAGCACTCATCGAAAGCTAACTTCAACGATCCGGCTAGCCATGTGGAGGAGGAGGATTAATAAGAGATCTGGTTCCTACATGGTGATATCATGTAGGCATAAAGTATGCGTTAGTACTTGGAATGTACTATGTATACGGGGTGCAATGCAACAAAGATCATAAGCATAATAATTAAAAATGCATAATCATAATCGTTAGGCATGAGCTCAATATGATATGTATAAATCAATGCTTAGGTTAAAACATACATGAGAATAATCATACTTGCATAACTTGTTCAACACAATAAAGTGGCATGAATAGCTCATCCAAATACCTTGTACTAGAGGGTGAGGAATATGGCTTAGGTCATAACCCCTTCTAGTAAATATTGGATGGTACATGAGGGTGATGCATACAACTTAGTTCATAACCCCTTCATGTAAGCATAAGATGATGCATAGTATTAAACCGTACATGAGGGTGAGAAATATAGCTTAGGTCATAATCCCTTCATGTAGGCACTAGATAGTGCATAGTATTAAGTAATACATGAGGGTGAGGCATATAACTTAGTTCATAACCCCTTTATGTAGGCATTTGCCTTGTACTAGAGGGTGAGGAATACAATTAGTTCATAACCCCTTCTAGTAGGCTTCACAATTCACATGAGAGTAAAACATAGCATAAGAGCTCAATAATTCACTTGTAGATCATGGAAACTTTTCATGAGTTAAACACATGCTTGAGAGCCCATAACTTATCATGAAATACTTGTCTTGCAAATCATACAATAACCTTTCATCAACATAAGATTTGTAATCATGCAAACTTACTCAAACATGGTGGGTATGCATACACATGCTTAAAATCATGCAATTTAGAAGTATAGGACAAAGAGTAAAAGTCAATTTATTTTGAAGTCATTCAAATCAACCCACCAACATAGTAGTAAAACTCTTATTTGGGTGTCATGAAATCCATCTATAAAATTCACCTTCATTCATAATTTCATAGTTCATGTCATGCATAGCCTCAATCGGTATAAATCAATTCATGGAATAAGCCTCAATAGATATTCATGCATATATAGTCAATACTTGAAGAATCCAACCTCAAATCATGTTTATAATGCATGATAAGTTTACCCATAAAATATCCAACATTAAAATCATGAAATTTGATAAAGAGGGAAGGTTTGGCTTCATGGGTGGAAGGATCCCATGAATGAAACCGACATACCTAAACTTGAGATTTCCTTGAAGAAAACTTGAGGAAAACTTGAAGCTCAGATTGAGTTCTTGAAATCCAAAGTGTGCTCTTGAGATTCTTGAAATTGAATGGAGGATTGGTTGATGTTCTTGAGAGGATTTTGTGGGTTTTAGAGATGAAAAATGACCAAGGAATGAGGGTTTCACGTTTAAATGGGCATTGGGTTATTACCCAAATGCCCTTGGACGAAACAAGAAAAATCAGGAAATTTCTGCATTGGTCCGCGCCCTAGGCGCGACGCGGACCAGTTGTGCAGGCCACATTTACACTAAGGCTGGTCGGGGCGACGACGCGTAGGCACACTGCCTCGGCTACGTGTTGCGAAAATTATTTTTCACTACGAGTCTTCTAAAAATCGAGGTTAACCCTTTTTACCACACAATTTTACCCCCTGAACAAGAATATGAAGTCGGATTTTCGAAATCTTGCACAAATTTTGAGATATTCAAGATATACACTTATAGGGTATTCCGAAGCACATGAGGGGTGTTACAATCCCAATCCTTCGGGCTGAACATCCCGGTGAGTGCCTAATTCATCAATGTAGTGGTAGAGGTGTCAGAGGTCTCCAATGCAGAGTATGAGGCCAAGCTAAGGGGATGGATTTGACATGACTGAGGGACATGTTGATCGAGGAGGATTCTATGATTGGGTCTATTGGCCTAACCACCGAAGGCATCACTGGTTCTTAATTCTCAGCCAACGCCAAGAGAAGGCTGAGCTTGGTGGCTTAGAGGATTCGTCCATTGAGAAATCTCATCGATGTGACTTCCCCTCGGATTTTGGTGGTGGTCTGTGCTAAGCTAGGGATTCAACTGAACGTGGGAGCACAAATAGTGTTCGAGTGGAAGACTACCGGAGCAATAAAAAGGCATTTTCCCTAGTGGGGTTGGTGACAACACTCTGCAAGCATGTGGGAGTGCCCTTGATGGACTTGGACAAGGTATTGTCCATGGACCCCCCTTGCCACCCCTTATTGGTCAAAGCTCGGTTCCTCCAAGGGAAGAAGAAGAGGAAGGTGGGTGGGGCTAGGAGCAGTCAGACTTCAACGCAGGTGGATGAGGAGGAGGATGAGGATGCACCTCCTTCTCGGTGACAAAACCCACTTTTTGACGATCGTGTGGACGAGGACCTGGTCGCTGCCCGGAGAGTTATAGGAGGCAGCTTTACTGAAGCCTTAGCTTTAGCTTCCACTACTCGGGAGCTTGAGATGCTCCGTCGTCAATTGAGATGGGAGAGGGTCGCCTTCGGAGAAGCATTTGCCGGTAACCAAAGCCTCACTTTGATTATGTCGTGAGGCTGACTGAGTCCCATCCATAAACCCGGAAACGAAACGTTGTTCGTTCCCTTTCGTCAAGTACGTAAAGTAGGCATACGAACCACTTTGTATTAGACTCTATTGGAACAAAACAAAGGAGGAGGTGGAATGGAGCACTTTACACATTGATAATTATTCAGGTAACACTATGCACATAATCACAATTCCAAGCTACATCACCCAAGAAAGTTACAATTATTAACTTTATTCGCTTCTTGAGCTGATTATCCATGCATTACATAGCCTCTCAGGCTGGAGACTAATTGGAACCTTCCTAGTTCTAATTTCCCTTGCGTGTGTTCCTTTAGCCGCGACAATGACATCTAGATTACTTTGTTGAGATGCTAATTGGAATCCAAAGATACCAATTGAACTCAACCCATACTACAAGCGATTGACTCATGAAAAGAGAGCAGAAATGGAACAACTTCCTAAAATGCTTCATAGCTTCTCGCAGATTAAATGTGAACGTCACAACACCCATCTGCAAGAGTCTGTTCTGCATTTGTTCTTGTACTGGAAAATCGGTAACCTGGGCTCCATCGGGCCGTGCGGGTACCTACTTTACTGCCTAGGTAGGAGAAACCCAATTCCAAAGGAGCAATAACATGTGGAAAATTAAGTAGGTTGTAAGATAACGCTTTAAATAGTTAAAATCATCATAAATTAAATTAAACCTCCAAGGTTGCTTTGCAAGGAAATATTCTAACGCACCTAAGGAATTAGTCTAAACAAGTACAAGAGTTTCCAAGAGTACAGTTTGTAAAATAAAATGACTTCTTCCACCACGAGGAAGGAGGAGTAGAAGCTGTCAGAGATCATCGTTGTCTTCACTTATGGAACATCATTGACTCGACAATCAGACTATGCCAAGTGGCAAGTCAAGAGTAGTATCAGTACAAACAACACGCACTAGTAGACATCATTAGTCAATCCAATACCCACCACATAATATAAAATAATCAACCAAAAGAAGACACGCTGTATGAAAATATCCCACCCCAAATCTTTATCGGATCATAGCCTAATTTTTTATTTTTTTTTTTGGATAAAGGTAAATTTGAAAAACCAAGATCATAGCCTAATCCTTCTATCCCACAGAGAGGAGTTCCTGAATACACACCACCACTAACTCTATCAAATCAACCCACTACCCTCACACAAGATCCCATGCCAGCATTTCGGCCCTTGACCATTCAGTGACCTTAACGAGGATCGCAACCACCCTGACTCGAATACCCTTCACATAATATAACCCCAAACACTTCATCTCCACATCAACCACTCTACGTCACCCACACGCCGTCTCATACCTGGTAATCTGGAATACAACTGTCAGCCATAACATAATGAAACAAAGGAATCACAAACACATCAAGAATGTAGAATCACTTGGACTTTCGGTCCTTAATTCGAATCATTACACAGGATGAGCATGTTAAATTACAGATACAACAATCAATTGGTTCTCTCATGGAAGCCACACTCAAATTGTTAGTATATCAGCGTGATACCCAATCCAATAGTTAGTGTACTGGTGTGGTACCTGATCTATTGTTAGTGTACCGGCGTTGTATCCGATAAGCCATGTATCACAATCACAACTACTATGTATTGTCACACACGCTTGAATAGCCAAGTAATACATTCATTGAATGCAGTTTGATCACAAGATATCATTTCATTTCATGTTCTCACCTTTTTCCAAATCATATATCATACATGCAATAGCGCTGAAGTAAAGACACATATAACACAAACAGGGAAAACATAACCATCACCTACACTTATATACAAGTAAGTTTACATGTCCACTGTCCCATGATGCACCATCCTATAAGCACACATTCATTTTCCAGGATTTGCACAAGCCTCAAGGTTTCACTCAAGATTATCAATTTCCTTATGCATACCCTTACCAAAATCATATACTATATGGAATTTTAAGGTCATTAATCAACTTCTAGACAACCACCGCTAGTCACAAAATAATCCTAACCACACAACACCTTCCTTCCCTAAACATGCAATAACAACACACTTAACCCTCTAGATTTCATATCCAAGGGCCTACACATGATCTCTTCTGTCAATTCACGATGTAGTATGCACTGGGAAACAGGTTTAAAGCTACTCCATGAGAAAACCTAGCCTACTTGGGCCCAAGTTGCTGCTAAAAGGTTTCCGCACAATTTCTTGCCAGACCATACTTCGGGTGCTTCTGCATGGAGCCCCTTTAAAAAACAGCGAAAGTTCAAATCGTTACAACAAAACACTAGGTGATTTCTTTCCATTTGTTCTAGTCTTTGAGGACAAAGTTTCCTGGAAATGATTTCTTCCCACTTGTTCAGTTCTATCCTCGGCAACCAGAGTTACTTGATGCTTGTTGCTAGTGGGAGGTGGTAGGTATCTCGTGGAATTAGTCGAGGTGTCCGCAAAATGAACTGAACACCACGATTATCAAAAACAAAAATTGTGCGGGATATGAATTAATCATGTTACAATGAACCATCTTTCATTTTAACCTCTATATGTGGCACTTTACATTGGTAGGATATCATAATTTCCTTGTCCTGCTCAGCATACAGGTAGAATAAGAATCTTATTCGACTTCTGAGCACCAGTTGGCATGTCTTTTCATCTAATATGCACCTTGTTTATCCAAGTGGCCCAAGTATTCTTGGGGAAAAAAGAAGTTGAACAAATTTAAGTACTGCTGCTATTAACTGTTGATTTCTGTAGATCACTATAATAATTTGTCGCCTCTTAGATCTATATGTATCTAAACATTCTTGGCTTATTGGACTGCTTATCATAACCCCTTAAGTTCCTCTCCTTGTATTATTCACTCTATCTGCCTCTTATGCTGTCGAGGTCAGCGTCTTTATGGTTTATGATAGTATATCATATGATAAAAATCCTATAATATTGCAGGCTTTCAACCGTGCTGGTGGGAAAGCTGGGAATAAAGGTGCTGAAGCAGCATTGACAGCTGTAAGTTGTTTGTAATTGTGTAGCATTACATATTGTCACAAGAATTTATCAATCTTGTCTAGTTTTGCTGAAATTTCCTGCCTCGTTATGTGGTGCTTTTAAAGATAAATCCACTGCCAGTTTAACAGGAAACTAGCAATGGAATGATGAAAAATACTGAAATATCTGGTTAAGGATTCTTATAGTATCTTCTGTTCCGTGCAGAACTTCCAACTTTTAGGTCAGGCAGATTTTCAAATTGATTTAGTTTGTGCAGGTGTTAACTTGATATAATAGTTGGGATAATCCAGCTTGAAATGACAGAGTTATTGGTACTTGTTATTGGTAGGAGGTGACATGTATCCTGTGAAATCAGCGGACGTGTGTGAAAGTGGGCCTGACACCACTACTACAACAACATACCCAGTGGAATCCCACAAGCTATGGGGTCTGGGGAGGGTAGAATGTATGCAGACCTTACCACTACCTCATAGAAGTAGAGAGGTTTCCTGGGAACCCTCGTTTCAAAAATCCATAAGCAAAATAAACTAGATATGACAAAAAGTAAAGGAAAGGGAACAGAAAAAGTGACTAATAACCAAAAACACATGACAATACGTAAATATAATACAATTAACACATAAACAACAAATAATGACAACACATGATATAAAACACTACTACTCCTCTACCCTACTATACTGCATGACTAGATAATCACCTAACCCTGCCAACCAATTAGCCTACTACTCTAATTCGCGATCTCCACTTCTTTCTATCTAGGGTCATGTCCTCAGTGAAATCAAGTTCCGCCATATCTTGTCTGATCACCTCCCCCCAGTACTTCTTTGGTCTACTTCTACCCTTCCATGTAACTCCTAAAACCAACCTCTCGCACCTCCTAACAGGAGCATCGGTACTCCTTCTCTGCACATGTCCAAACCATCGCAGT
>JAPFFP010000103.1:4054587-4069989 GCA_026153255.1 Solanum medicagineum
GGATTTGGGAGTGTGATTGAGATGAGAGTAGTGAGTTTTATCCTTTGGAACATTGTTTAGGTCTTTTAGGAAGGTTATGATAGCTTAGGAAGTCATAAAGGGTCATTAGAAAAATTAGTATTTACGAAAATGCCATTAGTGAACGGATGGAAAATTGGCAAAGTGTTCCCCCACGGAAGGTCCCACGGGTTGTGTGGCACTCCACGGGTCGTGTGGAGTGTCCGTGACAAGGTACTTAGTCTAAAAATTGAAGTTGGAAATCAATTGGAAAAAGACGTCTCGTCACGACCACGGAGGCCTCCACGGGTCGTATGGAGCTTCACAGCCTGTGTGAAGGGCTCGTGGCACCATACTTGGTGCAGGAAAGTGTTGCCCAGGCTCCACGCCAAGGGCCACGGGTCGTGGTGAGAGGGTGTGGCTCAACACTTGGCAAAAAAACTCTCCCAAACGCCCACTTTAGCCCTCTTGCTCACCTTCACACCTCACCCCACGACCAGTGGCAAGCCACACGACCCGTGTCACTGGTCGTGGTCCATGCCTTAGGCCAAAAATGGCTTTTCCCAGCCTTGCATGCCTCACATGACCCGTACAAGCCACCACTGGTCATATAGGTGCTCGTGGGGCTTCGCTGCACGGAAGGGTCTCACAAAAACAGTCATAACCCCTTCATCCGAACTCGAAATGAGGTGAAACCAAGTGCATTGGAAAGCTAACTCAAAGGTCCTTCATTTGATATGTCGTGGGACACCCAGTTCCAAATGTGCTAATAGTTATGCTTGTTTAAAGTTGACCCTTCTACGGGTACTTGTCCCAAACTTAGCCAACAGAAATCCTTTTGAACTTGGCTTGTCGTAGGGGCCCATGACAGCCTTAAACGACATACGTAAGCTTGGAAATTCTGGGTCCTTACATGCATCTATGAGATCCTGCATGAGTAGTGTCACGTTTGGTAGTTGGAGGATCATGTATAAAATTAATTTGGTGTTCGGTTTGCAGTTCAGAAACTCACATAACTAATACATGTATAAATTATGAAGGAATTTATGTATTATGCAGGATGGAAGGTGAAATAACTAAACCTACATAAAATAACATAGATTCCTTCGTTACTAATATATGCATAATTCTAACCAGCTACCAAACTCCTAAGTGATTCTTTCTACCTAAAGCCCTTTTGGGCGCATAATTACCTAGTGTTTGTGGGAGGTAGAAAGAAGGTACGAGGTTGGTGATTGAGATGCTTGCAAGTTGGACCAGACACCGCCATTATCCAAAAACATATGTTCCAAGTTCAGAGAGCTTTGGTTTTCTTATAACTGCAGTTCATTGAGCTTGAAAATTTGAACTTATACTGTTTGTGCTAATGTTTCAGATTGAGATGGCATCTTTGTTTGAGCACCATCTGAAGCCATTACAGTAGGGAAAAGTTTCTTTGTTTGCTGCTTGGAAGAAAGTTGTTTAGTTTGGCAGTTAGGTTTTTTGAGGAACCAAAATTGTCTATTACACTGCTGTTGTTCCAATGTTGTATTTTTTAATAATACTACTAAGTAATGATAATAATAATACATCTATCTTTTGTGTTGAATTTTACAGACATTTGTTTCAGTGGTAATATTTTGAGCCTGCTCAGATATTTATTTATTTGGTTTTCATCTGGTATCCGCAGTTTCCATTAGAGATCAACTAAATTCTTAGGTCTTCTTGACCACTCTCCAAAATTGGAAAGAAAAATCATATATTACTAAAAGTGAAAAGGTTTAAAGTTCAAAATTAGATTATTATTTTTCTCTTCTCCTAAATTAAAATATTATAAATTATTTATTAATTAAATATTAAATAGTGATTATATCATATTATTCTAATGCTATACTAATACTAATTACTAAAGTGGGAAGATGTTAAGTCAAAAGTTGAAAAACAATATCTATAGGAAGTTGTAAGATTACATTTTTTATATTTAATTTTATTTCTCTCCTTCAATTTAATCAAACACAAATATAGAATATATAAATATGTAAAGCTAGACTAAACAACAAAAAAAAAAAGTGACGTGCCACCACTTTTTGGTCAATAGTTTCTTTTTTTTTTTGGCATTTTCTATTACTTTTCTTATTTATTTTATTGTGAAAAAGATATTTTCATGACTCACACTTCTTCTTTTTCATAACTTCTACTCTTAATCATCATATATAACTAAAAGTGAAAAGGTGCTAGGCTCAAAGTTGAATTAACATTTTGCCCTTATGCCATTACTTATTTACGCTTATGTTACTACTTATTAAATATTAAATTTAATTAATTATGTATTAAAATAAAATATTATAAAAAATATCTAATTAATTAAATTTTAATCATATTGTATTATATATGCAAAACTTTATGTTATTCTTTAATTTGCTAAAAATAGGAAGCTCCAACCTTCAAAGTTGGATTACCATTTTGCCCTTTCTCTACATTAAAATGTTATAAATTATTAAATTTTTAAGTAGTAAATAGTAAATAATAAATTAATTAAACCTTAATTACAATATTCAAGTTTTTCCATCAATCTTGGATGGAGCCAAAGATTCACTATTTTTTGGTTTTGGCGTATGATGGAATACAGCAAAATGACTCTTTAAATTGTCTGCGTTTCTTTCAATGGTGAAGTAGCAGTTAGTCAATGTAACTTTCGACGCTCATCATCGGTCATCTGGAAACAGTCGCGCTATGTTTTTAAACATAGGGGTCAGGCTGCGTACATTCGACCTCCCCTTACCCTGCAATGGGCGAGAGCCTTTGAAGCATTGGGGTAATATTGTTGTTGTGTTACAATATTCAAGTTCAAAAGAAATCTTTTGCAGGATTAGATAAAAACAAAACGTCAAAACATTTGAAATTCTTGGCTACATTAATTTAGAGACAATGACTATTTAAAGGAGGCCGTCTTTTTAAATGTTATCATACTAAATATTAATAATAGCTAAAATAAATGATAGGAAAATAAAAAAAAAATTTATTGTACAAGTTTTTCCCAAAGTTCATATACATTTACGGAATGATTATAAATAACTAAAAATCAATAATAGGAATAAGATTAATATATACAATTACTATGAAAACTATAGTAGCTTATGGTTTTGTATGATTTTCGATAGCACTAATATTTTAAGTTAAAAAATACTTTCAAGAAATAAAATAATTTCATGAAGAGTCTTTTGCACTACCCATTAACTATGCATACAACTTCATTACATGTTTCAGTTTCAAAATTTTTTTACACGATTAGACAAATAAAACTTTCAAAACATTTAAAAATGTATTAGGCTACATTAATTTAGAAACAATGAAATTTAAAGCTTAAATATATAAGTTATAGGAAAGACTAATCTCTTATTTTAGAAGCTTTTTTAAAAGTATATACATTTCTGAAATGATTATAAATGACTAAAAATCAATAAGGGTATATAAGTTAATATAAATAATTACTTTGAAAACTTGCGTATGACTTTGTATGGTTTTCTATAACACTAATATTATTAGTTAAAAAAATATTTTTTGAAATTAGTAATAATTTCATGAAGAGTCTATTGCACTACCTCATTAAACTTTATCATACATTTATTAAATTATTAAATTTCAATTATTTCGAGGTCTATCGCAATTATAAAGTTTTTGGAGAAATTGAGAAGTTGAAGAGTTGTCTTTTCATTTTTCAATGTGGACTATTTATATCTACCAATTTCCTTCATCACCGTACACTTTTGCTTAATATTTTTTATCCAATATGATTCAGTATTCATGTTTAGGTGAATATTTTTTTATTGATGGTTTTTCCTCTTCCTCTTATTTCAATTTTTCATTTTTAATCTAATATGTTGATATTATTTTTCATAATTTTGTCTTCCCTTTCTAATAGAATGTGATGCTTCAACCATATTATAATGCATAAAGAAAAATTAACTTTATAGTATTTTGAAATATAAATATAATTGTTATGCATTTCAAGTTCTCTTTATTAGTGATTGGTGTACATATTTAAAGTTTTCTATTGAACTGAAGGGATTATGTGAGGTATGATTGATTAATTAAACTCATCAGAAATATGTATATAAAATTGATAATGATCTACTATCCTTAAGTATATGTTGATCGAATTTATGTACAACTTTTACAAAATATTACTCTACTTGAAAATACGTTCTTGATATGTATGCAACTCTAAGAAGACAGAGGATGTTATTTCTTAAAAAGAAAGAAAAAACTTTTAAGACATGAAATATTTTACAACTATATTGCTGACATTTAAATTATGTGTTGTGACATATTAAATAAACTTTTAATAAGTTGAATACTTTGATGTATATTTACAAAAAATTTGCATATTTAAAGTCTAGTGGATATTACTTTTGAAATTACGTAGGTAGCAATATACATATAATGTGGCTTGCAATGATAATAATTTCTATTGAATAGGCTCATCATTATTTAATTTGACTTTGCATTTATTATCTTCAAATTTGATGTAATTCAACAAACTCTTATTATAATATTTTACAAGTATTTATATTATTAGCATGAGATACATGTGCAACGCACGTGCTCGAAAAAGCTAGTATATTACTAAAAGTGGGAAGGTTCAAAGTTCAAAATTTAAGGTTCGAGGTTCAACGTTCAAAGTTCAAAGTTGAATTACCATTTTACCCTTCTTTTAAATTAAAATATTATAAATTATTTAATTAATTCAATATTATATAGTGATTATACCATATTATTCTAATGCTATACTTATACTAACTACTAAAGTGGGAAGGTTCAAGGTTCAAAATTTAAGGTTCAAGCTTCAACGTTCAAAGTTCAAAGTTGAATTACCATTTTGCCCTTCTTCTAAATTAAAATATTATAAATTATTTAATTAATTCAATATTATATGGTGATCATATCATATTATTCTAATGCTATACTTATACTAACTACTAAAGTGGGAAGATGTTAAGTCAAAAGTTGAAAAAAAATATCCATGGGAAGTTATAAGATTACACTTTTTATATTTAATTTTATTTCTCTCCTTCACTTTAATTAACACAAATACACAATAAACATATAAAGCTAGATTAAACAAAACAAAAAAAGTGACGTGCCACCACTTTTTGGTCAATAGTTTCTTCTTTTTTGTTGGCATTTTCTATTACTTTTCTTATTTATTTTATTGTGAAAAAGATGTCTTCATGATTCACAGGATTTCACACCTCTTCCTTTTCATAACTTTTACTCTTAATAAATATTAGTAATGACAATATTCATAACTCCCAAACTTTTTACATTTATTTGTAATTATCATGATTTTCATAATTTTCACAAATTTCATGTACGAGTTTATGACATGACCTTTTACCTTCCTTCATCCACACATATTTAACCTCACAAACTTATAAGTCAATTGTAATGCATATCATAGTTTATCATTTTTTTTTTTTCATAAGATTATATGGCCTATGAATTGTCTAAAAAGTTGGGTCAATGGAAATTTGTAACAAATGCACAAATTTTGTTGTTGATTAGTTAATAATTTTCATATCAATTTTGTTTTACAAAGTCATTTTAATTACTGTTCATTTATTTCCTTAATAGATAGGCTTGTCTTTTTCATATAACGTGAATGGAAGAATTCTTTGCAAAATGATTCTAATTTCTCTTTTTTTATTTTTAAAATAAGTTTTATAATGTCTATATAGTTCTTCTCTCTTCTTTACTTGATGAATATTTATTCTTTAAGTTTTTCATTTACTTATTTGATTTTCTTTTGTTCTTTATTGGCAAGGTTGTCTCCAGGCTATGAATTTCTTCGTGAGCAAATTGGAAGCCAAAGTATATGTGCATACTATTTAAGAAAGCATATTGATTAGCTTTTAATAAGTATATTGATATAACATGAGATAAATTAATATGTAATTTTTAAAAGATAATGTTATTCATAGAAAGTGAATTATTAATGTGTCAAATTGCAGTTCTCAAATTTTTCATTTTATTTTGACGAATTGATGATTCCTGAAGCAAGCAAGAGTGGATAAGGAGCATAACTACTAACTATGCATATGATTCTTTGGAGCAGTAGGCTACACAACTAACAATGTTTTATAGGAGAAACATAATTGTCATCTATTGCTTGTGTTCAAATTTATAACACACACTCAAATATGGACCATCAACTTTTTAATTATTATTTCATTCCATGACCTTTTTTTTTTTTTTCTAATTCTTCTTATCATCACTTCCATCATTTGGAACTCATTTATGTTAAAGTTTTTTTTTAAAAAAACTCATTAGTGTTTATGCCATGATTAATAATTTTATATATATATTTTGGTGTATATTTAATTTTGTTAAGAGATGAAAGACAATGGCATGATCCATTGTACGATATATTTGTCAAATCAAGTTTGACGAATATGTTATAATTGCTAAAAAAGATTATTATATTTTTTTGTTTGTCTAATCTAACTTTTCTTATTTTCTTTGACAAGTAACATTATATTACAAGTGCTCAAATACTCTGAAATTATTAATTTTCTTCGTATTCTCTTTTTCTAGATTTATGTCAAGGCATTTAACATTTTAAGAAATGAAATTATGGAATAGATTAGAGTCACATAAAATCCCATGGAAGAGAAGGGACCCACTTTTTTCAATACAACAAAAGTAGAGATGTGAAGATGTAAACTACCGACTCAAATTTAATTTTATGATAATAGAAGTCGGCAATAAGCGAGTGTGATGCAAAATTGTTCATTAAAATCCCAACATGGATGATCAGAAATAACAATTTATGTTCTTCGAGCTTAACCTATTAAGCACCTTTTCTGCGATCTTTTCTCAATCTCGTTATCTTCATTATTCATTCTATAACTTTACATTATTTGTATTTTGTTAAATATGTTAATATAACTAAATGAGTAGTGTTTTGACGGTTTCTCTTATAAAATAATTTATAAAAAATTGCACGGATCACACGTGCAAAACACGCGTCCAACAACTAGTAAGGCAAAATGAGGGGGGATTGCCGGTGCTTTTATCTTTTATTTCTTTTTTTCTTTTTCCAAATTTTAAAGGATACCTGACAAATTAAGGTCTGTACCTGGGTCAAATATAACTCGTCAATAAAAATTTCAAATCAATTTTATACAAATTTTTGCAATCAGAGCTATCAAAACGAGTTAGCCTAACTCCACCCAACTCAAGCCATGCTAGCAAAGGAATTTAAAGGGATAAGACAGGCTAGCCCTTCATTTAAAAAGATCTTGAAATGGCGAACTCAACCCAATCCTGGTAGGGCTGCAAGCTAGGGTGAGTTAATCCTTATCTTTTTAATAATTTTTTTCTTTTCAATCTAAATTCAAACTTAAAATTACGTCGCTATGTTAAGTTTTTAACATGTTTAAAACAATTATAGGAAAGAATATAATAATTACAATCATAGTATACATTATACATATGATTAGTGGTGCTTTCAATTACAATCTCATATCTGAAATATATAATGTTAAGAAATCAGAAAATTTTCAAATCAAATATGACAAACAATGATCATAAATTTTGAGTGATCCTACAACTAAAGCAAAATAATAATTTTTTTTGACAAATAAATAAAGAAAATTGGAAAAAATAAACTTGTAAACTAAAGAATAATTACGTTTTACAATTTTAGTTGTTTTAATTCAACTTAAATAATATTTTTGGCTCATAGACCGACCTCAGGAAGCCTCAAGGGCTAAAGGCTTAGTAGGTTTAGCCCATAAACCTTAGTTCTAAATGGGCTTAAAAAATTTATATTCCAACTGTACTCCAATAACGGGTGTGGTTGGCCGGTCCCATGGGTTAGTCCCATTTTGACGGCTCTATCTGCTATAATTGTTTACGGAAAAGGGTCATTTTTACCCTTAAAGTATCTGAATTAGCTCATATTTACTTTTTAACTGGGGTTAAATATACCCTTACCGTTAAATTATTAGGCCACTTCTACCCTCCACATCCAAATTTTTATTTGACCTCACATGTGGCATACGATGTGAGATGGATTTTGCCACATGGATGTCCACATAAGCATTCCATTTAGGATACCAAATTAAAAAAACGGAAAAGGGTCGTTTTTACCCTTAAAGTATCCGAATTAGCTCACATTTACCCTTTAACTATTTTTGGGCTCAAATATACCCTTACTGTCAAACTATTGGGATGAACAAAATGGGAGGGACGAACTAATTAGATCCGCTTTTAAGTTGAAATTTTTTTAACGGGTCGGATTTTTGATTTTTTTAATTTGGTATCTCATTGTTTAATCTAACATATGAAAAGATTATACAAATTTTAAACCCCAACTTTGTATCTCTAACTTCTGAAAATCGTCAAAAGAGTAAAACTAAGACATATGATGTACTAGGGGATGGAGAAGCCACAAATAGCCAAATTGACTTACGTAGATCTTTTAGTAATGAAAAAGCCAAATTGATGAAATTGGGATACAAAGTTGGGGTTTAACATTTGTATAATCTTTTCATATGTTAGATTAAACAATTAGATACCATATTAAAAAAATTGAGAACCCGACCCGTTCAAAAATTCTCAACTTAAAAGCAGATCTAATTAGTTCGTCCCTCCCATTTTGTTCATCCCAATAGTTTGACGATAATGGTATATTTGAGCCCAAAAATAGTTAAAGGGTAAATATGAGCTAATTCGGATACTTTAAGGGTAAAAATAACCCTTTTCCATTTTTTTAATTTGGTATCCTAAATAGAATGCTTATGTGGACGTCCATGTGGCAAACTCTGTCTCACATCAGATGTCACATGTGAGGCCAAACGGAAATTTGACTGTGGAGGGTCGAAGTGGCCTAATAATTTAACGATAAGGATATATTTGAGCCCAAAAATAATTAAAAGGCAAATATGAGCTAATTCAGATACTTTAAGGGTAAAAATGACCCTTGCTTATTAACAAAAAATTAAGCAGGTGTTCATAAAAATATTCAATAGAGTTCTGACTGATATTTTATTGAATTCTTTTTTCACATATTTATTAGAGGGTTTATATTACATCCTTTAAAGGTACTATTTTATAATTACTATCATTAAGATTTTAATTTCAAGTCACAACAAGTTCATTTAATTTTTTTTATATTAAGAGTGATCACTAATAAAAATGTCTAAGAGTGAACATGTGTTCCACTTTTCCTATATTAATCTCATGCTATAATTAAGGGATTTGATTTTCAACTTGTACACATTTTTCCATTTGTCATAATCATCGGATTTTTCTCTCTCAACATCATTATCTTTTTTTCTTTTTTCTTTTTTTTCATATTTGTCTCTCACTAAACTTGACTCTTGGTTTTTCTCCATTTTTGTCTAAACTACTATTCATCAAAATTAAACCAATTTCTTCAACTTTTTTTCATCTATATGAAGTTGTTCTCTTTCCTTCAATTTCACATAATGTCTAAAAAAACTCAATGTGATGGTTATGCCTAGGAAGAGCTTTAGACTAAGAAGAACGGCAAGTTAAGATAAAGTCATCAAATTTTGATATTTTAACTCAAACACCTGCGATGAACACTAAGTCACCTGTTAATAAGAATAAAATACTAAAGAAGAAGAATGAACATTGAGAGAAAACTCAATGTCACATAATAGAGGGCAAGATAAAATTGATTCGAGAGATTGATGAGGTCAAAAAAGAAAAGGTAAGGTGATAGCATCTTCTTCGAGTGAACATCATTTAGAATCAAATTTCGTTTTTGTTACATAAATTGAACACCAAAATGCGTAAAATATATCTAAAAGTTAGACTTTCAAGTTTAAAAAAGTGCAACCTATTCAAGAAGATATTTAAGTAATTATTTTTATGAAATATTTTTCTTTATTGCATAGCCTGTGAGTAGAATAACTTTGTAACATGAAATTGACTTATATTTGCATGTATATTATATAGGAATGATGTTGCATGAAGTCGATTTCTTATTGATAAATCACGTGCTATGCAATAAGGAAAAATATTTCGTAAAAAATAATTACTTAAATATATTTTTTCTAATTGTGCCAAAAATTTAACAAAAGAATATTTTTTATCCAAAATCTAATGGGGGAAGGAGGTGGGAGGGGGGAGGGGTTATTTTCGCTCCATTTCAAATAGTTTAGTGATTGAGAAAAGTCCTAGATGATTTGATTGAGTTGCCTTTCTTCCAAATAGCTTTTGATATAATTTTGCGGTAGGATATCATTATTATTATTTTTATCATTTTAATGATGTAAATTACATCCCTAATTTTGCATTAAATTTCTTATTATGCTTATAAAATGATGGTATAAAAATACTATTATATAAATTTTTCATCTTGTACTTAGCCCTAAAGTGAGCTATATCGTGTGGTTTTTGTGGTGTGACAAAATTTTATAATGTAAAAACCTTGTTTCTCATTCATACAATTTGTCATAATTTTGAAAGACTCGATTATCATATCGCCAATCAAACAAAATTGAAAAACATTTAAAAAGGTACAACACACAACCCCTTCAAAAATGCATTAGGTCGCACAACTTTAACTATTTTATTCAGTTAGAACTTGCATATCATAAATATTACAATTAAATTCATTTATTTTTTGTTGGAAATCATTTTTTTTAAATTTATTTTGTCATATTATAAATGAATAATAGAGAAATTCATGACATTTCATTTAAATGAAATTGTTTCATCAATCAAGGTTGACTCAATATCTCTATTTCTTCAAAGCAATTTCTTATAAAAATGTTGACTCTCTTCTTGTTTAGAGTTTGTCTTGATAATTGAAAATTGAGTTACTATAATAATATGATTAATATAGTGGAGTTACTATAATAAAATAATTTTATAAAATTAAGTTACAATAATAATATCATTAATATATTATTATTAAATAGTAAATTTAAGCTCCATTTTAATTTCTTAATTATGACATTTTAAATCTCTATAGTTATTATTAATTATTATTGCATACATTATTCATGGTACAATCTTTATTACGACAATATCTTACCTTACTCTCATCCTGATTATTAGCAAGCCTCTTTTACTACCAATATAGATATACACATAGAATTCATAACCTAATAGCCTATAGAAATTTATGATTCTTTTTAATATATTTTACGATAAACAAGCAGTGTAAAGTTGGATTATCATTTTGATTCTACGCTAAATTACATATTTTCTTAGTATATATATATATATATATATATTACTTTACTCTTTTTTTTACTTTACTCTTTATATATGGGGGACACTTGAGCTCCCTCGTTATTCTGAACCAGGGGCATATTTGTAATCTTACCTGCTGTTTGCATTGCTGATCTTGTACTTCAGGCTTGAAAAGGTCGTCTTGTGTTTTGGGCCGACCAAAATAGCCCTCTCTTAACCAGCTGCTTAGGGGGTATTACAGAGATTTCAAACCTTGGGCTGCTGCCGCCTTTTGTACCTTCAGCTCAAACGTGTGAACTCTCTCTAGGAATTTATTTAATAGGGCCGAGTATGCTCCCTATGGATACTGGAGTTAGCTTCACAATGCAAGTCTTGTGTCTTTTAAGCTTATACTTTCTCCCAAAGAAATTGGCTCTCGGAAATTGGCTGTGCGTAACAATGGAAATCGCCGCCATCTTTGATCTTCGTGGCACCAGCTTGTTCTCCATCGCCTTTCTCGGTGCGTTTTCTGCTGCTAATTTCTACTGTGCTTCTCAAATCCTTTTGGCGTATGCTTGGCAACTTGTTAGATCCAACAGTAACAGATAGAAAACGTATTCCTTTGATTCGTAATTGGGGGATTTCTATGGGAAGTTGTTTCCACTTGGTGCTTGTATACTTTTCCTATTCTGTTAATTGTGATTCCTGTGGCCACCTCTGGCTAGGCGAAATCAAAGAATTGTTGATTTCAGAGTAAGGAAATCGTTTACTGGCTACACATGCCGAAACAGAGTTTGTGCTAACTGTAATAGGCCTTCTAGTTTGGCTGTTTAATCACATATAGGACTTCCACCAGACTAAATTGCTGACAAAACTAAGAGTAATTCCTACGGATTAAGAAATAACTGGTGCTTTGTCAGTAGCAGGCCGGGCATAAACCTACGCATAGCAAGAGTACTAGAAGAGCTGAGCTCCAAAGGTTGAACGCAAAGAGGCCACGCAGCAGTTTGAGCTTGGAAGTCGTGGCGGTGTAACAATAGTTGCAGCTGTGGCAACAACTTCGGCACCCGTTGTTTGCAAAAAAGGATGAGAAGTTCCTAGATTTCCATGGAAATCGTCAGGAACCAAAACAGCCGAAAGAAAAACTCTTGGCCAGAGCGAAAAGCTCCAACAGTTGACTGAATACAGGATTAGGTACCCACAAGGAAATACTTGTACGTTTGTGTTTCCCTGTGCATACTAAGAACAGGGCAGTCTCAACAGCAAACGTCCGAGATCCTTCGCCATATGCAATACCAATCAACAAATTCGAATGGGTTTTTGATACATTTACTATCGTTGAAGAAGTAACAGAAAGCAATGACGAAGAAGAAGAGAAGCCATTGCCACTGCCCACCAAATTGAACATAATCTCCTTTGCTGACATTGAAAGGCAAATTCCAGGCACTGAATTCGGTATGCAAGCATTAGTTCTCCTATTTATTTTATTTGTTGTACATAAGGATTCATACTTGCTCAATATAACAGTTAAACACTCATATTTTACTTTTGTATCAACATGATATGTCAAAAAAGATATGTTAGCTGTTATTCCAAATTGTGCATCAATGAAATATCATGGTAATGAAGAAAAAAGATCTCAAGAGGCTATTGTCATAGATGACAAGTAAGTATATTATATTATTTTTTATCTTAATAAAAATGACATGATACATTCTTAATACTCTCTCATTTTCATAGGAAAAGACCTTTTCTACTTTCCATCTAGGGAGAGCTAGCTGATAATGAAGGGGCACAACTGCAACAGCAACTACGCGAGCACCCTGTCATACCTGCAAAACGAATAGTTGTTTCGAATTTTAAAAAAAGTATTGTCTTATTCTTCTCCCACACACATATATAAAACTTTACCTTCGTCTTTAACAAATATATCTTTCACAGAAATTCGATTAACAACAAGGTTCAATTCCTCCATTCTGATCTATCCTTTGTACCCACGGGTAAGTCAACTAACTGGTATCTAATACATTAAACCACCTGCCATTATATTCCTGTTTGATATGCTCTCTACAGAATCTATTATTTACAATATATATCTTTACATTCCAGGACAAAGGCAAATAAACAGTTGCTGATCGAAAACACTCAGAAAAGTTTATCTGAATCATCTTCTTCACTAAATGTCGCGCCTTTTGAAGATGAAACACTCTCTACCTCCAGCGTTCAGCTGCAATCCACTGTGCGTATCTTCTACTTTCTGAACTTTATTCTTCTGTTGATAGCTTTTTTTCTTTCAATTTCCCTGATTTTATCTGCTGTAACGTGCTTAAACTACTCTGTCATCTAAAATCTCGCCAACTACCCTATTCATCCTTATCCTATCTTTTTGCTTTATATGTTATTTAGACCGTCACCTTTTCAAAATGTGCACTAAAGATAATCTGTCCCACATCTTGGCCTCGTCATTCCCTTCTTCTATATTTAGCTGGCGATTCTGCAGCCATGGTGCTGTTGCACTTTTCGGGCTTGCACGATTTTTCCTTTCCTGCTTAGAAGTTTAGTACATCAATCTTGACATAGAGTTTCTGCTTGATTCTGTCAACTGCAACTGTTGCGCCTAGCTGAAACCAAAGAATTTGTCATTTTTTAACCAAAAAAGTAGTCTCACCTTTTTCATGAATTAAAGGGGTTTTCCCTTTCATTCATCAAACCCACTGCTAAGCTGCACCAGGGCCGCTACGCATTTACTACATATGCATACAGAGCTATGTCAATCTTAATGTGACTTTTTGACCGAAAAAGGCTTAAACGAACTCTTTGTGCCTCCTAATAAAAGGGAAAAATATAAAAACTACATGAATGAGTAGCGTCTCCTTTTATTCCTTAAAGAATTTGAATTTTTCATTTTGATTAGCAAATGTTCCTTCACATGCCCCATATTGGTGTTATAGCAGTTTCGATTTCTGTGGAGCTCTTTTGCTCGAAAACCAAATACTTGCTTGGCGTGGTTGCACCCTGGGGTCCCTTGTCACTTTCAGGTTCTCACTCCATTCTATTTTGGTCCCTCTCTTAAACAGCAAGTTAGAAATTGCTCAATTAGTCGTCTACGTATCAAGCTCTTCAACTTCTGGTTCCATTTACTCTGTCAGGCTGCATACTCTGTTCTGAATAGTTTATGACAGCCGTTCCTATTGTCGAACCTCCTCCAATAAAGTTAACCAAAGTTAGAGATCCAGCTCTTAGTTTTCGTTATTTGGATTGACATTCTGCTATCTTTTCCATTTTGCCCTTCTTGGAAGCCCAAATTAGAAGAGATTTAGATGCTACGTGTAGTATCCACCTTTTCCGCTTGCATTATCCATCCTAGATATCTGTGATTCACTTCAACAATCAGTTGTAGGTGGTTTGCACATGCAAAAAATAGTACGCGTGCAACCACAGGTCTAACATTAACAATATCGTCTGGGACTACGCTAGATTCTTCGCTTACAATTACTGCAGTTTTGAAATATACATCCATAGTTAATGCAAATCAGGTGAGTCACTTTTGAACGAGCAGAGTTGCGTTTCTCCCAGTTAAGGAGTTTTCTCCAATCCGTTTTTTTTTTTTTTTTGGCGTGCACAGAGAGTGCCTGAATATTTGTTTTTTCTACCTTAACCATCACCAAATGTTCATCGAAACATGCCTCAACTTTCAATTTAACATTTGGTGATAAACATACCTCTGCAAATTTATTCGTTTTATCCTAAATTGATAGAACCAACATTTGTTGATTCACTCTGTTCAATTTTAGACAAAACAAAGTTCCACCATCACATTGATGTGTGGTCAATTACTGTTTTAGTAGTTAATGGACAAGGACAATTCCAGATAACTTCTTGTTCCTCCCCATAGTTGAGAAATTCTTGGAATATTGGTGTTATGTTTGAGTCGATGGTGAAGTTAGCTGAGAATTTGGAGTTAGAGAAAAAGTTAAGGCAACTTGTTGCAGAGTTTCTTGTTACTTTGGCTGAGAATAGGGAGAGTGGATGTAGGATGATGAAGATGATACCAAAAGAAGAAATTACTAAACTGCTCAATATGCTGATTATGATGTTGCTGCATATTCAAGATGACCTTTGTTGCAAAAGGAAAATGTTAGAATCCTTAATTATAGGGATTCCTTAATTATAGGGATTTTTCCTTAATTATAGGAATTCCTTAATTATAGG
>JAPFFP010000103.1:4104764-4118819 GCA_026153255.1 Solanum medicagineum
TTTCCATAATAGGAAGCCTAAGTAATAAATTCTTGGTCCCTATAGTGCATATTTAACTAAAACTCTTAATCTTATTTCTAATAAAAGAAGGTTTCTTGTACTTCAAGAAAAGGGGTTTTCCTTATTCTTTTTGGATTTGGAAAGGTCCTCTATAAATAGGGGTTCTCCTAACCTATAAAATCCACTAGAGAGAAAAAGAATTAGTATTCTATACAATACTTGCTCACCCAAGTATTGGGAGAGTTCGGTTATTAATTTGGGATCACTGCAGAAGACCGTAGAACGGGAGTCTAGTTTGCTTCAAGACATCTGCACACGCTTCAAGAGGTATTCCTTGAAATAATTTTTTGTATACTTTGCGTGTGATTTGTATTTGTGATTGTCATCTATTATTCATGTGCTATAAGATCTTGAGAATGCTACTGTTGTATAATATTTTCCAACAATACCCAGTTGGATTCCACAAGTAGGGTCTGGAGAAAGGGAAAGACAAAGAAATAAAATAAAACATAGAAATCATAAAATCAAGTCGGATCTTATGACTAAACCTAAGGTGAAGGGCAATATAATGCTTGTTGCTCATCCTCATTCGCTGGACCCAAAATAAACATATTAGAGTTAGTGAAGCCTAGTTCTCTTGAAAACCAATTTTCAAATAAGACTGAAAAACTTGAGTCAATATAGCAACAATACTCTCCTCAACTTCTAACCTAAAAGAGGTAGAAAAAGGATACTGAAAAGATGTTTTCTGATGGAAATCTTGTATCATGCATCCAAGGGTAATAATCCTTCTTAACATCCTAACCAATTACCAGCTCTACAAAATATTCAACTTGGACATAACAATCCTTCTCTTAAGTGTCTACTTTTTCAGTGACACCTTTAATAAAGTATCATTATAGTCTTCCTTTTGAGCGTTGAGAATAGATAAGGTTTTACTACTCATTACCAAGCTAATTCATCATTCTTCAAAAACTTTCAGTAATTTGCTTCCATTTGAATCAGTGATCACTTTCCCAAAGGATGAATAAAAATTTAAAGTTGGCAGAAGTAGCAAGCAGTACACAATTATTTAGTGCCTCAACTCTTTAATCTAGTAAGTTTAAGAAGTTCAGTAATAACAACTGAAAAAGATGCAAAATATTTGGAGGAGTACTGATGTTCCTATTAGGAGGTGCAAGAGATTGGCTTTAGGAGGTAAACGGAGGGGCAGAGGTAGACTGAAAAAGTATTGTGGAGAGTAAAAGTGCAAGAAGTGGGGGTGAATTGAATTTTCTTTTTCTTTTAACTTAGACCTGTACTTTAGATAGTCAACTAGTATACTAGATAGTCGACTAAAGCTATTAAGCAAGTAAGCAAGCAGAATAGTAAAGTGCGTAAAAGAAAAATTTAATACCGGATATTTTTATACTAGTTCGAATTTAATGTGAATCATAGGTCCAGTCCCTTGGGTTACAAGGGATATCTATTCAAGCCTTTAGTGGAATGGTAGTTACAAGACTTTTCAACTTAAAACTACACTCAGACTTTTTTTTTTCTTTTTCTTTTGATACACACCTCTCTTTCAATTTTTTCTTCTTTCCTCTCTCTTTTTCTTTCACAGTAAAAAAAACAAAGATTACAATAATTTTCTAAAGATGAGAAATATTGAAGAATGGCTTGAATGCAGTATGCTTGTAGCCTTCATGAGATATCCAGATGCCTCCATCTATTGAAGAGATGGCATTCCAAGGGATTTGATCCTTGGATTGAGGCAGTGATGAATCCTCTTTCCAAGAATAAAGGTAAGGCCAAGGAAAGACAATCTTCCTGATTCTTCTCAACATGTAGATCCTTCTTGATTGACGATCTTCCTGATTCTTCTCAACTTGCAAATCCTTCTTCATTGGTTCTGATTTAGTGGTGAGATCTTTTCCTTTTCTTTCTTGATTGTTCCTGAACTGTTGTTGATTGGAGATGATCTTTGATTGATCTTGTGTCTTTATATTCTCTGTGCAGATCTCTCTTGGGCATCATATTTTCCTTTTTCTTCTTTTAATTTTCCTTGATTGACTTCGCCAAATTTGATTTTCCACAATGAGCTTCTTTGATTGATTCCCAAATCTGAGTTTTTCTTTTTGCTTGATTTTCTTTCCATTTCATCAAGGCTGGTGGATCTCTTTTTCTTAGAATGTTCTTGTTTCCTCTTTTATGTTTTTTTTGAAAATAGTCATCATTCAAAATAGATTAGCACTAGTAATCTCCCTATTTTTTATGATGACAATAATTGATTATGTAGTCAACTTCCCCAAAGGTAGTTGACTAACTGGAGTAATCCCCCTGAATAGTTGTCTGGTAGTTGACTTGGTCACTTACATTGTGTGCTTCCCCTGAGTTGATACCTACTAGTTGACTTGCCAACAACTAAACACCAAAAGCTAACAGGCACAACAATATAATATATACTACATAATATTTCTCCCCCTTTGACATCAGCAAAAAGAAAACATACTTGCACCATAGTAGATATTCGCAGAAAGCAAAAAACAGATAGCCATAGTTTGGGCATTTAGGCCCTTAGCAACAATCCCAGAAAAAACAAAATTCAACTAATTATCCTCTAGGCCTAAGAAAATATGTCGGGGTGTTCACAATAGAAGTTTTTAGATTTTTGAACAGAGCGTTCAGAGAGGCTGATAGTTCATCTGAACTGGTTTAATCTCCTGAGCAAACTTTGCAGCATCCTTGATAAGTTCTAGCATCAGGCGAATCTTAGCAACGTCAGTATCGATTTCCTTCATGGTGGCCCAAACTTTTTCAATAGAATCAGTAATAGAGTCAAACTTGCAGTGACTTGAGAGAAAATGATCCTGAAGGGCTTTAAATTTTTCATCTATCCCTAAGACTTTTTGACAGAAGATCTTCGAGACGCTTGGAGTCCAAAGGAGTGGGAGGAATAGCAGTTGGTGGAAATGGGTCAGAAGGAGATGCAAGGGTAATAGTATCAATCTTGAGAACCAATGAATCATTGGAGAGTACGTAGCCCATACTTTAATAGACGGGATATCAGCGAGGCAAACCAAATTGGCTTCCAGAAAATGAGATATGATCATACCATAAGGAAGACTAGGGGGATCAATGGTGGAGTCTATCATGTAGTTGAGAATGAAGGAGGAAATCTTGAATCTTTTCTTAGAGAGAAGACAATACGTATGGAAAGTGTCTTGAACAGACAGAGAAGAGAAGGAACCCGCTCTTGGGAGAAGAGTGGTTGCAATTATGTGAGTAATAACACAAGCTTCAAAAGAGATATCTTTGGGGCCGAGATTTCAGGGATAAGCACCAGAAGGGATAGAGGAGAGGGCACTTTTTGCCTCTTCAAAAGTCACTTCAAAATCAAAGGCCAAGACTTTTTAATGGAATCAGAAAAACTAGAGCAATGTATTTCAAGAATTACTTCTAATATTTGCTTATCAAGAAACAAGGTTTCCACTTCTCCAGGCTTCAAGGAACGGAGATTGGCATAGAATAATTTGACCAAGGGTTCATAAACCACCTTGGGAGGAGAGGAGAACACTTTAGCCCAACCCTGAAATTTGAATAACTCTCTATTGGGACAGTGAAGAGTCAAGAGAAGGGCAAGATCAACAATGCGTCTATGCACAATGGTTTCGAATTTCAAGGATTGGAAGAGGGTTTCATTGGAGGAATACCAAAAATCAATTTTCACGTCAACAGATTTTTCAAAATCAAAGCGACACTTCTTTTTCTGATCACTGGAGAGATGAACAGGGGCAGAGCGTTTAAGAGATAAGACAGGAGGAGAATTGGAGGAAGGAGGAGATGAACGACTTGAAGAGATTTCAGATTTGATGGGAACAGGGGATGAGCAACACCTTTCTATTTGATCCTTGAAGTCTTACGAGGGGGCATGGTAAGATTCAAATGAGGAAAAGTAAATGAGTGAGGAGGAAGAAAGAGAGGAGATTATAAAAAAGATGGAAAGAAGTTGAAGAGGAAAGGGTGGCAGTCTGAATCAATGGGACGTGAAAGGAAAAGACGACTGTCACACAAAAAGAAACTAGAAAACCCAAATGCCAGCCATCAAAATAAGTGCAGAACAATAAATGAAGTACCAAAAAATCATGCAAAAAATGAACAAAAGCAATATGCTTAATATATGCTTCTAATTATTACCAAGTATGTACTAAAATTAAAACTAGACGGTCAACAATTCCAAAATTTTCCAAAAAAAATTAAGACCGATTTGGAAATAATATTTAGAAAATTTCTGAGATTGCAAAATATTTCTTCAAGAAGTGGTTTTATAAAAATGTCAGCCAATTGATTTTCAGTATTAACAAATACGATTTCAATATCTCCATTTAAAACTTGATTTCTGATAAAATGGTGCTTAATATCGATGTGTTTAGCCCTAGAGTGATGCACCGAATTTTCAGACAAACAAATGGCACTAGAATCATCGCATAGCAATTGAGCAAGTTTAACAATTATATCATAATCAGTTAATTGATGAATTATCCATAAAACCTAAGCACAGCATAATTCAATAGCTACATATTCTGCTTTAGTGGTTGAAATGGAAACACAATTCTGCTTCTTGCTATCCCAGGAGACTAAGCAATTTCCAAGGAATTGGCAAGAGCTACTAGTACTTTTTTAGTCCACTTTATCACCTGCATAATCTGCATCTGAGAATCCATGAAGATTAAGTGTAAAGGATCTTTCATACTATAGACCAAAAGAGATGATTCCGACCAGATAACAAATTATCCTTTTAAGAACAGTTAAATGGGACTCTTTAGGAGCAGATTGAAAATCTAGCACATTTGCACACACTAAGCATATTGTCAGGATGACTAGCAGTGAGATAAAGCAAAGATCCAACCATATCTCTGTACTTGGATTCATCAACACTTTTACCATTAGGATCAAGATCCAAATTACAAGAGGGACTCATGGGAGTGCTGGATTTAGCATTTTCCGTACCAAATTTTTTCACTAATTTTAAAGCATATTTGCTTTGGCATATGAAGATACCTTGATCATTTTGAAAGATATGAAGTCCCAGAAAGAAGGTTAGCTCACTCATCATACTTATTTCGAATTTGCTTTGCATAAGATTAGCAAAGTCCTAGTACAGATTAGGGTTAGTACTACCAAAAATAATACCATCAACATAGATTTGAATGATAATATTGTCAGAGAAATATTTTTTAATAAAAAGAGTGGTGTCAATACTTCCTCGAGAAAAATCGTGGGATAACAAAAATTTACTTAGGCGCTCATACCAAGCTCTAGGAGCTTGTTTGAGTCCATAGAGAGCTTTTGACAATTTAAACACATGGTAAAGAAATTTTGAATTTTCAAAACCTGGAGGTTGTCCTACAAAAACTTTTTCTTCAATAAAACCATTTAAAAAGAATTTTTAACGTCCATTTGAAAAAGTTTAAAACTTTTAAAAGCAGCATAAGTAAGAAGGATGCGAATAGATTCTAACATTGCCACGGGAGCGAAAGTCTCATCATAGTCGACTCCTTCTTGTTGTGAGTAACCTTGAGTCATGAGTCTAGCTTGTTTCTGGTTACATCTCAAGCTTCATTTAGCTTGTTTTTAAAAATCCATTTCATTATTATAGAGACATTCTCTAGTTTGGGGACTAAGGTCCCAACCTAATTCTTTTCAAATTGATCCAACTCTTCCTTCATAGCCTTAACTCATTCATTATCTTTTAACGCTTCTTCAACCTTCTTTGGTTCAAGTTGAGATATGAGAGCAATATTAGCATTTTTCTTGCTTGAGCCCCTTGTTGTCATTCCATCATTTATATTACCAATGATGAACTTTTTGGGGTAATCAGGTTCACTTCTCTATTCATAAGGAATCGATTCCATTACTGGATGACTTTCATCAGCAGTAGTCGATTGCTCTTTGTCTGTAGCTTCTTTTGGGGCAGTCATAACACTGTTAGAGAGCTTTTCATCATCTAAAGTATATTTTTTCTCAGGAATAGGATTAGATTCATCAAATACAACATGAATAGACTCTTCTGCAGTGGAAGTGCGTTTATTAAAAATTCTGTATGCTCTACTGGAGTTGAGTAGCCAAGAAAGATACTTTCATTGCTGCGAAGGTCAAATTTACCTAGGTTATCCTTACCATTGTTGTGGACGAAGCATTTGCAACCAAACGAATGAAAATAGCTGACGTTTGGCTTTGTTTCATTCCATAGTTCATATGGAGTTTTCTGCAGAATGGGTCGTATTAAGTATCTATTAAGTATATGATAGGTCGTACTTGTTGTTTCTGCCCAGAAGTGGTATAGGAGAAAGTGCTCACAAATCATTGTTCTAGCCATATCTTGAAGAGTTTGGTTCTTTTTTTCAGCAACTCCATTTTGTTGAGGAGAGCGAGGAGTAAAGAAATTGTGAGAATATCCCTCTTCATTGCAAAAGTTTTCAAAGGCTCTGCTTTCGAATTCTCCTTCATGATCACTTCTAATAGAAGTAATGTAGTAACCTTTTTCTCTCTATACTTTCTTAAGAACTCAAAATTTTTTAAAGTATCATCTTTGTTGGATAAAAATATGATCCAAGTAAAACAGGAATAATCATCGATAATTACAAATGTGTACCTTTTTTCACCAATGCTAGCAGTTCTAGTGGGACCAATAAGGTCCATGTGAAAAAGCTGAATAGGCTTCGTTGTAGAAACAATATCCTTTGATTGAAAGGAGTTTCTTGTCTGCTTACCTATTTGAAATGCGTCACAGATGTGGTCCTTAGTGTAATCAAGTTTTGGCAGTCTAATTACTAGATCCAGTCTTGAAAGCTTCTAAATTAATCTCATGCTGGCGTGACCTAGTTTTTTGTGCCAAATCCATGGATCTTCAGAGATGGATGCTAAACAAATATGGTTTATTGATCCTTTGACTGAGTCCAAGCTGTAAACATTTTTATCCTTACTTCCTGGAAGAATTTTCTTTCCTGATACATCCTCAATAATATATCCAGTTTTCTTAAATCTTACTTCCAGGTCAAAATCACATAATTTACTGGTACTCAACAGATTGTACCTAAATCCCTTCACAAGATAAACATTAGTAATATCATAATATTCGTTAAAAGAGATAGTTCCAATACTAATGACAGCTCTGATCGAATTGTCACCAACTCAATTTTTTCCACCACTAAAATCAGCAATAGATTTGAACTGATTTTTGTTGTCTGTCATGTGATTTGAACATCCATTGTCAAGATACCACTTGCCTTTTGATTTCGAGTGGTGTTCCTGCAAAATAAAATTACTTGTTTTTAGGTACCCAATGTGTTTTGCATCCTTTTTGGTTAGAGGTATTTTTGACTCTCCAGACCATGTTGGTTGGTTTAGAAAGACGAAATCTGCATCTTGAATAAGAGTGACCAGGTTTACCATAATATAGCATGAGTTTTTACCAGTTTCATCAGATCCAGACAGACTATAATATTGACTTTGAGAGTAAGTCGAACCAGTTGACTTGATTACTTTATTAGGGCTGGAAAATTTATGAGTATTTTTAAGAGATATTTTAATTCAAAATTTTCTTCATCTAAAAGATCTCTTTTAACATCACAAACTTCGAGTTTGATCCTGAATGGTTCTAAGATTTTCAAAAAGATCTTTTTAGATCTGTTATGGCCTGATCCAGTAAAGCTCTTATTTCATTGCAATTTCGACAAAAATTAGATTTTACTTGGCTGGATTCTCCAGTAGCCAGAAGCACAAATTTCCAAAATCATCTTGATCGTATTCAGATGTGTCTTCATCACTCCAGCTATTGAGTGCTTTGTTTTATCCTTGTGGATATCATCTCTTAACTTCTAGATACTCACTTGCAATGTGTCCAAACTTGCCGCAATCATAGCACTTGTCATCATTTTGATTGTAGTTAGTAATTTATTTATTTCTAGAATTATTTGGCTTACCTCTTCTTTGATTTCTATTGCACCGGAATGTTTTCATGATAGATCTTGTGATCAGTGCGATTTCATCCTCATTGAATTCATATTCATCTTCTTGAATATCATTAGTTGCTTTGAAGGCAACAGATTTCTTCTTCTCATCTTTTGTTACCCTTTTTGTTTAGATGAATTTTCTCAAAGACAATAAGATCTTCTCAAACTTCATCATAGGTTAGGTTCTTCAGATCCATGCTTTCTAATGCAACAACTTTGGCATGCCATTGAGGAGGTAGATTTCTTAGAACCCTCCTTATGTGCTCTATGGGAGTATGTTCTTTTCCTGCACTCTTGAGTTCTCCAATGACTTTGCTTAGTCGTGCAAACATACTTTCAACAGATTCTCCTTCTTTCATTTGGAACAGTTCATCTAAATAGACAAGAAGATTGACAATGGTTTCTTTTACTTTGTCAGTTTCTTCATAAGTAACCTCGCCGCACATTTTATTTAACAGTTCCACAGCTAGATATTTCTCATATTCTTCCCCACTGATGGCATTGTTGAGAATAGTCTTAGCTTTTGAATTTATCTTAATGATCTCCATTTGTTCATCAGTGTAATTTTCTAGACTAGGAACAACAGGAACCTGACTTCCTTCAGAACTTGATGAACTTCGATTAGCGGATGCAGGGATGGGAACGTCACCAAGTTTCATAACCCTCCAAAATTTTACATCATAAGACTTAGTGAAGGTCTCCATCCTGATTTTCCAGTGTGAAAATTGTTTTTCATTGAAGTAGAGAGGTCTGGTTTGAGAAGCTCCCTCTTGAAACAGTGCTCTAATGGTTTGATTTGCCATGATCTTTTTCTCACCTGTGGTTAGACAGAAAAATATAGTGAGACTAGACTCTGATACCAATTGAAAGTGCAAGAGGGGGGTGAATTGAATTTTCTTCCTTTTTCTTTTAACTTAAACCTGTACTTCAGATAGTCAACTAGTATACTAGATAATCGACGAAAGCTATTAAGTAAGCAAGAAGAAAAGTAAAGTGCGTAAAAGAAAAATTCGACACCGGATGTTTTTATACTGGTTCGGATTCAATGTGAATCCTAGGTCCAGTTCCCTTGGGTTTCAAGGGATATCTCTTCAAGCCTTTAGTGGAATGGTGGTTACACGAATTTCAACTTAAAACTACACTCAAACTTTTTTTTATTTTTATTTATCTTTTGATACAGACCTCTCTTTCAATGTTTTCTTCTTTTCTCTCTATTTTTCTTTTATAGTAAAAAACTAAAGATTACAATGATTTTCTAAAGATGAAGAGTATGGAAGAACTGCTTGAATGCAGTAGGCTTATAATCTTCATGAGATATCTGGATGCCTCTTTTTATTAAATAGATGGCATCCCAAGGGATTTGATCCTTGGATTGAGGCAATGATGAATCCTCTTTCCAAGAATAAAGGTAAGGCTAAGGAAAGGAAATCATCCCGATTCTTCTCAACGTGCAGATCCTTCTAGATTGATTCTGATTTAGTGATGAGATCTTTTCCTTTTCTTTCTTAACAGTTCCTAAATCGTTGTTGATTGGAGATGATCTTTGATTGATCTTGTGTCTTCATATTCTCTGCGCAGATCTCTCTTGGGCGTCATCTTTTCCATTTTCTTTTTTTAATTTTCCTTGATTGACTTAGCCAGATTTAATTTTCCATAATGAGCTTCTTTGATTGATTCCCAAATTTGAGTTTTCCTTTTTGCTTAATTTGCTTTCCATTTCATCAAGGCTGGTGGATCGCTTTTCCTCAGAATGTTTTCGTTTCCTCTTTTGTGTTTTTCCTGAAAGTAGTTATCTTTCAAAACAGATGAGCACTAACAGGGAGGTGATCAGACAACATATGGCGAAATTTCATCTTACTGAGGACACAACCTTAGCTAGAAAAAAGTGCAGGTCGAGTATTAGGGTAGAGGGTTATAGGCAGTAGAAGTAAGTCGATACATGACTTTGTGATGTGGTAGGTTAGCAGGAGTAGTGATGTCTTTACATCTTATGATTTTCATATGTATTAGTCCTATATTGTTTACTTTTATCATATTACAGATTATCATTCGCTTTTCATTGTTAGTAATTCTCCCTTTCCTTTTTGTTCCTTTTTTTCATATCTAGTACCTTCTATTTATGGAGGCTTGAATCTTTTAGATGAGAGTTTTTCGGAAACAGCCTCTCTATCTCGATGAGGTAGTGATAAGGTCAGCATACATTTTTATCCTCTCTAAACCCCACTTGTGGGATTCCATTGCCTATGTTGTTGTTGTTATTGTTGTTGTTATTGTTGTTGTTGTTGTTGTTGTTGGGTTGGGGTTGGGGTTGGAGTCGGGGTAGGGGTGATGAAATTATTTTTTATTTTAAAAAAAAAAAGAGTGGAAACAGGGAGTGAGTGAAAAAATTTAACTTTTTTTTTACTTTTTTTCTTTAATAATAATTTATGCTAAGGTGGAGGTAGGGTTGAAATCGGGAGTGGGGGATATGGGTGTGGGTGTACGGTGGAAGAGGAGGGGTGAAAATATTGTTTTGTTTAAAAGTATTTTTATTTTTAAAAAACTGGGGTGGGGTGGGAGATGGAGGATGGAGAGTGAGGCGAGGGTGAATTAGGGTGAGTGTAGTCAATTTTGTGTAGTGTTCCCCCTTTCTAAAAAAAAAATCATTTTTTCATTTAAAGAAATTTGGGGTTGGGGTTGGGATAGGGGTAGGGGTGATGAAATCTTTTTTTAAATTTTTTTCTTTGAAAAAAAATTAGGATGGGGATGGGAAGTAGGATGGAAGCAGGAGCTGGATGAAAAAACTTAACTTTTTTTTAAAGTTTTTTCTTTAATAAAATTTATGGGGGGCCGGGGGGGGGCATACGGTGGAAGAGGGGGGTGCAAATTTTTTTTAATTTTTTTAAAAGTATTTTTTATTTTAAAAAAAGAATTGGGATGGGGTGAGGATGGAGGTACGGTAGGGTGAAGGTGAGGGAGGCTGAAAAAAATTTAACTTTTTTGTTTTGATTTTTTTTTTATTTTTTCTTTAAAAAGAAAACTGGATCGGAATGGGGATAGGGGTACGTGGGCATGGGGTAGCCAAAAAAATATATATTTTTTTTATTTTTCTTTAAAAAAATTTGACTCTACTCCTCACCCACCATAAATATTTTTAAAAAGATATAATAAATTCTCAATAAAAATTAATTTTTTTGGTAACCCCACCCTCTATATTTAAATAAATATATTTATTGCAATTAAGAATTTCTTTTATTATGAGTAGGAGATCTATAGATTTATATGAATTTTAATATTTTATCTAATTTGACCATATTTCTATGAGCTCTTATAATAAATTAGTTCATATTTACCCATTTAAAAAATATACGTGATTCATTAAAATACATGAGATAGATTGACTCATTTCATTTCATATGAGCTGAAATTGTCACTCCTAATTTTGGCCAGCCATAACAAAAATTTCCCTAATATTATTGCAAATTGAAACTTCTTGATCATGTATTCACTTTTTTCTCCTCTCACACAATAGTTGGTTCTTCATTCGTGCATTTTATATCATCTTTGATAGAAACAGGATTTGAAGGGATCAAAGCTGAATCTAGTTTGAGGGTATTCAATTAGGATTGTTTTGTTTGGGGTAGTTCACCTCCTAATATTGGTTGGCTAGAAGTGATCGCACCTGAATAAAATAATTATTTTAAGCATATCATGTGTATACGTGAGTGAACTTGTTTCTCCATCTTTTTAAGATTACTTGAAAAAAATGCACTTGCTATTTGATTTTGTAATATATAAAAATATATTTCGATGTTTTTTTTGTGTGCGCATTTACATTATACACAACCAAATACTAATATGGTACTAATGATAGAGGGAGTTCCATTTCTTCCCAGTTGAATGTGTAGTCTTATTAATATGTATCTTCTGTCTATAGATAACCAAGGTCAAATGATTTTGCCACTATTTTGAATAAAGACAAAATCAAAGGGAAAACAAAAATTATTACATATTCACTTTGAAAATATGAAAAGTATATAATTATATAGAATACGTATTGTTTTTAGTTTGAGAATGAGATGTTAGCATTATATGATTTTTTTTAAGGATGAACTTTTAAAATTTGGTACTTATTTAATTTTGTTTAAAAATGACATCTTTTCCCCTTAGCAAATTTATATTGTACCCTAATACTAGTATGTTTTGTATTCTATTAACAGGCTATTTGAATCACTCATTTTTTTATATATATTAAAATTATTTAAATATAGTAACTACAAGCTTGTATAAACAAACATAAAAATTTGCTTATTAAACTATAAATGTTTTAGTAGAAATTCTTGAATTTCTATGTTCTGTTATCTGAATATTTGATTGGTGCAACTTAGTTAACAAGGAAAAGCAAATTGTGATATTTCGTTCAATCATTTTTAAAATTTGTAACAGAAATGATTATTGCTTCTGTCGCTTCTGTCTTGTAGATTATAATTAATTGAAGATTATTAATATTACTTGTAGATTATAATTATTTCCATCAATTTGGATGAAGCCAAAGATTCACTATTTTTTGGCTTTGGGTATGATGGAATAAAGCAAAATAACTCTTTAAACTGTTTGCGCTTCTTTCAATTATGAAGTAGCAGTTATTCAATTCAACTTTCGACGCTCATCATGGGTCATCTGGAAACAGTCGCGCTATGTTTTTAAACATAGGGGTCAGGCTGCGTACATCCGACCCCCGCTTACCCCGCAATGGGCGGGAGCCTTTGAGGCATTGGGGTAATGTTGTTGTTGTATTAATATTACTGTTGATCACTTTATCTGCAATAGGAATCTAAACATTCATCAAATTTTCAAAAGTAGTACATTTTAAGATCAAGATTGTTGTTGTGTTAATAGCCTTTGTTGAGGATTGGAAGTCCAAAGTTTTGTTTCTCAATTGACAAGAATTTTACCACTGTAATAATCTTTTCAATTTCTTGATATTTTATAAAAGTTCGTATTTGGTTGTGATTTGATAAGATTTGTGAAAACAAAAATTAGAAAGATGATGGAATTAAATATCATAATAAAAAAGCAACACATGTTTGTTGATGAAATTAAGGAATGTAGTTTTCTATAAAAAAAAAAAATTGTAGTACTACAAAAATACATGTATTGAAAAATAATAATGTTCTATTAATCATTTTTGGAGCATTGTATGCTATACTATTTACCAATAAATTCAATCTCATGCAAATGTTTAAATAATGGTAACGGTAATGTCCATAACAAATGAAGAGGCGCACTAATTACCATAACATGAACTACTCATTTTAAATACAAATACCAATTCATTTCGTTTATATAATTTAAAATTTTAAAAAATAGTTCCAAGTAATTAAATTATAAAATAAGATCTATTTTTTCTTAATTTTGTTGAACCATGAAAATTTTAAGAACAAAATTCTAGTTGACAATTCCTGATATTAAAAAAAAAAAAAAAAAAAAAAAAAAAAAAAACGTGTTTAAAGTTATAAAAGTAATTTTTTTTTAAATAAAAAATAAGTTAAGCCTCTAAAAAAAAAAACAAAAACCGATAACTAGAGTCTTGATCAGGACAGAATAATCAAATGAATTAATGAAGGGAATATACATCGAAAATCTTATCTATGAAAATATTACATGAGGCACACTTCATTGCACATTTATACTTTATAAGATCAAAATAAGTACTAACTCACGATTGTTCATCTGTATAAATTTAGACAATATTCAATGACAAATAAGTCACTCTATGACCATTAACAAAATTATATTTTGTCATTTATAAAAAGTTTCTACATCAAACTTTAATCTAATAGTGTTTTTGAAAATTACATACTTGGTACCATGAATCTAATTTATTATAATATGTGAAATATAATTATACCTTTGTGAGTGGCTCACGTTCAAGATGGCAGGCTATTTCGTTTGTTGGCATAAACTACAATACAACGACCTCCTCGTTATCGCCTCTTTATTTGTAATTCTCATTCTTGCATCACTCCATTTGTTTTGGTCAACTTTCCTTCCAAGACTATTATTTAAAATATTTATTGTG
>JAPFFP010000103.1:4124696-4140845 GCA_026153255.1 Solanum medicagineum
TTAGGTATATCTTTCTCCTTCACCCTCACTTGGTGATAACATGATCTCAAATCAATTTTTGAAAAGCATTTGGCACCCTGTAACTGATCAAATAAATCATCAATCCTAGGAGGGTGTATTTATTCTTAATTGTCACCCTATTCAATTGTCGATAATCGATACATATTCTCAAAGTGCCATCCTTTTTATGTAGAAATAACACTGGTGCAAACCAAGGGGACACACTAGGTCTTATGAAACCCTTATCCAATAAGTCTTTTAGCTGATCTTTTAATTCCCGCAATTTTACTGTGGCCATTGTATATAGAGGGATAGAAATAGGTTGAGTTCCTGGAAGTAAGCCAATACCAAAATCTATTTCTCATTCAGGAGGTAAGCCTGGGAATTCTTCAAGGAATACATCGACAAATTCATTCAATGCTGGAACTGACTGAAGAGTTGGTGATTCTGCCTCCATATCCCTCACTCTAACTAGATGACATATATACCCCTTGGATATCATCTTTCTTGCCTTAAAATAAGAGATAAACTTACCCTTTAGCTCCCCAACATTGCCTTCCCATTCAAGAACTGCCTCATTTGGAAAGTGGAAGTACACTCTCTTAGTTCGGCAATCCACGGTGGCATAATAAGAAGCTAACTAATCCATACCCATTATAACATCAAATTCAACCATTTCTAGCTCAATAAGATTAGGCAATGTGTCACGGTTACAAACAGTTACTACACAGTCATAATAAACCCTTCTAGCCATAATACATTCACCAGTTGGTGTAGACACTTCAAATGCTTTGTTCAATAATTTGGGTTTTCTCTTAAGCTTCCCAGCAACTAGTGGAGTGATGTATGATAGTGTAGAATCAGAGTCAATTAATGCATATACATTATGTGAAAAGATGGACAATGTACCTGTGACCACATTAGGCGGAGCTTCCAAATTTTTCTGACTCCCCAGAGCGTAAGTACAATTCTGGACGATTCTGGACTCCGCTAGAGCTAGCTGCCCCTCTTATGCCTCTACCATGATCCATGGGTGCTTGCTGACCCCTGCCTGCTAGAGGAACTGATGACGATGACGTAACAACTGACCCAGTAGGTTGTGCTATACCACCCATACATCTCCTCGAGTAATCCCTTATCATGTGCCCTGACGCACTACACCAATAATAAACATCTGTCCCAACATGACATATGTCCAAATGAGTCCTTCCACACTGTTTATAAGGCTGCCTAAGAGTCATTGGTTGGCCTGCCGAATATCCTATTATCCGTATGCCTTTTCCCTCACCTCGTTGACCAAACTGATTACTTTGGGACCCTCGAAATTGTGGTGGAGCACTGGCTGCAGAGTAGGAGGATGATGGCCTAGGCGGTCTATTAAAAAATTGAGGCCTAAGCTCACCTTGGGGTGGTGTAAACTTCCCTATAGATCTGGCTCTTTTGGCCGTCCCCCTTTCCAACTCTTGTGTCCTTCTCCTCTGCCTTTGATCCTCCAATTTTTATGCAAAAGCCTGCATTCTCGCTATGTCCATATCTTTGTTCAAGAAAGCAATGGTGCAGTCTCTGACCAGATACGTATCCAACCTATGTATATATCAATGAACTCTATCTGCCATGGTAGCAACTACATTAGGAGCATACCTTGCCAGAGAATTAAATTGAAGGCTATACTCCCTCACACTCATATTCCCTTGGTGGAAATTCAGGAACTGATCTGCACGGGCCTCTCAGATCTCTAATGGAAAATAATGGTCAAGAAATGCCTCTTTGAACTACTCCCAGGTAGTTGGAGGTGCATCTATACTCTTAGATTGCTTCTAAGCTTCATACCACAATATAGCCACACCCTTTAATCTATATGTCACTAACTCGACAATTTTTGTACCACTAACGTGCATAACATCTAAAGTGCACTGAATTTGATCAGTAAAGTCTTGAGGATCTTCATTAGGATCAAACCTAGTGAAGGATGGAGGGTCCAAATTAAGAAAATCACATATCCTTATACCAGCTGCCCTATACGTACCACTAGTACCCATAACTGGACCTTCCTGCCTTTGAACTTAGCCAGCAACTATACGAGTCAATAGTTGGACTGCATTTCTCTGATCCTACACGGTAGCATCAATAGGTGGTTCTAGAGGAATTTCACTACTTTCGGGTTCATTAGGAACTAGAGGAGTTGGAGATGTCTTTGACAGAGACTCCTCTTGAACCTCATTTCATTTTCTAACCTGACAGGGTATACCAACCACCACTTCTACTCCCTTCCCTTTACCTTTATTTTGCCTGGTTTCTGGTATGCTTGCTGTACAAAACAATTTAGGAGACATAATGCACCCTATTACAATTGGCTTTATGGCACGATCTATAGAATGAAAAGAAACTAACAACTCCTAAATTCCACGTAGCCTCCTTCTTATAAATGTTGTGCACAATACATCGATAAACAACATTCTACATAGACACGACTTTTTAGACTCCTTAAGACGACCCGCTCTGATACCACTTCTGTCATGGCCCAAAGTCCCGATAGGGTAGACTGGCACCCATTATCGATAAGGCTTGGGAGAACCAACCTGTATCTATGCACTTTCTATACATATTATGAGGGATTTCTATCCTTGGCATGCCTTTAAGAAAATAAACAGTGATAACAAGCAAAATGCATATGACAAGGCCGGTGGGGCCATGGTGTCTAAAGTAAGAGACATGACCACACTTTAATTTACATAGTCTACAAAGCCTCTAGATAAGGAAAAGTATCTAATAAAGGGTCGGGATAGGCCCCGCCTCAACTAACTATACAATATAAACATACAAGCTCTAGACACACACAAAGCCCCGAAGTAACCTGGAGCTTGGTATGAGTAGTTGGATATCCTGTACTCCTACTTAGGAGATCTACTAGCACCTATACCTGCAACATGAAATATAGGTCCACCGTAAGGGACGTCAGTACAAGATAATGTACTGAATATGTAAGGCAGGATATACTATGTGTGAAGTAATAACTGAAATGAGACCATGCACTCGTGCAAGATTAGAGACCACCTAGGGTTATACTTTGGAATGATGTACTTTATGTTCTTTACATTACTTTACCTTTACTGTATAATCTCTGCATAGCTGTAATACAAATGACCAACTGATCACTGGTAAAACTGTATCGAGATCGTCCCTGGATAGGTTTTTCCTTAACCCCTTGGGCTACCACCCGTGATAGGATCGTCCCTGGCTAGGTGATTCTTCCACCCCTCGGGCTACCACCCATCAATAAACAATATACTTCACCTTTCAATTACCTTTGAGATGGTTCTTTTGGTGGTCATAGTATTAGAGCTGTAGGACTGTATATGTAGCATGTAACATGTAGATAATCACACAAGACAATATGACAATGAAAAGACTACGTTACACAAATAAAAAAATGTGTATGAAATGGAACAACTCATGAACTTTATTTAGTAACAAGAACCCATATAACTTGGTATCCAAGCATGTATGAAGATTTGAAGGTGACTATGTATGGAAGCATATGAACATGTAAAAGAGTAGAGACACGGTTGATAGTTGTGTCGGAGTTGGCAATTGCCCTTATGTGCCAAGGAAGAATCTAGATTTCATGCCAAGTAATACGAAATCAAGTAGCCTTACATACCTCGTTGTATGACCTCGTTACTACCTTGGGTTAACCTTGCCATCTTCCAAATGTTTATCTACAACATGGTAGGTGATAAAACTAGCATTAGCAGCCAATAGATACATCTTGGTAGCCCAATCATATAAAAGACAACACAAGGGCAGCAAGCGCGTATTTATAAACCCGAACGTATTCTTTCAACCTTTTCTCCCCTAATCGTATGTTCTAATACACATTGGCATGTACACATCATGTCCAGCCTATTTTAGTACTATAATAGTCTTACAATAGCCCACAAAGCATAACCCATAACAATTGTACACAATCTACAAATGGACAGCATAACGTTACCCCCCCTCGCTACATTTCGACGTTGACAATTCCAAACTTGTTCTAACTCTAACAAAACTATTTCAACAACATTTATTCATACAAATAGTCCTAAAATAGTCTTAGGACATCACCCAAGAAGTCATGAAGGACGTGGGCCAATAGCCTTCCATCCAACAGCCCACAAGTTCTAGTCAACAATATACTTAAGATAGTACAATAAAACTCGTTTGGTAAGTGAAACCAAAATCAGGGCAGCAACCTTAGGGTAATATCTATAATTCAAACCATGTTAAGAACATCAACTTATCTTCATAATACAGCCCACAAACTATAGAAAAGTCACTAAAATAAAAGGCAGGTGTGCAACAACTTTCTAAACACATGCTGTCAAAATTTCTAGCATAAACATACTAGCATATACTTGTTTCTTTTCATAAGGAAACCATTCTAAACACATATGTAAACTTACTTATCACTACCTTCAAGGTATAGGCCTTCTCCAAGAACCCTAGAAGTTCCCTTGTGGCTGCTTGCTAGGTTAAGAAATAAGAACAATAAAGTTTTGAGAAAGTTGAAATTTTCCAAGTCTTAAGAGTGAATGAATTTTGCTGCTTGTAACCCCTTTTTAAAGACCTAATTTGGCTGCCTTACTCTTGACTTTTTGACAACCTTGTACAACATATTAATAAGATTGTTATCCACCAGCTTGTCCCTACAGTTGGGACTAAATGGGTGTCCAAGTTGATGGGCTTGGGCTACCCATTTTCCAACTTTCTCTTCACTTAGTTTGGACCCAATTAGCCAAGTGGATTGTGGTGAACTTGGCCCTGTTATTATACTTCTTACGCTGAAAATGAAGTCCATTTATGATGCTAAAACATAAGCTAAAGTCATACCCTTAACACGAACTTTATTCATAATCGGACTTGAACAAATTCGACGTCGAGCCTCATCTCCGTTTAGCTAGCAAATTTAAGCTAAGCAAGTAGGTAACTCACCTTCTAGCTTATCAAGTCCTACAATCACCTCAATTCTCTTACTTTATTTAAGGCCGTAATCTCTTCAATTTGACACAAAACATGTATACACTCGTCCCTCTTAAGCGTTAGATGCACATATCCCCCTATAACATGAGATTCGAGCACTTTTAAAAATGGGCACTAATTTGACCAAGCCATATCATGTTTCATTTGCATTTACTAGTATTGTAAGGTATGGGGTGTTACAAATTCATAATTTCATAGCTCAAAACATGCGTAGTCTCAATAGACAAAAGCAATTCATGGAACATGATTGAAATAGATAGCCATGCATAGTCGATCAATACTTCATGAAACTCCAACATAATTTATACTTATAATCCATAATAAGAAATACACATAGGCAATACAATTTGAAAACATGCAATTTTCATAAAAAGATAAGGTTGGGCTACATGGCTTAAAGGACCCACGGATGAAGCCCCACATACCTTAAACCTTGAATTGCTTAAAATGAACTTGAAGTAGACTTAGATCTTGAAATGAGTCCTTAAGTTTCAAATGTGAGCTTGAGATCCTTAGATTTGAATGAGAGTATTGATAGTGTCTTACAGAGAACTGAGAGAGGGTTTTGTGAGTTATAGAATTGAAAAATGGCTAAGTATGGGTGATTTCACGTTTAAGTGGGCATGGGGCTTTGACCCCAATACCTTTGGATGAAATAGATAAACCAAGGAAGATAATACACTGGCCCGCAACCCTGGCGCGTCGCTGACCAGATGCATACTTGGGATTACACAGTGGCGCACTCCAAGCACGTCGTTCCCTGGGCGCAGACAGCCACTAGAAATAAAAAATTAGAAAAAAAATTAATTTCTTCTACGGGTCTCATAAAATCTGGGTTATACCCATTTCCTGCTTAATTTTGTCCCCTGATCAAGAATATGAAGTCGGACTTTCTAAATCACACATGAATTTCGAGATACATGAAAATTATGATTATGGGGCATTCCAAAGCACATGTGGGGTGCTTCATCCATCATGATCTGTCCAACCTCCGGGTTGAGGTTAATTTGGCCAAGCTTTATCTCATCTTCTAGTGCCATTGATCCAACCTTGATTCTTTGGTCGCCTTGGAAAAGCCAGTTGAGAACCCATGACCTGATTACCCATATAATGTATCTCTTTGCTATATCTTACTTCATATGGTACATTATCATAAACTACATCACCAGCAACAACTACAATATTAACCCTTTTCTGATTTCCTCCTGTTATGTGCTTAGTTAAGAAATCTAGATGAGCCAACATTTTAAGCATGTTTTCATCACTCTCTTGATATTTAGAAAGTTTTTCATTAGACGGTCCCCTATGAATAGAAGATACAAGTTCATCCCTTGTATACCAAGCCTGATTAATCTTGGTCATGTTGTCCAAAGCTTACAAGCAGCTGCAAAAGTTTTCTCATGATTCCACCTTGTACCAACTAGTCATCCACACCTTTGTTGACTGCATCAAGACTCATGTAGAAGTATTACAACAATAGATGGCTTAGAACTCCATGATTAAGAAATTGAAGCAAAAGTTTCATGAACCGCAACCAGGTCTCATGTAATGGCTCGCCATCAATTCTTTTAAAGTTCTCAATACTTCTTCTTATCTTAACTATCTTCGAGGGAGGAAAAAATCTTTCAAGGAACACATCTTGAGGTTCCTCCTATAAAATGATTGAATCTCAAGGAAGCTCAGCTATCCACCTCATATCTTCTCAAGTGATAGAGAATGAGAAGAGCCTCAATCTGATAGATTCTTGGGTAACTTCCCAAAAGTTAAAAGGCAAATAGAAGTCAACTAAATTCCAAATATGCTCATGGGGATCCTCATAGACTTGCCTTCAAATAATCCCTTTAGCTGAAAGAGTTGTAATATGGTGCCTATGATGTAGAGTATAGCACCTCAGCCAATAGTGGCAATCGGATTGCTCCTCCCGTACTTCCTCCTTGATCCCAATTGACATCTTTAAAGTCATTCACCTCTCCCAAGTTTTCACCATGGACACTTCCTTCACTCTATCTTAACACCCATTTTCATAACAGCAAAAACAACACAAAAAGTAATAAAGCAATTCTAACTACAAGGACTAGATTCATTTAAAACTTGTTTCAAGAACTAACACCATTCCTCGACAACAACACCATTTTTGATGACGTTCAAACTTACTACTCAAATGGAAGCAGGTATGATCTTTATCAGCATATTAACCCAAAAAAGACTCAGGGTCAAATCCCACAGGGAATGGTAGTTCAAGAGGTGAAATAATTTATTGGACTAGGTAATTGTAGGTTCAAATTAGGGGGTCACAATAAATAAAATCAAGATTCAGCTAATGACAACTTCTAAATTAGCAAATCAATAAGAGATTAGGAGAGATGTTAGGGATGTGCAAATGGGTCTAAATACTTTACTAATAGAGTTAAATATAAGTGAATAGGCTAGAATGTTGGTAATGAACACTTTAACTATGAGAGTAAAAGTTTTTACACGAATCTATTATGACCTCATGCACGAATCTCTCAAGGATGTGGCTAGCCTGAGAAATTATAGTAAACCATTTAATACCTTAGCCATTGAATCCACATTAGTGGCATTCAGCTGAAATCCTGAAAGATTTCCAACTAATATATCTATTCCACACTCTAACTACTCAGATTAAACCAATAATTAGAGATCTAAAGTAAACCCCAAGTTTGCATCCTTAGGATTATAGATAAAACTTAGCAATTGATGTAAATTCACTCAGGTTAACAACAATAAAGTCAAAATATCATAGAACCAACATAGAAATCAAAGACTCGTATTATTTACACACACCCAATTTTGGGGTTTTAGCCACTCATGCTCCAAATTAAAGATTTAATAGTAAATTCAGTAGCTGAGTACATGGGTAACAAATATACTAAGAGAAAAATTAATTTAAACCAGCAAATCTCCGCTATTTTTACCTCCACAAGTTTGAAATCCTCCAACCCTCGTACTATTGAGAAAGAATGTTCTATGTACTCTACTCTCACTCTCTCTCTATCTGTAAAATCTTATATGAACCATATGTATAATTTCTCTCTAAAAGGTTTAACTAGTCCATGAAAAATTAGTGGGAGTTTGTGCATTGAGTATACATTCAGTTGCTAAGGTTAGCCATCACTGAACACTCCAGTAATGCGCCGAATGTGCACTTGACGACCTTCCTCTACATGTCCTGAAGGCTTGAATCTCTACAAGATTAGGAGATGGCTCTTCACTCCACCGATTAAATTCGGTGATCCACTGAATTTCACTCTATATTGCCCTTCTTTCATGAACTTAGGGTCCTAAGCACTGCAATATTTGCAATCTCCTTTGCCATTCGGTGATACGCCGATTATGTTTGGAGATTTAGATTCCGACTACCTTTCTAGCATGCACTTGGGACTTAATTATTGAAATGTTAAGTGGGCTCACTAAGTCTTTGACATATCACTGAATATAGTGTCGAAGCCGATTTTGTCTTCCCTTTTGATGATTTTGCTCTTTTTCCAAGATTGTTGAACGTTGTCCACTTGTGCACTTTTAGCTTCATTCTTGTCATAACACATCCTTATTAGATAGTAATGAAACAAAATAGCACACTGAGGACAAAATTTCTTCACATTCTAAGCTCAAAATGAGTCCAATATGGACTCATCAAGTGAGAACATAAATGATTTGTTAGGGTGCACCTTCTGGATGCAACATGATTTGGCTGAATTGATTGAGAAGGAGACCCATGATAATCTAAAAGTATGGCTGGCCTCAATGATTGGTAGTGCATCCCCTTCGTTGTTAGGTGGAAGGTTCGTGATAGAATAGAAAGAGTTGAATATTCTCATGAGGTTCTGTTAGGGTTTATAAGTAGCACCCTCATGCCAACCCAAAATGAGTCGATTCTTCACCATAAACAAGACGCAATGGTTGGATGTATTATAGATCATAGAAAGTTAATCTTGGTACAGATATTGCCCCTAAGATACTCACTAGAGCAAAATAGCTTCATACCTCCCTTCCATATCCAAACATCATCACAATCTTATGCTGACGAGTCAGAGTTCCGTTTGTCTGAAAATTAATCTTGAGATTACTCTATTAGCATTCATAGATATCCAGCATATTGAGGTTTAGTCAAAACAGATGAGAAGGAAAGGGCCAGGAAGAAGCCGATGGACACTACACCAGTTGTGGATGTTGAGACTCTTGAGTTTGGTGCTGCAGAGCCGACTACCAAGACAAGTATACATTCTTTCTCTCCCTCACATCCTTTCTTTTCTACCTAGATCATTTGTTATCTACTTAGAGTGAGCCTCAGGCTTCGAAGAGCATCCCTAAATTATATAAGTTATAATTTTTTGTATCGCTTGGTTAGCCAAGACAGTTGATACTAGATCCACACAGGTTGAGTTTTCCTTTCCTAAATTAATTGAGAGGGCCATATCCACTAAACTGGCCAGAATGGAAGAATAAAAGAGGCAGATAGAGTTGATTGAGGTGCAAAAGTAGAGTATGGAGAAATTAGAGGTGACTTCGGTGGAACATGGGGCGCAGATAAAAACACAGGCTAATAGAGTGGCTATTATGGAGTCCAAGGTTCTTCTAGTTCTAACACGTCAGTGATAAAGGTTGGTATTTATTTGGTAAAGAAGAAGGTGACAACATTGAATTCCATGGATAAATTTTCACTATAGGATGTGTTGGATTTACCACTCTAGGGTGATAAGAATATGGCTCTCAAGGGAACTGTAGGTCTTGTTTTGGGTGAGGGGAATGAAGGAGATGATATACCAAGTTCCTTTGAGACGGATGAGGAGGCCTTGGGAGTTGAGCCATGCCCGTCGGAGCTTGATGAGTTGAAGATGATAGAGGAGGATATTGTAGCCATGGTAACTAGAGAGTCCCTCCGGGACATATCCATAATTGCAATGAGTGGCATAGCCGATGTAGATAAGCCAAAGCACATAAGGCCTTAGACTGAGTCATAGTTACTACTTCAGCACCCACTTTAGATATTGCACTGTAGTACTTAGGCATGGATGCACCCAATACCTCTTTTTTAGCTCCACCACCATAGTATGATGAACGATTGGGGGATTCTATTTCTCACTTCTTCTTTTGAGATTTAATTAATATTGATCTTATACATTGAGGGCAATGTTTTCTTTTTAGGAGGAGGTGAGCATTTAGAGTCCCATTACTTGATCATAATGAGGTTTGATGATGACTTATTTTATTTTGATTCTATATTATTTGGGTTTATGCAATGTTTTTGTTATTTTTAGTTTTTGTTGATGTGTATTTGAGACAATCCTTTACTTTTGCTTTGTAAATATTCTTTTATTCTGGGTTGTAATAGATAGTAACTTATTTTAATTTTATTTTTATTTTCATGGATATTTGTGAATGATGTATGTCAATGATGTCCTTGGATTTTCGGCAAACCCATGCGTATATGTAAAGCCTTTCAAAAGCGTTTTATCGTGTCTCTAAATTCTTAGCAATCCAAGTATTGATCATCAATATATTTGACTCTGATAGTGTCACAAGTAAGGAGCATCTACTAACTCATCGATTAGTCTATCTTTTGTGGAAATAATCCAGGAATAAATTGGAAGCATCTTGAGTTGACTACATGAATATCGAGCTTTGATATGAGATGATCGAGAATTGTGAGTGTGTTGCCTAGCCATTGTTTAAATCTGAGATCCATTTTGCCATGTTAGGTGAGATAATTGTTGAATGGCATGTTTCTAATAGCTAGAACTTGCCCGAATTATTTTGATATGTATCTTGGTTGAATCCGGATTGGAAAAATGACCTTATACCCTCTTTGGTTTCTTTTGAGTACGCTTTGAGCAAACAAGCCTCCATTGATATTGATTTTATACCTAGTGAGCCCCTTTGAGCCTTAAGCCTTGCTTTTTCAACCTTGTTTACCCTTAACCTTTGATCGGAAAGATACTCCCTTCTTGATATTCCCCATTCCCTCCTTGAGCTTAAATTAGCAAAAGTAGTGGCCAAAGGCCAAAATTGGAGGTGTTGGTAAAACAGAGGTGTCTACCATTTGAAAGTTCCAGAAAAAAAGAAAGCAATAGAGGAGTCCTTTCATGATGAAAAAGAAAAAAACGAAAAATGCTTGAAAAATGAAGAAAGAAAAGATTTTGCTTGAAAAAGAGGACCTTACAAAAGTTTAGAAGAATAGCTGCATAGAGAACACCTAGGATTGAGATCCAAAACAATGTCATTTAGAAAAGAAAATGAATAGAGATCGAAGTAATCATGAGATCAAAGAGTGTGTGTAGAGTTCAAGCAGGGATGAGTCACTATTACCAAAAGGCTATCATACCCATCATTTATCCTACATTACAATGCTAGTAAAGTCCTTTGTGATTCCAATACGGATGGAATCAAGTGAACACCAATTAAGAATTAGGGAAAGCTTATGGGTAGAAACTTGCAAGACATTTCTCACATGTGAGCGTGACTGTTGGTTAGATCCTTGAAATTAATATCCTAATTGTCAGTACATATGAATCTTTTTTATTGTGACTGCAAATGGTGATGTTTTAGGATAATGATTAGCAATTACATTGGCAATTGTGAGCATAGCTTTATGTTGAGCACTCATTGGTCATCTCTGGAGGCTTTAAAATTGCATAAGCAGATTACAGAAGTTTTAAAGATCAACAACAAGGGGGAAATGTATGTGCTGCTCCTTATGGCCCTATTTGCAAGCATTGAGCTTTTGAATGATTTATTGTTGATTTTCTTGAGGGCAAGAAAACATTCAACTTGGAGTTGTTGATGAGTCCATATTTAGGACTGATATAGAGCTTAAAAAGGTCCTCAATGTACTATTGTTCCTCATATGCTTACTAAGATGTATGTTTTATGGCAGGATGAAGGATAAAAGTGGATCGAAGGGCAAAACTCAACAACACAGGACAAAGGAGAAGAAATGCCTAAAAGAGATCAAAAGCACATAGCTGACTAATTCGGTGGGTTGACGAAGGGTGACATTAACTGCCTAATGTTGCAAAGTCCAACCCCTTTGATGTTGAGCTAAAAAGCGATGCTAGTGGAAGTTTGGCAAATTATCAAATAGGAATGATGATGCAAAGTTGTTTCACCTAATGTTGTAGTAACAAGGGCCTTTAGCTGATGCATTAAAAGGTGGTCAAGTGCACATTTAGCGTAATGCTAAAGTGCTCGGCGATGGTCAACCTTGATCGTCGAATGGTGAAAATGTGCAAAACCTAAGAAAAATTTGTACTAGGTATTAAAAAAGATTTGAAAAGGACTAATTTGGACGCAAATGCAAAGAGAATAATGGAGCGCACTTCCATAGAAAGTACACTAATCCTTTTTTGGTGAAAAAGTACACTATGTTTAAGAAGAAGGTTTTTGGGGAATTCAAGCATAGGTAAGAGGAATTTGAGAACTTTCTTTGTATTTTCTCTTAACCCATTAACATGGAATCAGCCAATGGTATTGAATTCTTTATATTAATTATGTCTTGCTAAAACCCCTAATATTGGTGGTATATAATTGACGTGGGAACTTGATTATATGTTTGGGTCTTATCGATTTTGAATGTTTTGTTGTTAATTTGAGTATGTTCATACTCATTGCTATGTTTAACTAATAATCTTGAGGTTGCAAACTCTTGGTTATGTTTCGATCTTCAATTATTTTATTAATTATGAATGATTAGAGTGTGCAATGAGTGTGATAGCTTAAAATGTCTTGGGGTTTTGGTTGAATGCTAGATTTTGGGTTCAATGGCTAAGGTACTAGAAAGTTGCTCATAAATTGCTTAGTCCAAGCATACCCTATAGTGATTTTTCATGTGAAGCTATAAAAAGTTCATGTGACATACTGCTATTGTCTTATATGAAGTAGTGGCTATAATTAACTTATTCATTCAAGTAGTGAGATCCATTTGTTTAACTTTGGTCGCATTTTAACACATTCCTGACATCTCTCTCAATTATTTGTTTAATTCAAATTTAGAAATCATTTGTTAGTTATATGTTAGTTACAATCACTCTAATTAATTCTACAATAATTTAGTTCAAATTAATACTTCCAAACTTTGGATAAATTACGTGATGATGGTTGTAATACCTTCTTACCGTTTTTGAGTTGAGGCAGACGTCACATATTAAAAATAGTTAAGAATATTGTTGTTAATTGTTTTTCTATTCTTAATGGTTATCTCCTTCATCTATATACTTTGGACTGTTAAGTTGCATACACATATTTGTCACTACATTAGTACTATTTGTTCACATTTTCAAGCAGGCATAATGGTCATCTAGACCGTTGTACTTGTTCGCGTTTGTATTCTGGACCCTCCTACTTCTCCCTTTATCATCTAAACCCTTCTATCCATATCAAACCATACATTTTAAACACAAATTTGGACATGGCATCCACGCGTGTTGCACAAACACTTATAGGTCATTCATTTTGAATGACTAATCAGCCACGTAGGAAAATAAATAAAACAAAAGGACCAAAAATAAATAAAACAAAAGGAGGACTTCTCCAAAGCACTTCCAATTTGATTTCTTTTCTTCTAGGCCCTTCTACTTTCCTAACATCTCAAAATTCTTTCTTCGATTTCTTTGACGATCGGAGAAGTTCATTTGTCGTCATCCTAAAAAAAGCTTGAAATCGTCGTCGTGTTGAAAGGGTATGTATGTGAAGCTTGAAATCGTCGTGTTGACTATTCATATCGAAAAATGTAGCTCTGTAGAATATGTAATCGGCATGATTATTTCTTAAAATATTTGAGATTTTTGCTTTGTTTAGTGTCTAATGCTACTGATATAGCTGAGTTATGCCTTGATTTTGACTTCAATGGCATATTTGGTGAATTTGATTAGTTAAGGGTTTTTTTCGTAATTGACTAAAGTCATTTGTTTTCACATTTGTCTTAGGTTGATGATGTTATTTCCATACACCTGTAAAATTAGTAATAAAATCATATATTTTCATTAATTTTTACGTGCATGAAAACCAAATGGCTTTAACAATAGTGACACTTCAAATGCACTATGGAGGTCGTTTTGTATCAGATCCTTTACTATGGTATGCCAATGGTGTCACTGATGATGAAAAGGTTGATATAGATGTTGATGAGTTACATATAATGTTGTTTCATAAATTAGCATTAGAATTGGGTTTTGATAAAGTTGAATCATTTGGATTTCAAGTCAACAAAAAGGGTGATTATTATATGTTAAATTTTGATTCAGATGTGTTAAATTTTTTTAGTAATATGAATGGTGGGGACTTTATTGATGTATTTATGGTACATCAATTAATCAACCTGTTGTTGAACAAACTTTACTTCTTCCTTTTACTGCTGATATGTCCTCCCCACCCAATGAGAGGGTTGATGTGTGCTCCCCACCCAAAGAATATGCTGATGTGTCTTCCCCACCCAATGAACCTGTTAGTTTGTCCTCATCCCCAAATCTAAAAGATAGGGCTGATGTGTTTTCATCTCAACCGTTTGATGTCCACGAAAATGATGGTAGTGATTTAAATGAAGAACATCCCCCTAGAGTAAATGTAGATAATCCACTTTCTGAATCTGATTCACTCTATGATGCTGAGGAAAATATTGATGATTTGAGTGATTTGGATGAAGAGTTGGTTGAAGATAGACAATCTAATATCCAAGAATAGGTTAAAGAGAAGGCTGTTAGGGTAACTACAGATGAGATAACATCTGGTCCTATGGGTATAGATGATGGTTTTAAATATATTGATAGAAACAAAAAGGGAAGATTTGAAGGCAAATTAAGTGGTGATGAGCCTTATTTTGATAGCTTCAGTCTAGGTAATGATATTAGTGAAAATGAAGGGGATCCTATTAAGAATGATAAAGTGGTAGATCCACTACCTACGAATTCAGATAGCAAAGTCTATTTTGATCCAACTTCCAAAAAGGTATTTCTTTTCTGTTATATATGATATTTGTAAAACATATTGAATTTAGAGAGGCATTGCAAGCCTACTCTATTCAGGAGGGGGTAAATATTAAGTTGAAATCCAAGGAAGTATTGGAGGTAACACTGGAAACTTCAGTGTCAAAACTTATTATCCTGTCCACAAGCGTTTTAAAAGAACTAGAAACAAGTTGTACAGTCTAGCCTGGATCAATAAACATTACAAGGAGAGGATTATGAGTGAGCCTACCATTAAACTTCATGAGATTCAAAGTTTGATCTACAAGAAGTATGGTTTGTATGTTAGTAAAACCTATTGTAGAAAAGCAAAATTGAAAGTTATGGATGAACATTTGGGTGATTCCAAAGAGGATTTTGGTAGATAATATGATTATGTTAAGGAATTGAAGACCACAACTCTTGGAACTACTGTATCTATTAGAACACCAAAGAACATAATTCCTGGAAAAGAGGTGTTTATGGGGATTTATATATGTCTTGGTTCCTTAAAAAATGGATGGACTGAAGGGTGTAGAAGGATAACTAGTTTGGATGGTGCATTTCTCAAGAGTGTTTATAGAGGTGAGTTGTTATCTTGCATTTTCAAAGATGGAAATATTCAAATGTACCCTATAGCATGGGCAGTGGTTGACAAAGAGGCCAAGGACACATGGTCTTGGTTCCTATAGTGTATCAAGCATGATTTGGAGCTTATAGAAAGTACAAGTGAAGGACAAACAGTGATGTCTGATATGCAGAAGGTACCATTAAATGTATACATCTACTTTTTAAACTTATGATGCTAAATTATTGAACTTCCATACCTGAATTGTGAAGTACTGATATTATTTTCATTTCTGTTATGTCTTGGTTTGACAGGGTCTTCTTTTAGCACTTACTGAACATTTACCAAATGTTGAACTCAGATGGTATACTAGAAATATAAGAGCCAACTGGAAAAAGATTTGCAGAGGTGAAGAAAGGAGAAGAAAATTCTGGCAGGGTTGCCAAGGCATCATTTGAGGTATTGTTACAAACAAAATTTGATGAAATGAATCTATTAGGACAAGGCATTATGGAAGATCTGCTAAAGTATAATAAAGAAGCATGGTGTAGAACATTTTTTAAAGAACATAGAAAGTGAGATGTGGTTGAGAATAACATATGT
>JAPFFP010000103.1:4140945-4151307 GCA_026153255.1 Solanum medicagineum
AGTCACGGTCAACTTAACACTTTGGCCTTCCCTTTTTGAGTGGAATCCTTAGCACCACAATCTAGTCACATCAATTATTACACCTCAACTTTAATCCATCAAGATAATTTTATCGTCATAATATTTTCATAATGAAGTACTTAAAGTACACGAACATAAACTCATTTATAAAATATCTTGTTATTAAATATTTAGAAATAGAAGCAACTTACAAGAATAAAATTTTCGAAAATGCTCAACTTGACTTGTAATAGGCGTGCTTTGAAGGTGCTGGTGATTTGTAGTATTAATGTGAGGAATAAGGTTTCTTGTCTTACGAAGAGGGTACAGGATACTTGGATTGATATGGTGATTTGTAATACTTATTAGAGTTGTGAGAAGGTGAACGAAAAGTATAGCCATAAGAATAATCAGCAACTACAGTGCTGGCCACTTAAGCAATTTGCCAAAGCAGCGTTAGGAAAGACCATTGCCCCAACTTCCCTAAGCTTTTCATTCTGATACGGAACCACTACACTTAGAGAGGGAAAGGATAGAACTAAGACTTGTGTTGTATAGTTGAGTAGGGAGCTCTGGTTTTATAGAGCAAAAAGTGACACCCCTCTCCTCATTAATGTAATAAATAAATTCTTAGTTGCCCACCAAGCTGAGTGCAAAGTCCAAATAAAGACCATTATCAGTACTAAGTGGGAGACACTATCAAGTGACAAATGATAAACAAAAGAGGATATATTGTACCAAAATGTAGTTAATTTTTTTTTTTTATAGTCTATTTCTTATTAATAAACAGAAGAAAGAAATGGGGTCATTACAGTTGATTTTTTAAAGTTAAAATTAAACCAACCCAAATATAGTTAAAATTTTTTGTCAATACTAAACCAAGTCAAATCAAATCACTAGTCGAATTTTTTTTCTCAATTTGCTCTTTGATTTGATTTTCAATTTAATTTTATTCACCCCTACATCAAAATTTATTATTTAATCATGATAAATTAACAAACCTACGCATTTCGGTGCATGCACGACAGCATGAGACTGAGGAAATAATTATTCATTTTAAGGACAATTGGCTGGGAAAAAATGAATATCTTTACTCATTGTAAATTTAAAAAAAAAATCAAAATATTCTTAGTGAAACTGAAAAAAAGAATATCCTCCATTGTCCTAAAATATCCTTATCAATACTTTGGTCCGAAGTGCCCATACAACTTTCCGGTCAAAAATAAATTTATAATTATATTTTTAAATTTTTAGATGATGTAATTTTTTGTTTTATAGACATCATTATTTAAGCTTACTTTACTGGGGGTACGATATGTAATTAGATTTAGAAATTAAAAAAAAATAATGAAACTTGAATACTATTAGACAACTTTTTTGAATTTTATTGTTTTATTTTTAATTTAAAAGTTCAATTCTATGTTCGATTTGAATTTAAAGTAATAATGCATATAAATTCAATCACACTTGAAAGCAATTACCAATTCAAACAAATAACGTCCATATTTTTCTTAATCAACCTATTTATTATATATTTGATTTTTTTTTTTTAGTGTAGCAGTACAAAGGACTAAACATAAACGAGTCAACTCGACTCAAACCAGGGACGGATCTACATGGCACACGCCGGGTGCTCGAGCTAATCTCGGAAAAAATTTTGTGTATCTATATAGAAAATATGAAAAAATTGTATAAATATAAAGATAAGCACCCAATGAACGAGAAATCTCATGGGTGCTTTGGTTCCCATTGCCCTCCTAAGACTATCCGCCAATGACTGAAACTCAATTATATTTTTAAAAAGAGTTAATCAATTAAACTCGGCTCAAGCTCAACTTAATTTGAAATTAATATAAGAAGTTTGATTGAGCTCGACTCGATTAGACTCGGGTGGTGAGCAAAATTGTCCAGGGGTGAAGAATCTTGGACAAGGGAGACAACATTCATATTTCTTTTTCAAGAAACATCAACTAGGAAATAAACTGCCCCCACTTGATTTGGGAGTTCATTGAATCCCACTGCGTTTTCCCATCTATTTCTCTCTCTCTCTCTTCCAACAAATATAACATAGTCATATCGTATATATAATAATAATAACAGATCCAGTACAAAATATATATCATAAATCTCAAACCAAAAATAGGAAATACACTACAACTGCTGCTTCTTTTTTTTTCCTTTTTCCTTCAACTTTCTTATTCATCATCCCTATTCAACACACTCATCAATTCGCCTTTCGAATAGAAGGAGATAAATCAATTATCAGGGGAGAGTTCTGATCAAGAGAATTCGTCCGTTGTAATTATGGATGTTAAAGAAGTGACAAACTCCAAAGATAAGTACTTGCACAAGAAAAATGGAACTACAACTACTTTAGAGTATGGAAGATTATTCTCATCACAAGGGAAATATGGTAAAAGGAATGTGTCATCTACCATGAGTTACTTCAGTTTAGAGTCATTGTTGTTTCTAATTTGTCTTACTGCATTATTGTTACTTTTGCCATTGATACTTCCACCATTGCCACCACCACCACCATTCATGTTGCTGTTGATCCCTATTTTCATTTTCCTTCTTATCATCTTGGCCTTCATGCCTTCTAATAATGTCATGTGATCAGGAGACTTAATTATACATATTTGTAAGTTAAAGAGAAATTGACAATTAAGTACATATATAATAAAAACTCTTAAAGGTTGATAAATATAAAACACAGTTTTTTTCATTTTACATAAAGAGCAATTGCTCCTTATTTACTTTCTTGTTTATTGTTACCCTCTCTTTTAACGTCTTCATCACTACTATTAACATAAGTACTGCAATCAACTCATATGTTGCAATTTTCAATAAAATGAGCAATGTGTGGTCTTGGGTTGTCCTTCCCATCAAATTGCAACTTCCACTAGATGATCTCTGTTTGTCCATATAAAATCCACTGATCTCTCCCTCCCATGTCATAAATGTAAACACTATGTAAAACGCCTGGAGTTAACAGCAGCTTAATACATGGAATTATGGAGGCTGAGGATTTGGAATTGTAAGGTATCTTAACGAGGGACTTTTGATGTTTTGTAATCATGTCTAGTCACAAGCCCAATCCAGTGAGTACATAACATGTATTTTTACATACTATTATAACTAAACTATAGTTGTAATCAATATATACTATCACCTCAATTCATCACTTGATTGTGATAAATTAATACAATTTGGTGTAAACATTTGGTGCAAGTTTGGGTAAGTTTTTGCCAGTCACTCACAAAAGTTCCAATTTCGAATGTTTTCTTTCCTCCCATGTGATATCATGAATCATATAGTAACCCCCCACCCCCAGGAAAAAAAAAGTTTTTGTAGGTCAGCACACAGCAGCATGTATTATAAATAGTACTGCCAAATTTACAGCACAAGGTAGACAGCATGTCCATTTTCCAGACTAGTAACTTTTGAATCCTCAACTATGAAAGAGGCATATGCTACACTTCAGTAGTGCCAGAAAAGTTGCAAATATTAAACTGTAATGCATATCACATTATCCATTTGTGTGCAAACCATGAAACATAACTCTACATCATCTTTACTTTTCCCACCACACGAGAAAAGTCAGCTAAGCATTTCAATATCTGGCAATTTAATTCACACAAAATTTCTCAATGGAACTGTCAAGGGAACCTGGTCCATAGTTGCATCTCAAGTATATGTTTCTCCACACTATTGGAATTGAAAGATCTCCCAACTTAAAACCTGGAAAACCAAATATTTGTAAAAAAAAAATTAGCTCGCACGTATTACTTCTTGGATGTAAAGTTTGTGGCTTACGTGAACATCTGTGGTCTGTTGCGAGAGAGTTGAGGTCTCTTAATTGGTGATAGGATGAGATTCCTAAGGGTCATTGAGGGATTGCTTGCTCCAGTTGCAACACCAAGCATAGGATGTCCACCTGTTCTTCTGTTTCCTGCATCCACTGGTACTGCTGACTGTCTTACAGGGGATCCACTTGAGACATCGAAAGGGCCAGAATTGGAACCATTCTGTCTTGCTGGAGGCCATATGTCTTCTCTTGGTCCTGGAGTTTCAGGAGTGAGAACTGACCAATCTGCGGCAAATGAGTTGACTAATGTTTTGCTAAAAGGTTAATGCAGCTTTGAGTATTCATGAGTTGACAATGAGTATTCATGCACTAAGACAAACAAATAGTATTTTTCAAATTACACCAGCCTCACAAGTGCCATGTGATCATTCTAAAAAGAAAAATGAGTTACCTTTTCTCATATTATCTCTGTTGTCCGTTATATTAGCAGGATTTGCAAACAAATCAGGCTCTGCTCTTGAAAAGAAATTGCTTGGCTGAATGGCTGTGCGCTTTACCAAATCGTATTCATTTCTCAACTGATCATACATTTCATCAAGTTTTCTTTTTTGCCTGACAGTAGAAACCTATGTTATTTCTGAGAGAACATACCAAAGAAAGCAGATTTTAGTAGTAACCCACAGCACACTTTGCAACCTACCCAGTTAATAGATCATTTATAGTAGATAACTGGAGCACTTTGCAGTGCAACTGGATTTCTTAAATTTCTACTTGGGACAAATAGAATCTGCTTTAAGTACTGTATGAAGAACCTGGATTTCTCAGCAAATTTTTCTTGAAGTTCCTGCTTGTCTTTAGATAAGGTCTCAATCTCTTGTTCCATCATTTGGCACTTTTTAGCCACTTTCTGGTATGCAGTATGCACTTGCTCCAACTTTTGAGAGAACTTTTCCTGCATCATCTCACATTTCTGACGACATTGAGCTACTATCTTGTTCATCTTGAACTGCATTTCCAGTTCCTTTTGCCCAATGTGGAACATCACGCTTCTGTAGGCACTCTTCATTACTGGATGTGATTAAGGAGAAAGTAGTGAAGCTAAAATTTTACCATTTCCGTAAAGATATTGTTACACTGCATCAGCTTTGGGAAGTAGTATGTTAGTATAATTAAGTCAACTTCACCATGCTTTAAAAGTAAAACTGAATATTACAGGTGTGGCAGCACAGGACAGATGATGAAGGATACATATCTGTGGTGTAATTCCAGCCATGACCATCTGCATGAGGGTGTGAACAAATTAACTAGGATGCTGATTACAAAGTGAGTTAGAAACAAATATGATTACGCAACCATAAATGTAGAAAGTGATAAGGGAGCAAATCCTTTCATAAATATGTGCTTACATTTATCCATTCATCACTTGGATTGATGTCCACAGGTTTCATGAGACTGAAACAAAAATATCGAGGCTTGGTTAAATAACAACCTCGACAAGATGCTACAAATTACTTTTGAGTGATCAGTAAATGCTATTAGAAGCAAAATACAACCCACCCAATCAATATATAAGATGTATCAATGGAAAACAAAATCAATGTTCCGGAAGTGTCATAACCCCCTCCCTCCACATAAAAAAACACACTAAAAAAAGAAGATTTAGAAAAACAAATCAAAAGGAGAAAGGGACAAGAACCTAGAGAAAGTGCAAATTTAGGATATATTTTTAGGTGAACTAAACAACACTCGGTGAAAGTGATAGTAGATAGAACTAACCTTTTAGAGAGAACTTGATCACAAATAGGACAAGTAGCATCACTGCTGAGGACCTTACTGGCATCGGTCTGACCTATTAAAGCTGTTAAGGAATCATAGCAGTCGTACACCAAAATCATGTCCATGAGAAAACTGCACAATCACGATGCCTATATGGAACACTAATTTTTTTTTTATGGATTACAATGGTATCCATGCTAGCTTCCACACACATCAAATGAGCCATCAAGTACCTACTACCTACCACCAATATAGTACGTATAGCAGCAGATAACTCTTCCCACCAAGACATTGGCAGATGGGACTTAGTGTCACCTCTGCTGGAATCAAACCTTGATTCCCAAGATTGTAACTCTAGTTCATCCAGGACAAGGACATTCCCTTGGAGGCTGGAAACACATACAAAACTAGGATACAGAAGATGTGGCCACAAGTGGTGGTGATGGCCTGTCCTTCCAGTTCTCGCCAGCAAGCATTGCATCTCATCTCAACCTACCGAGATGATTATCAATTTCACAGCACATTATACCAAGTTCTGTAATCAATACAAATTCTGAGCATAACATTTCTGATCGCATGCGTATCTATATCCGTAAACACAGGAATAGTAAATGAGAACTGACTAATTATCCCTACTACATAGTTGACAACATTGTCTAACAAACCTTACATCTCAAGTGACACCAAAAGACAATCCCCTAACCCAATATCTAACGTGCTTGATGTGAAAGAAGAACTGCCTAATTGCGGCTAGAATATCCATAGCTGAAACCTCTAACTTGGTATAAATTGTTGATAAATCAGGGTTCATACTTGGATAGCCGAACAAACTAACTAGAAAGACACAAAACTCATTTTGATAACTGTAGAAAACCAAGTTAAACTATCGCGTGAAACTGGTTGCTGCTTATGTATTGAAAAATCCGTTTTTCACATGTTGATGAATGCTCAACTTTCAATAAAGAAAATCATCACGAATATGCATGAACCAAGATAACTAAGAATTTAGGTGAAAAGAAGTATCAGCAAATCTATCTAACAAATTGTTAGCTACTTCACTTAAAGTGTCAACGCTCGGTTTATATAAAACATGACAAATTTTGCAGATCCCGTCAGTAGAAAGCTAAATTTAGAATAGGTGAAGTTTCAATCCTATCATTTTCAAGCCGCCAAACAGATCAATCAGAACATCAAGTAATTGAGTAACAAATTTTCACCTTCAGACGAGGTCAATAACTAGCTTATCCGCAAAATTTTGATCCGAAACCTTGAAATGAAATGAATCTGCACACACTGAAGAAATATATACGAAATCAACAAAATATTACAAAAATAAAAATAAAAATAAGAAAAAAAACAGGGACAACGAGATTTATTTTGCATCGTACTAACAGAATTTGAATAGTAGAACAAAATAGGAACTTAGAAGCTTAAAAATAGCCAATTTAAAATCTCAACCTGAAAATCACAGAGAAGAACTAAACGAAATTAAACAATTTCAATTCAATATCAAATTGTGATATTCGGAAACGATTATATAGCTGCAGAAATTCCACATAACCTCCAAAATTCGAAAATCACCTGCGAAAAATGTAAGGCTCCAATAGAATCGAAACCCTAGCACGAAAAATATCGAATTGAGGCTTCTCTCTGGTTCATCTGCTACTGCAGTAATGTTGCTCTATTTGAAATTTTTTATTGAAATGGCGGGGGAAAAGCCGTTTCACTAATCTCGGGATTTATATAGGATCGCCGACCCGACCCGACTCTGATGTGTAAAATTATATGTTTGAATTTTAATATATAATTTTTATCATATTGATATGAAAATAATTCTAATTTGTAGTACTTTTTTGAACAGGTTTGTAATATCCAAATTTTTATTATAAATTATTAAATTGATGTAATCTATATAAGTTTTGACAATCAGTCAAATTGACTTTTGAGAAGTGCAACATGATCACAATTAAAGGAACGGAGGGAGTACTTTTTAACGGAAAAAAATGAGTATTTTAAAATGAAAAACTAATATAAATAGCTGTCCATCAAAATAATACTCTAGCCCGCAAATGTGTGTATATATGTCTAATATCAAATTTATGATTTTTATTTTATATCTTGACTACCTCAGAACAATCTAATGCTATTTGGAATTTTAGTTTTACGCTCTAAGCTTTTATAAATGTATTTACGGTTTGTATAAATAAAAAAAAAAGTTATATTATTATATCACATAGAAGCATACTTCTATAAATATTTGTCTACAGAAAGCAATTAGTGATAATTTGAAAACATAATGAAAAACTTGTTGTACTGATTGAAATAGTTTAACACTACTATCTTATGTTTAACTTAATGACCAGTTATATTGTATGATAAGGTGTTTGCTCGTCAAGAATTCGCGTATTTATAAGATGAAAATAGCAAAAATAAGGATGTTGAGTTGGATATGTGGTATATTAAAAGGAAAAATTAAGAATGAAAATATCCAATACAAGATGAGATTGATTTTGTGGTGGACAAGATAAAGGATACACAATTAATATAGTTTCGAGGTGAAGAGAGATGCACAAATTCTTCAGCGAGAAGGAGTGAACTGTGGAAGGTTGGCTGTAAGAATATAACACATTTGTTAGCCTCAAACAATATATGCATCTTGTTCTTAGAGTCCACAATGGGATCAAGTATAACTAATTTCTCTAAAGCTGGAGCTATTAGAGCTGAGTATCGTTAATAACAATAACATATTTAATATAATTTCACAAATTAAATTTAAAGAGAATAAAATGTACACCAATCATAATCCCTTTGCGAGGTTGATTAGCAACAAATCTAAACAGCAAAATGGCATTTACCCACACCTAATACATCAAACCACATTAGTTTAACATAATTTAAGTGATAAATTGAAGTCGTACCATATAACCCTTCAACCCATCCATCTTAATGAGAGATTTACGACCACACAATAGCTTTGACTCATCTTAAAACACAAGTTCAAACATCTTTCTTTTCTCCTTCAATTCCGTGCCAAATCAAACATCACACGAATTGGGACGAAAGGGGTATCAATCACACATAATTGATGATAAAGTCGCATATGAAAGACACGCCATGTGTTAATATTTTTGGTTGCCTAAGAAGACAAGCGAGGCGCAAAGCACCATGAAAATAGACCATATTGCATGTCCATTTGAGCCCCACCCTTGTGAATGTAGTTACTCAACATACACATCAGAATATGCAAATTGTACACACTCTCTGCAGGTACAATTATCTTAAGCCAACAAAGCTATCTACTGGTCTGGTTCATTAGGATAATTGACCAACCTTAAAGAGGCTTCTTGCTCGCATTCAATGCACCAACCATTGTGTTATTATACTTGTCAAGGGAGAGTGAAGAGACAGGTGAAAATTTTCAAAAACTAAACAGCATTGGATGCATTATTTATGCAAAAATGGAGAAAGATGATGCTCCAAAACAGCCAACAGTTCTGTTCCTTGCTTTACCTCTTCCAGCACTACACCGTCGAGCCTTTTTGCTGCTTCCACAAGCTGGCCCCTAAGTCTTTGTGATAACAAGCAACCCCCTGCCTTGACACATTCTCTATACAGTGGCAGGTATGCTATTGCTATCCTCAAGGGCCCCGGAACATCCCTCAAACACACAGGAGATTCCCCCCATTTCAAAATGCGAACGAGGTTACAGTAGTGTTCTTGTCCTTGCCTAAGTCCGTCTGAGAAAGCAGCTTCAGACCAATGCTCTCGAAGGAAAGATCTAAGTGCAGGAGCCACAGCCTCGTCATCGGATTTAGCGATGCTGTCCGCAACAGCATATGTGGCAACAGGATCGCCAAGGAAGTCTGAACTTAGGAGAAATGCTACTCCATCGAGAGACCCGCTACTTCTTTCACCAGCAGCCTTAAGAATCTCGATGCTTAGGGCAGCAAGAACATGCTGAGGAACGTGAGGAAGGAGATATCGAGCAACTTCAACCTGACTACTGGAAGTAGCAGCAGTGAGGGCCAGACATAGTTCCATGTCTCTGCAACCTCTTTTAACAAACCAGTCAACTACCTGCATGGAGCCCCTTTCGGCAGCTCTCATCAAAGGACCCAAGAAAGCCATTGCGTTCCCTTCTTCCACTAAACATTCCATAGTTCCAATTTTACCATAATGAGAAGCAAATCCCAAAGCTAGGTCGACGTCAACATCCAAGCTATTCCTTTGAGCAATCTATAAGAGAAAACAACCAAACAAGGATGAGCATGATAGACAGCTCTATTCTTCAAATATGCTGAGAAAAAAGAAAACATCAACACAAAAACAAGAAATATCAAGGTAAAACTCCAAAATTCTAGCCCCAGCAATCGTACAAAGAAATGGTGAAAATAAGTACTATGAGTAACAGTAACACCCAGACTGACCAAAATGAGATGTAAACACAAGTAATCTGCCACAAAAACAAGACCAGTGCAGAGATTATACAAGTTTACTAGCATCATAATAATGGTAGTTCATCAGAACATGGAGAATAAGTAAGCTGAAGCAGTAAGAAACAAAGCAGAATATTCGTGATAAAATAAACGCCTATCAGTTTATCAGTTGCCAAAGAAAATAAAACAATATAATACACCTCAATCAACAAGCAAGATAATAACTCAGAACATTTATAACTTCAAGAATTTTAACTTCTCTCCCTCCCCCACTTCCTACCATCACACCTCCCCTCAATCCCACCCCCCCCCCCGCCCGTCCCCCCGCCCCCGACCCTCATC
>JAPFFP010000103.1:4161202-4180530 GCA_026153255.1 Solanum medicagineum
AGGGTACAATGAAATTATGTCTTTGCTACGGGGGAGTTGATCCAATCTTGGAAGGCTATACAGATGCAGATATGGCCGGAGATCTTGATAGTATAAAATCTACTTCAGGATTCATTTTCACTTTTGTAGGGGGAGCTATTTTATGGCAGCCAAGACTACAGAAGTGTGTTGCTTTATCCATAACCAAAGCAGGATACATTACTGCCGCAGAAGATGGAAAAGAAATGTTGTGGTTAAAGCGTTATCTCTAAGAATTTGGAATCAAACAAAAGGAATATAAGGTACATTGTGACAGTCAGAGTGCTTTGGATTTGAGCAAGAACTCCATGTACCATTCTAGTACGAAACATATTGATATTCGGTATCATTGGATACGCAAGGTAATGGATCGAAAACTGTTAAGACTAGTGAAGATTCATACGAAGGAGAATCCAGATGACATGTTGACGAAAGTGGTGACTCAAGAGAAGTTAGAGCTATGCAAAGATATAGCCAGGATGCTTGTTCGGGATATGGCTGGAGGGCTAGAATTGAAGAAATCCAGCCATATTTGACTTCAAAGTCAAAGAATGCTGCTTTGCAGCATTTCATAATTGAAGCCACCAGCCTGCTATTGTTGAATTCAACAATGGCTGCACAGTCCATTTGAATAACTGTTCAAATGAAGGCTGTGCAGTTTTCATCAAAGTTGTCCACCAACTTTTGGCAATTCACACCTGTAAATTTACTATAAATAGAGGTGCAATCCTCATATGTAAGAGATCACCAAGAACACCAAGAAGAGTAATGTGTGATGTTGAGAGTTGTTTTGTATTCTATTCTTGTAAGTAATAGAAGAAAGTTTTCTCTCAAATTTGTGTTTACCAACACTTATTGTTCCTTTGACCTCAACAAAAACTGTCTATTGTAGGAGCTTTGCTTCCATTTAGCTCAAAAGTATGTTTCGTTAAGCTTAGAGATACCTTCCAACTTGAGATCTCTACTGTTTCATATCTGTTTTGTGTTTAAAATAGATACATGATCTTAGTTTCCATTACTCGCCTGTTTGACATCGAACAAAGGGCTTGAAGCAAACTTCAGCTGCCCATTCGTGAACTCATGCCGAAACTTCGTGTTTTTCAGCTATGGCAGACCCCTTTGTTTTGATTTCTATTTCTGATTTGGGAAAGAGATATCTAATTCCATACATGTTTGTTTTAGCTCATTACAACGTATGTGTTTGTCTTAAGAGTCTCATATTTGGTTACATATTATTTGGGATAAAAACTTAAGTTTTCTTTCTAGCTACTGTCTGTGCTCTTCTTACTCCCTGCCACCATAGTTCCATATTTTGTCTTTGTGTATACATATATATAATTTCTTATTTTGTTAATTAGCAGGGGCAAAATTATGAGTTTTCTTCCACATACTTAGCAACGACTGTGAAAAATTCCAACAAATCTTTTAGTTTGATTTTTCTCATACTGTAGAAGAGTAATCTCCTAGTGATTTAAATAGGATGAACTTGAGAATCGATTTTGCATTTTAAAACGATATTAATGATGGTTTGGTTGTCTTGAGTTTGATTTAAGGTTACCAATTGCAAGATAAATGTTTTGAATAGCATATTCATTTTAAGACTACTTGGCTCTCTATTTGATAAATTTTGTTTCATTTAAAATTAGTGTCATACTAAGCCTTTACTTTCTCTTTATGTGCATGAACACTGTGGGAGTAAAATGGAGTCTCAATTTGGGGCTCCCGCAAGTTAGAGTCTCATGACTCGATACCAGCATACCAGCACATGGAGACAATATCCTAAACTATCTCGAATAGCAAGCCAAACAAAGGGACCTTGCTTGGAGTCATCCATGGCTACTCATATTTTTCATTACTTATTTGCCTATTCATTTTTCTTTGCAATGTATACTGGCTTGTGCTACTTAAATATGTTATCATTCTTGATCCACATAGCTAGCAATAAGATATATTTTTGGGTTTGGACACCTCCAATTAGAAATAAATCATTCCCGTGACATTAGCTTTTTGTTATATTTCTAAAAAAATAAATCAATATTTGTTCTCAAGGCCAAGCTACTTAAAAGAAATATTTTTCAAAGCATGAGCATTACTTTCACATACAAAGTTATTTTATTAGTGCGCACCATTTTCTCATACCAAATGTTGTTTTATCACTTTGTCAAATAAAAAGAAATGCAAGTCATTTCATTTCAAATACAAAAGATTTTTTTAAAAGGTTTTAAGTATGTTGTCGATTTCAAGATAAAAAAATATTTTCTAACTTATTTTTCTTGACTATTTAATACTTTTAGCATTTAAATTAATCTTAATTTTATTAAGCTAAGTTTGGCTGGTTAACTGTTTTTAATAGATCCTAAAAGATGCCTTATCCCTTCCTTTTAGGATAGCTAGAACTCTTATCTAGAATCACATAGGTTAAATAGACCTTAGAATGGAGTTAACATTAGCATCACTTTAGACAAAATAGGTATCCTAATTTATCTTAAAAATAATTAAGTGGCGACTCCTTAAGTTTAATTTAGGAATCACCAATATGTAGTACACTATTTGACCTCGGGTTAAAATGGGTATAATAATTTCCTTCAACATTCTCATCATTAGGCATGAATAACGGTCAAGCGTCCTTTCAATACTCAGTCAACCAATCTGGACAGTCACAAGTCACTCAAAATAGGAAAATTGGTTCAGATCAAGAGTAGAGATACTTTTTTAGACATTTTCATCATCAAGCACGAATTGAACATTGGAACTCAATTAATTCGAATCATTTAAACACTTCGACAATCTGTCCTTCAAACTCAAGAAGGAAATCATCAACTCTGATGGAGAACGGGCCCATAGATAGATAAGACTCTATATACACTCTCAAGCCTCGTCTTAACTGTACTCCCTTTCACGACACTCTACTCCATCAACTTAAGCTCATAAATCCTATTCAAAACTCCCCCTATCCACATCCCTTATTCCTTTCAAGCCTATCTTTGAGCCTCAAGGTGCTATTGCTAAGATGATCATACTTACACCAATCTAATCCTTCGAAATTTATATCTTATACTTCTATAGTGACCTTTACTTAGGAAATATAACTCATTCTCATCACTCTAATTGTCACGCCCCGAGCCTACAACCTGGACATGGCTGGCACTCGAAAACCATTTCTGATCCAAAGCGAACCACTTGGCCTGGATAATTACTTGGCGGAAAAATTTAATAACAGTGGAAAAACTAAAGAAACAATAAGAGGGTTCATAACTTTCTGCATAAATGAATGAAATGGCTATTAAATAATATCTGAACAACTGAAAACTGAAATACCGAACATGTGGTCCATAGAACCTCTACTAAGTTGTCTGAAAGACTACTAAGACAGGCTCCTAGTAGCCAGAAATAAAAGTAAAGACTTAAAGGAAATAACATAATCCATGAGCATCTGACAGAGAAGAGGCCTCACCACTAGTCTGAAAGCTCTCAAGTTCTCAACGGAGTGGCTGTTGAGGAACTTGGTCACCTGCTTCTGCATCATAAAACGATACAGGTCCTAAGGACGTCAGAACGTGGAATGTACGGTATGTAAGATAGCCAAAACATTTAAATAGTATATCATAAATGCTTCTCAAAAACATAATCATGAATCATAGTTAATTAGCAATAATCTTAAAGGTTGATATGCTGAACATGCTAAAAATAATATGCTGAAATTAGTAAGTGAAACGTAATTTTCTTAGCTCGAGGAGTTTCTCTAATCAATAACTACCACTATGAGCTTTGTGGGATATAGAGTCTTGCCCACGCTGTCAGAGCCATCCCGTACTTTGCCAGGGTAGGGGACGAATGCTAAGGGAGTGGATCCATCCAAAATTTGTGTCATCTCAGTGGCTAAAGAGGAAGGTATTGTAGTACATTCTATCCTATGTTAGTCACATAGTTTATGAGTTCGAGTAATTTATTCTACTCTCACCTATATTGGTGCCCAATACTACTCCCAAAATACTTTATATAACTCATTCTTAAATGATCATAAGTTCTTGAAAATCTGGCTCCCTTGGGGACTTAGCTCAGCCTACTACTTAGCTTTCTCAACTAAAGTCATTAACTTGACTGAAATCTGTAATCTTCTCAAATATTCTTTAACATATAGTTTTCTCAGCTAAAGTGCATGAAAGATTCAAGAAAAGGACTCTTTAACTAATCTTGACTATAACGGGTATTCATGAAACCCATATAAAATTCACAAAGAATCATGTATAGCTTAAAATCTTGAAGATAATACACTAATTAATCATTAATGGATTAAGAACTATCATTCTTTATAAAGAATCTAAACATAAGTAAGAAATTTTACTAAACTTTACAGAATATACGTAAATTCAATTTCAACTAATGCTTGAAACCTTTTGGATAAAAGGTATCACATACTTTCTAAAATATTCTCAAAGTAAATTAGATTTTGTGTGGCGTTACATACCTTAGAAGAAATTCTCTTGAAAAGTTGGAGAGAATCTCTTGAATTTCTTTACGCTGAATGTTTCTTGGAAGGGTTTGAGCGTTTGAATGTGTGAAAAGAGACGTTTTAGGACTTAATTCGACTTAAAAACTAACTTAGTTTAGGATATGGGGTGGGGGAAAGGTCGAAATTTCCCCTCACCATTAAAAGAACAAAACTGGTCCCATTTTACACTAGTGCGCGTCGCGCACTAGTGCTGGAATCCAATTTTTCGTAAATTTCAACTTTCGTCGAATTTCAGAGAAAAATTTAAAGTGTGGTTCCACGTCCACTCCGCGTCGTGGAAGAGGCGCGGAAACCCTACTATTGTAAGCTCACTTAGACAAAAATAATTTGCATTTTTTTGAGTTTTTGTCGAGTCGAGACCATTTTTCGACTCAATTTTTCATACTAATCGCAAATTAGATCTCGGATTTGCAAACGGAGCATGGGAAGACATGTTACGCGCAAGGTCAAGTCTAGGGGTATCTTTTTCATTTCACATGGGTGTTAAAATATCTTCCCCTTAGGATCATTTGTCCTTGAATGATAAAGATATGAACAAAGCTAGCTCAACCACAAGATTTCCTAACTTAATAAACATAAATCGTCATGGTGAGAATACGAAAGTTACCTTCAATGTCCTCCTTTAGGCCAGCGAATAAGTGTGGATACTTGGCCTTTATGTCCTCTTCTGCTTCCCATGTGGCTTCTTCCACGAATTGGTTTCTCCATAATACTTTCACTGAAGCTATCTCTTTAGTCCTCAACTTGCGAACTTGTCGGTCTAATACCTGTACCGGGATCTCTTCATATGACAAGTTATCTTTAATTACCACACTTTCAATAGTAACAACTAGAGAGGGATTTCCCAAGCACTTCTTAAGCATGGAAATATGAAACACTGGATGTATAGCACTTAACTCTGCTGGTAACTTTAACTCGTAAGCAACGCTACTCATTTTTCTCAAAATCTGATATGGCCCAATGTATCGTGGGCTGGGCTTTTCCTTCTTGCCGAATCTCATAACTCCATTCATTGGAGATACCTTCAAGTACACCCAATCGTCTATCTCAAACTCCAAATCTCTTCTTCTAACATCTGTGTAAGACTTTTGTCTACTTTGGGTTGTCTTGAGCCACTCCTGGATAACCTTCACTTTCTCCATAGCCTGGTGGACTAAATCAGGTTCTATCAGCCCTGCCTCACCAACTTCATACCATGTTATGGGTGATTTACACCTTCTCCCATAAAGAGCCTCATACGGTGCCATCTGTATGCTGGCCTGAAAACTATTATTATAAGAGAACTCAATCAAAGGTAAATGATCATCCCAATTACCTTTAAAGTCTATCACGTAAGCTCTCAACATATCTTCCAAGGTTTGTATAGTTCATTCTACTTGCCCATCTGTCTGTGGATGGAAGGCTGTGCTAATATTCACCTTTGTAGCAAGCCCTTTCTGAAAGGATTTCAAAAATTATGCTGTAAATTGGGCTCCTCTGTCTGAAATAATGGATATAGGGACCCCGTGCAGCCTAACAATCTCCTTAAGATAGAGCCTGGCATAATCCTCAGCTGTATCAGTCGTCTTGACAGGTAAGAAGTGAGTTGACTTGGTCATTCTATCTATTATGACCCATATCGAATCTTGCTGTCTACGGGATCGAGGCAATCCTATCACGAACTCCATATTAATCATCTCCTATTTCCACTCTGGAATCTCTATATTCTAGGGTACACCACAAGGCCTTTTGTGCTCAACCTTAACTTGCTGGTAGTTTGGGCATTTGGACACGAACTCTGCAATGTCCTTCTTCATATCACCCCACCAATAGACTTCTCGCAAATCTTTATACATCTTGGTTGCAACAGGGTGGATAGAGTATCTGGCATTATGAGCCTCAGTCAAGATTCTATCTCTAAGACCATCAACATTTGACACGCACAACCTGCCTTGGTATCTCAGGACACCATCTCCCCCTTTTGAGAACACTAATACTTTCTGCTTTTGAACATCTTCTTTCAATTGGATAAGGATGGGATCCTTATCTTTCTTTTCTTTCACTTCTACCACCAAAGATGACTCTGACCCATTTCCAACAATGGCCTCGCCTTCGTTAGAATCTTCAATCTGAACCCACAAACAGGCTAGTCTATGGACCTCCTTAGCTAACTCTCTCTTGTCAGCCTCAACATGGGTTGTGGTCTCCATGGTCACCCTGCTAAGAGCATCAACAACCACATTAGCTTTACTTGGATTATAGAGGATACTCATATCATAGTCTTTCAACCGCTTCAACCATCTCCTCTGTCTCATATTCAGCTCCTTCTGGCCAAACACATACTGCAAACTCTTGTGCTCTGTGAATACATCCACGTGCCCACCATATAGATAGTCTCTCCAGATCTTTAAACAAAACACCACCGTGGCAAGCTCAAGATAATGAGTTGGGTAATTCTTTTCAAGAATCTTAAGTTGTCTGGAGGCGTATGCTATCACCTTGCCTCCCTGCACCGATACACAACCCAATCCAACTCTGGAAGCATCACAATATACTACAAAATCATCAACTCCATCTGGTAGGGATGAGATTGGGGGTGTAGTTAGCCTAGTCTTCAACTCTTGGAAACTCTTCTCACAAGCTTATGACCACTCAAACTTAGTTTTCTTCTGAGTCAGCTTAGTCAAGGGAGCTGAGATAGAAGAAAACCCGTCTACAAACTGTCTATAGTACCCCGCCAAGCACATGAAACTCCTTATCTTTGTGGGAGTTGTGGGCCTTGGCCAATTCTTCACTGCCTCAATCTTTTGGGAATCAACTTGGATACCCTCACCAGACACCATGTGCCCCAAAAATGCTATAGACTCCAACCAGAACTCACACTTAAAGAACTTTGCATATAGTTGTTGATCCTTAGGTGTCTGAAGGATAACTCTATGATGGTCTGCATGCTCCTCCTTACTAGGGGATTAGATCAGGATATTATCTATGAACACAATCACAAACATATCTAGGTATAGCCTCAACCCCTGTTCATAAGGTCTATGAAAGCTGCTGGTGCATTTGTTAGCTCGAAAGATATGACTAAAAACTCATAATGACCATATCGGGTCCTGAAAGTTGTCGTAGGGATGTCTTTCTCTCTAACTTTAAGCAGATTATACCCAGATCTAAGATCTATCTTGGAAAAACAGGTAGCACCCTAAAGTTGGTCGAATAAGTCATCAATTTTGGGAAGAGGATACTTGTGCTTAATGGTGATCTTGTTCAACTGATGGTAATCTATGCACATCCGAAGAGAACCGTACTTTTTACGCACGAAAAGAACTGGAGCACCCCAAGGTGAGATTCTTGGTCTAATGAAACCCTTATCTAAAAGATCTTTTAGCTGTATCCTTAACTCTTTTAGCTCAGAAGGATCCATACGATATGGAGGGATGGAGATAGGATGAACATCTGGAAGAGCATCTATCCCAAAGTCTATCTCCCTATCGGGAGGGACCCCAGGAAGATCCTCAGGAAAGACTTCTGGGAACTCATTTACAACTGGGACAGACTGAAGATATGGTGCTTCAGCACGAGAATCCTGAACTCTGACTTGGTGATATATACACCCTTTGGAAATCAACTTTCTAGCTTTGAGGTATGAAACAAACTAGCCCTTAGGGAAACCTGAGCTACCTCTCTACTCTAAGACTGGTTCATTAGGAAACTAAAACTTGACTACTATGGTTCTACAATCTACGGAGGCATACCCAACATTAAGCCAATCCATGCCTAGGATGGCATCAAACTCTACCATGTCTAACTCCACCAAATCGACTACAATGGTCTTATGATAAACAGAGACTGGGCAGCCCCTATAAATTCTTTAGGATAAAATAGACTCTCCAGTAGGACTAGAAACACTGAAAGGCTCAAGAAGACATTCTGGGTTGAGCCCAAACTTCACAGCTACATATGGGGTTACAAAAGACAACGTGGCTCCTGGGTTTAATAGTGCATAGACATCATGAGTAAATATTTTGAGCATACCTGTAACCACATATGGTGAGTTCTCCTGCTCCTGTCTGGTGCTCATGCCATACAAGAGGTTTGTGCCCCCGCTTGCCCCTGCTGTAGTACCCCTGTGAGGTGGCTTACCCTGTGGTGCTGAAGAGACTGTCTGTGATTTGGTGTCTCTCACATTCTGCTTCCCCATAGGACAAACCTTCAAGAAATGCCTCACCTGACCACATTTGAAACAATAATTTGTAACCAGAAGGCACTCTCCAGGGTGAGACTTACCACACTTACCACAAGGAGGATAATGGTTTGGTCCTTGAGCTACACTAGCCTGTGACTGATTGGCTGAAAACCTGTGGTGCTGCGATCCCTGTTCATTCTTGACCCTCGATGCAGGTGCACTGGCGGACAAAGGTGCTTGTCCGGCTATCTTAGGCTAGAAAGATGAGTGATCTCCACCTCCAGTCCCCCTCTTGCCCGACTCCTGGCCTGATGTCTTGGCCCTCTTACTCCTAAACTTTTACCTGTCCTGCATTTTCTCCTCCTCTACCTGCTGCACATACGTCATCAAGCGGGCTATATCCATATCCCCAATCAACATCGCATTCCTCCCCTCCCTCTTAGTCATTCAAGAGAGCCCAGACACGAAATGATCCATTCTCGTACGCATGTCTGGTACCATAGTTGGAGCGTAATGGGACAGCTGAGTAAACTTGAGGTTGTACTCCCGTACACTCATATTATCCTGCGTCAAGTTCAGAAACTCTCTTACCTTAGCTTGTCTTATCTCTTTGGGAAAGTACTGTCCCAGAAAGGCCTCCTCAAACACTGCCCAAGTGATTGTTGGCATCCCATCTGCCTTACTCCCTTTCCATTGGTCAAATTAGAGTCTAGCTACCCCCTTAAGTTGATAGGTAGCCAACTCAACCCGCTAAGCATTAGCTATACGCATCACCTGAAACACCTTTCTAAAACGTCTCAATAAAATTCTTAGGATCCTCCTTCACATCAGACCCGTAAACTCTAGTGGGTTCATTCTTAAAAACTCTCTAATTTTGCCGATATCTTCCCCGTCATTCCTACCATCTCCCTGGCGACCTCCCTGAGTGGTGATTGCCTGGCCCAAAGTTTGTATGGCCTGGCGAAGCTCAACATTAGAAATGTTTGCCTGCTGTGGCTACTCCACAGGCACGGCTGGGCCTCTGGGTTCCTCAGGACTTCTGCCAGGCTGGTTTGCATTCCTTCTCGCTGGGCATCCTCTGCCCCTGATAGGTCCGTTAGCTCTATGGGGAGGTATGATCTGAAAAATATGGCGTGAACGCACGATTTAGAAAGGGACTTCATAGAGATATACTCTGAAGCACGAGACAAAGAATGACAAGTAATGATGACACTTCCTAATGTCCCGTATCCTCCCTATTATAGATGTTGCCCACTTCACACCCATAATACGGACTCTACAAGACACGGTTCCTTAGACTTCCTAGGACACTTGAACTCTGTGCTCTGATACCAAGTTTGTCATGCCTCGAGCCTACACCCTGGACGTGGTCGGCACTCGGAAACTATTTTTGGTCCCAAGCAAACCACTACTCCACTCCTGGTGACTTACTCAACGGAAGACTTAATAATAGTGGAATAACTAAAGAAACAATAAAAGGGTTCATAATTGTCTGCATAACTGAATGAAATGGCTATTAAGTAATATCTGAACAAATGAGAACTGAAATACTGAATATGTGGTTTATGGAACCTCTACTAAGTTGACTGAAAGGCTAATGAGGCCGGCCCCTAGTAGCCAGAAATAAAAGTAAAGACTGAAAGGAAATAACATAATCCATGAGTCTGACTGAGAAGAGGCCTCACCGCTAGTCTGAAAGCTCTCAAGTTCTTAATGGAGCAGTTACGAAGGAACTCGGTCATCTGCGTCTGCATCATAAAATGATGTAGGTCTTAAGAACGTCAGTTATGGAATGTACGGTATGTAAGATGGCCAAAACATTTAAATATTATATCATAAATGCTTCTAAAAAACATAATGATGAATCATAGTTAATTAACAATAATCATAAAGGCTGATATGCTGAAAAATGCTAAAATTAATAAGTAAAACATAATTTTCTTGGATGGGGGAGTTTCTCTAACCGATAACTACCACTATGAGCTTCGTGGTGATACAACGTCTTGCCCACGCTGCCAGAGCCTTCCTGTACTTTGCCATGGTAGGGGACGAAGTGCTAGGGGAGTGGATCCATCCCAAATTTGGGCCATCTCAGTGGCTAAAGAGGAAGGTACTGTAGTACTATCTTATCCTATGCTGGCTACATAGTTTATGAGTTCGAGTAATTTATTCTACTCTTACCCATATCAGTGCTCAATACTACTCCCAAAATACTTTATATAACGCCATTCTTAAATGATCGTAAGTTCTTGAAAATCTGAATCCTTTGGGGACTTAGCCCAGCCTACTACTTAGCTTCCTCAAGTAAAGTCTTTCACTTGACTAAAATCTGTGATCTTCTCAAACATTCTTTAACATATGTTTTCTTAGCTAAAGTGCATGAAAGATCCAAGTAAAGGATTCTTTAACTAATCTTGACTATAAACTCTATGGGTATTCATGAAACCCCTATAAATTTCACAAAGAATCATGTATAGCTTTAAATCGTGAATACAATACCCTAATTAATCATTAAAGGATCAAGAACCATCATACTTTATCAAGAATCTAAACATACATAAGATATTTTACGAAACTTTACGGAATATACATAAATTCAATTTCAACTAAGGCTTGAAACTTATTGGATGAAAGGTATCACATACTTTCTAAAATATTCTCAAAATAAATTAGATTTTGTGTGGCCTTACATACCTTAGAAGAAATTCTCTTGAAAAGTTGGAGAGAATTTCTTTACACTGAATGTTTCTTGTAAGTGTTTGAGCATTTGAATATGTGAAAAGAAATATTTTAGGACTTAATTCGACTTTAAAACTAACTTAGTTTAGGATATGGGGTATGGGAAAGGTTGGAATTTCCCCTCACCATTAAAAGAACAGAACTGGTCCCATTTTACGCTAGTGCACATCGCACACTAGTGTTGGAATCCAATTTTTCACAAATTTCAACTTTCGTCAAATTTTGGAGAAAAATTTAAAGTGTGGTTCCGCGTCCATTTTGCGTCGTGGACGGGGCATGGAAACCCCACTATTTTAAGCTCATTTGGACAAAAACAATTCACATTTTGTAGAGTTTTTGTCGAGTCGAGACCATTTTTCGACTCGATTTTTTGCACTAATTGCTAATCTGGTCTCGGATTTTCAAACGGAGCATGGGAAGACACGTTACACGCAAGGTCAAGTCTAGGGGTATTTTCATCATTTCACGGGGGTGCTACCCTAATACACTCACATAATGACATTAGCACATTCAAGCCTATCACTCTAATCACTTCATGGCCTCTTTAAGGTCAATCTTACTAGAGGATCTTTAACCTACCATAGTACATCTACACCCTCAATCGCATGCACTCTTATCATTGGATTCCTTCACTTATCTATTAGACTCATCACAATTTTTCTCTAACTCCTTCTCCATGTCTATAACCTAAAAAGGAAATGATGTCACCTCATTATCAGAATCAAGAACACTCATTCTCTCTCGCCGACCCTCACTCCTCTAATATCATCAACATTTTTATCGAGACTGAAATACAAAACCACTAAAAGGGCTTTGAATGAAAGATCATTAGCAATATTCGATTGAGAAATCTTATCTAAGAACGTTCATGATAAAGTACAATCTGTCTCATCTATCAAGACTCATTCTAAGTTCACAGAACTTTACGTAGTGTTAAAACTCAGGTCACATTTCATTCACCATAGAGTTGGAAACTCTTAGGTCGGTTAGCTAAGATCAGAATGTAAAATATCTATCAAAATAAAATAAAATAAAATAAAATAAAATAGGAACCTGTCTGACTTAAACAGACTTAGGTCACAACATAGGGACCTGTCCGACTTTAACGGACTTAGTTCACCAAATTGGGACTTGCCCGACTGTAACGGACTTAGTCAACTCTACACTTTAATTTACTTTACCTATCTATTGCACATCATAAGATCTCACATCTTCCCTCTTCCTTATCCTTACCCCTATGTGACACAAGTACAATACCATAATCCCCATGAGGATACATTCACTCCTCCTCATCTACCCTCACTCTCAGTATGCTATCATTGATATCACTATCTGGACCTGAAAAAACTCATCATCTCTCCCTTTGGCGAGACCTAAATCTACTACCTCTCCACGCAAGAACAAGCACGATTATACATCTGAGACTTGAGACTCTAACTCCTGCCATCAATAAGTGCATAACAAGCCTAAGGCATGTCTGTCGTAAAATGACATTGGAACCATTCACATTTAACCCAAACAGATCAACTATGGCACCTCTATAGTGGACGGGAATGGTGCAATCACCTTCAGTTCACTCAATTAGGATAAACTCATTAATGAGCGGAGGGTCACAAAAGATACGACACTTGAATCAAACAAATCACAGCTATAGTAGGTGCTTAAAGCATACCAGTGACATCAACTGATGGTGTTGGCATAGATGATTGGCCCTTGTAGGACCCCGTTGGACATTCCCTCTGTAGATGACCTATTTGTCCACACTTGTACATCTAGTACTCCCTCCACAACATTCTCCTAAGTGAAACTTACCACACGTGCCACAACGTGTCTTGCCTTGGGAACCTCGGGCCCTACTCACTTGTGACTGAGAACCTTGGGCCCCGAAATTTTGGTGACCCTGAGACTTTTGATCATGCCTTTTCTATTGAACCAGTGCACTCGCTGCAGAAGGTATGTAGTGAGAGGACCTCTTTTGGAATAGGATCTATTACCCTTATCCTGTCTCTGTTGACTAGGCTCCTGCCCCACCAATTTTTCTTTCCTATTCAGTTGCTTTTTTCTATTCCTCTTTTTGTCTTCCTCAGTTTGCTGGGCATACACTATAATCCTGGAAATGTTCATACCTGGGATCAGCAAAGCTGCTTTGCACTCCTTCTGCACATGCCTATCCAAGCAAGACACAAACTTTCTCATCCTCGGGCTTATATATTGGACCATCTCTGGAGCATAACGGGACAACTTAATGAACTTGAGATTGCAGTCCTTAACGGTCATCCCTCCTTGTTTCAAGTTCACAAGCTCCTCAACCTTCGCCTCCCTCAACTTTTGGGGAAAGAAATGGTCAAGGAAATCAGTCTCAAACTCATCCCACTCTGCGGACTTAGCATCTTCACCTCTACTATCCTCTCATTGGTTGTACCAGACATTTACAACATCCTTCAGCTGGTAGGAGACAGGTTCAACCCCTTCCATACCACTAACAAGCATGACCCTCAAAACCTTGTACATCTAGTCGATGAAATTCTGTGGATCTCCTCAACTTTCAACCCCGTGTACACTGGAGGGTTCATCCGTAAGAAGTCCCTAAGTCTGGTTGAAGTTGTGGGCTCCTGCGAAATGGAGCTAGGAGCTTGGTGACCTTGGCTGTTACTCTGGGAGGCCACTAACTGAGTGAGCATGGTAATGGCTCCCCTAAACTTAGCCACTGAGGTGGGGGATGACTGAGGCTATGCTGGGGGTGCCTGTGGGACCTCAGCAGTCCTGACCGGGTAACCTCGTCTCCTGGTCTCTACCGAAACCTGGACCACAAGTGGGGCATTCTTAGCAGTTGGGGCCGGAGCATCTCTTTGGGCAGCTGTTCTTTTAAGAGGCATATTCTGCAATCGTGTAATCGCACGAATTAGAACAAGACTTTCATAGAGTTAAACTCTATCGCATTAACTCAGATCATAGAAGATGGGTAGACTCTACTAGACATGGCTTCATAGACTCCCTAGGGCACTTGAACTCTGTGCTCTGATACGAAGTTTCTCACGCCCTGGGAGGATATCCTAGGTATAACTGGCACTCAGAGACTATTGCTAGCTCCAAGCGAACCACTTGATTTCATCTCATTCATTCCTTCATACATTCTACTAATCAGCGGAAGATATACAGAAATAAATGGGCACACCTCGTTATCTAATCTCAAATAACATTATAGTGAAAGGCTAGTAGAAGTAAACTAGCTCACAAGTCTCACTATCAACATATGAAGCCTCTATTACTATTAGGTGGTGCCAATGACAGACCTATGGCTACCTCAATCAAAATAAAGGTCAAACAACAACTAACTCTAAAGCAAGATGAAAATGGGTGATGAACCCTCTAAAGTAGGGAAGGCTCACCAATCTACTGAACGTTTCAAGATCCTCAACAGTGAGCCTGCTGATGACCTTTATCCTGCGTATCTACATCATAAAATGGTGCAGTCCAAAAGGAGACAACAGTATGTGGAATGTACTGGTATGCAAAATAGCTGAATGAAACCGAAACACGTAGAATAATATAGATATAATAATCAACATCAAGGATAGTAAAATCAACATATCAAATGTCTATCTAAAGCAAGAATAAAGAGTAGAAAAGTGACACATCAACCCATCGACCTATCGTTCAAATCAGACTCATCTCAGAAGGATTCATCTCAACTCAGATAACTCAGTTTGAAAAAATCAACTGACAAAGTCCTATTGTTTCAGGACAATAAAGTGAGGACCTATCCAACTCTAACGAACTTAATCTATGGAAAGAGAACTTGCCCGACTCTAATGGACTTAGCCCTCAAGTGAGAACTTGTCCGACTCCAACGGACTTAGACCTCAAGTGAGAACTCGTCCGACTCTAACAGACTTAGCCCTCAAGATAAGGGCTTGTCCGACTCTAACGGACTTGGTCCACTCCTCATCTCAATTCAATTATCTTAACTTAGCCTCGTAGAGACTCTCATTTTCTCATCAACTCAAAATCTACATTCACTATTGATTTCAGGGACTTTAAACCATCTTAATTAACTCAATTCTCATATAAAAACTCAAAGACTCAGACCATCATTTAGAAGAAGTCATTTAGACAAGACTCAAGAACTCAATTATGAAGACTCATAGGATCATCAAGCTCAACTAACTCAACCTCATACTCATGCCAAGATTTCAATCAACATACTCAAGTCATAGGATCTAGACTCCGTCCCTAGGTTCATTCATGCATACTTTCACAAAATAACATATAGGGTTTATTCAATATCTCGTGAAAAATATTTAATTCAAGAAAACAAGTTTATGATGATCATCAACGTATGAAAATACATATACTAAATATAATTTCTCAAGAAAATAATTAAGAATCATGTAGGTAGACTCAAGAACTTTTAATTCTCACCAAAGACCATATATGGGACATATGGGAGAACAATCCCATGCTTTTAGTTTAGCCTTACATACCTGGGATGAAAACAATGCGAATCCTGGCAAGAATTTGACCTCAGTCCTCAAGATCTTAAGCTTCTCTTCTCTTGCTCTCTCTCAAAACTCTCGCCTTTAGAGGTAGAAAAATAGGTTTAGAAACCCTTATTTCGCAGAAAAATGATCTTATAATCCTTTATAGGACTTGAGAAAGGTTGGAGATTTACCAAAATACCCTTCCCAAAGTAAAAGAATAAAATTCCATCCCATGACATCATGTCCGCGTCGCGCCAGGGGCGCGGACATGTGTTATTTAGGTGAATTTTCTTAAAACACATCGAAAAACTGATTTCCAGGAAAAATACACATAAAACGCATTAGTTAAGTGCATTTTATGTATAAATTTTCATAAATCCATTTTCGACCTATTTTTCAATCCCGTAGAAATATTTTTTTAAAAAAAGACAAGTCTTGGTCCGCGTCGCGCCTTGGGCGCTCATCAACACTGTTCCAAAATTAATTAGCGAAAATTATTTTCTGACCCGGTTGCTCTATAATTGGGTCGAGCTATTTTCCCACTCAATTTTTTGCACTGATCGTAAATCCTATCTTAAATTTCCCATGAGATCGTTAGAAGACGCGTTATGCACACGATTACGTTTTAGGGGCGTTTCGATAATTTTACGGGGTGTTACAGTTGTCTAGAGTGCAATTCATTATTTTATCATATAATCAAAAATAGAACCTATAGTTGTGGCTATATAACAACCAATTTTAGTCTGTTCGACATATTTAAAGCCTATTATCCTTTTTTCGTCCAATCATGGTCAATCCAATGGATAGTGTCGCGCCCCATTTTTTCTCGCAAAAAGACGGGAACCTGGACGATATCGTGGCAAGGACTCTTTTGGGATTTGAAAATTGAAGAATCAACACCTAATGAATTAAGGTGCATTAGGCACCATTCTAACCTAACTACGTCTAAGGCTAAGGTTAAGTCAATTAGAGAACAGGTAAAGGTTCAAGTTACCTCGAGGTCCGCACGTGCAGGTCCCGACTGTATCTCGCATATATGTGGGGGTGAAACAATTAAGGTCTCTTATTTAAAAGTATTATATTAATTAGATCTAAGTGCTCAAGTAAGTATAAACAGAAAATAAACAATCAAAGATCTAACTACCCCAAACATTTAAAGAAGCACAATAAGAAAGAAAAACTCCAAACTAGGCGAGATTTATTCCACTCAGATCAGTTTACTCGGCTTTATTTTTGAAGACATTTAGCTCACATGGCTTAATTAAGTCTAAGGACAAAACCAAGATTTGCCTTATTAAAGCGCGAGTATAGAGTCATCCTTTCCGAGGGTCCTATATACCCCTACCCCCTCCTAAGTTGATTTATTATTTAACTTAAAGTCATACTAAAAGAAATAAGAAATTCTAACCGTTTTTCCCTAAAGTGCCTAGCGTCCCATCCTAAGGTCCAAGAGGCGTTGGACTCCTAATCTGGTGGTTCTAGACTTAAAGAGAATCTAGGGCTCCTATTAGACTCGCGTTAAACAAAACAAGTAAGATGAGTATTTAGCAAGTAGAATCTCAAGTATGCCTCCAAACAAATTACTACCTAACATGCTTGAAAATACACAAACAGTGTAAAGTGACATTCTAAGTGTATGTATCACAAAAATTTCCTATAGGCATAATTTTCTAAGACTAGACTAGAAATGTCAATTATTATTTAAATTCCTATGAGCATGTTTACTAATGAATTTAATCCTAAGCATGATTTCTAAGTCATAAAATAGAATGACAAATCTTATAGGCATGTGCAGACGTTGGGTGTGGAAGCTATTAGGAAGGGTAGAGGTAGACCGAAGAAGTACTGGGGGGAGGTGATCAAATAGGACATGGCAGAGCTCGACCTCACTGAGGATATGACCTTAGATAGAAAGAAGTGGAGGTCGCAAATTAGAATAGCAAGTTAAGTTCTTCTTCTTCCGCTTTCTCTTCTTTTCCTTCGTCTTCTTCCCCTGCTTTTCCTGCGTCTTCTACTTAGTATTAATAGTAGTACTTGTATTATTATTACTATTACTTGTAGTAGTATTAGTACCTTTATTATCGTTCCCTTTCTTTTCATTATCTGGCGTATAGGTGTTGGTCGTATCATCTTTACATACTATCATGTGTTATTCATTGTTAGTCACACCTGCTATTCCTTCCCTTACCCTCCGTTTACATTTCATTTTGTCATATCTAGTCCTTTTCTACTTAAGGGTTTTGAGCTAAGGGTTTTAGGAAACAACCTCTCTACTTATATGAGGTAGCGGTAAGGTCTGCGTACAATCTACCCTCCCCAGACCCCACTTGTGGGATTTCACTGGGTATGTTGTTGTTGTTGTTGTATTTAAGCCTAAACGTGATTTCTAAACCACATAGTCTGAATAGAATGAGAAATCCTATAAGCATGGTGTCTATTGCAAACAATATCAAGAATAAAGTCCTAAAACATGGTTTCTAAGTCATAGAAGAATGACCAATCCTATGGGCATGTTTTCTAACAATGAAAAGTATTTAAACCTAAACATGATTTCTAAACCATATGGCATGAATAGAATTTAAACCCCTACAGGCATGTTTCTAATAATGAAAAAAACTATTCAAAACTAAATATGACTTCTAAGCAGCATGAATAGAATTAAAACCCCTATAGGCATGTTTCTATGATAATCAAAAAAATTAGACCTAAATATGATTTCTAAGTCACATAGCATGAATAGAATTAAAACCCCTATCGACATGTTTCTAATAATGAAAAAAATATTTAAACCTAAATATGATTTCTAAGCCACATAGTATGAATAGAATTAAAGCCCCTATATGTATGTTTCTAATAATGAAAAAAAAATATTTAAACCTAAACATGATTTCTAAGCCACATAACATGAATAGAATTAAAAATCCTATAGGCATGGTATCTAAAACACACGAAATATAAAAAAGGCCCAAGAATGATATCAAAACTATATATCTGTTTGACTTAATTATCTTTTCAAGTTATGTACACAAGACTTATTCTAAACGATCGCATCCTATAATTCAATTTACCTAAGTCGTTGGTCAAACAAAACAGCATAGAAAATGAGGAACAAAGAAATAAAAGCAAGTAGCACGTATTTTCCCCTCCCCCTTTTACACTAGATCCCCTATTTTTATTATTTTTATTACATCACTTGCGAAAAATTAAAATACAACATCTTGCAAATAAAGAAAAACTTCAAGCTTCCTCCATCCCATCCTGGAGAGTCTTCACATCCCGACTTGAAATCCCAAACCTGTTAGAGGAAAGGAAAGTAGTAAAATTGAAAATAATAAGTAAAAAAATACTTATGAGTTAAACGACATGGAACCGGAGAGAGGCGGCACAATTTCAGCTTTCTTCCTCTTTTTCC
>JAPFFP010000103.1:4180630-4203903 GCA_026153255.1 Solanum medicagineum
AGTTGATCCTGGATGGATGGAATATTGGGAATGATGGGCTTCTTCCATTATCCTCTTTCTTAATCCATTAATATCAGACACATATAATCTTTTTTGGCAGTAAAGTACTCCATTTTGTGTAAGGTCAAAGCCTTTTATCGTACCCTGACTCACTTTTTCCTTAAGTTGTCGTAGAATAGGATCCTCAAACTGTTTTTCTTTCACCTCCATTACTAATGAAGACGCCACTGCATTATGTACAATAACCCCTTCCTTTGAAGTTTCAAGAGGGCGAACTCCCAAATTGGCTAGTTGACGTAGATCCTTAGCCGTTCCTTGACTTACCATGGAATGATCACCAATATTCATGATTACCTTACGACTTAGAGCATCGGCTACAACATTTGCTTTCCCCGGGTGGTAAAGTATATCAACGTCATAATCCTTTATTAGCTCTAGCCATCTCCGCTATCTTAAGTTTAGGTCTTTCTTCTTAAAGATGTATTGCAGGCTCTTATGATCAGTATATGTGTCAACATGAACCCCATACAAAGAGTGACACCATATTTTCAAAGCAAATACAACCGCTGCTAGCTCAAGATCATGAGTTGGGTAGTTTCTCTCATGTGGTCGTAGTTGTCTAGATGCATAAGCAGTTACCATACCATGCTATGTCAGCACACATCCTAAGCCAACTCCTGAAGCATCGCAATATACTGCATACCCCTCGGTGCCTTCTAGAAGTACTAGCATAGGTGCAGAAGTTAGCTTATTTTTCAGCTCCTAGAAGCTCCTTTCACATGCATCATTCCATTGGAACTTTGTTGCCTTATGTGTCAACTTTGTTAGAGGTGCAGAAATAGAAGCAAAACCTTTAACAAACCTTCTGTAATAACCTTCCAACCCTAGGAAGCTCTGAACTTCTGTGGATATTGTTGGCCTTGGCCAATCTTGCACAGCCTCTATCTTTTGTGAATCAACCCTTATTCCCTCGTCAGACACAATATGACCTAGGAATGCTACTGATTTTAGCCAAAATTCACATTTAGAAAATTTGGCATACAACTGTCGATCACGAAGAACCTGTAACACTTATCATAAGTGATTTGCGTGGTCCTCTTCTGATCTTGAATATACCAAAATGTCAACTATAAATACTATCACGAACACATCCAAGAATGGCTTAAATACCCTGTTCATCATTCATAAAAACTGGTGGTGTATTCATTAGTTCAAATGATATAACAAGAAATTCAAAGTGACCATAGCATGTTCTGAAAGCAGTCTTAGGTATATCTTTCTCCTTCACCTTCACTTGGTGATAAACTGACCTCAAATCAATTTTTGAAAAGCATTTGGCACCCTGTAACTGGTCAAATAAATCATTAATCCTGGGGAGGGGGTATTTATTCTTAATTGTCACCCTATTTAATTGTCGATAGCCGATACACATTCTCAAGGTGCCATCCTTTTTATGTACAAATAACACTGGTGCATCCCAAGGGACATACTAGGTCTTATAAGACCCTTCTCCAATAAGTCTTTAACTGCTTTTTTAATCACGCAATTCTGCCGGGGCCATTCTATATGGAGAGATGGAAATAGGTTGAGTGCTTGGAAGTAAGTCAATGCCAAAATCTATTTCTCGTTCTAGAGGTAAGCCTGGAAGTTCTTCAGGGAACACATCAATGAATACATTCACTATTGGAACTGATTGAAGGGTCGGTGATTCTGCCTCCGTATCCATCACTCTAACTAAATGACATATATCCCCCTTAGATATCCTCTTTTTGGCCTTAAAATAAGAGATAAACTTACTCTTTGGCACCCCAATATTGCCTTCCCATTCAAGAATTGCCTCATTTGGAAAATGGAAGTACACTTTTTTAATTCGGCAATCCACGGTGGCATAGCAAGAAGCTAACTAATCCATGCCCATTATAATATCAAATTCCACCATGTCTAGCTCAATAAGGTCAGCCAATGTGTCACGATCACAAACAGTTACTACACAATCATAATAAACCCTTCTAGCGATAATAGATTCACCGGTTTTGGTGTAGACACTTCAAATGGTTTGTTCACTAATTTGGGTGTTCTCTTAAGCTTCGCAGCAACTAGTGGGGTAATGTGTGAAAGTGTAGAACCAGGGTTAATTAATGCATGTATATTATGTGAAAAGATGGACAATGTACTTGTGACCACATCAGGTGAAGCTTTCAAATTTTGCCAACTCCCCAGAGCATAAGTGCATTTCTGGACTCCACTAGAGCTAGCTGCCCCTCTAACACCTCTACCACGACCCATAGGTGCTTGTTGACCCCTATCTAATGGAGGAACTGATGATGATGATGCAACAGCTGATCCAGTAGGTTGTGCTATATCACTTATACACCTCCTCGGGCAATCTCTCGTCATATACCCTGGCGCACCACACCAATAACAAGCGTCTGTCCCAACACGACATATACCCAAATGACTTCTTCCACATCGTTTACAAGGCTGTGTAGGGGTCATTTGCTGGCCTGCTGAATATCCCGCTATCCGTGCGCTTTGCCCTTCACTTCTTGGACCAAACAGATTTCTCCTAGACCCTTGAAGTTGTGGTGGAGCACTGGATGCAGAATAGGAGGATGATGGCCTAGGTGGTCTATTAGAAAACCGAGGCCTAAGCTCACCTTGGGGTGGTGTAAGCTGCCCTGTAGACCTGGCCCTCTTGGACTGCGCCCTTTCTAACCTTGTGTGCTTCTCCTTTGCCTCTGATCCTCCAATTTCTGTGCAAAAGCTTTCATTCTCGCTATATCCATGTCTTTGTTCAAGGAAGAAATGGTACAGTCTTTGACCAGATACGTATCCAATCTATCCACATATGGATGAACTCTATCTTCCATAGTAGCAACTACATTAGGGGCATACCTTGTCAGGGAATTAAATTGAAAGTTGTACTCCCTCATGCTCATATTCCCTTGGTAGAGATTCAAGAACTGATCTGCACGGGCCTCTTGGATCTCTAATGGCAAGTAATGGTCAAGAAATACCTCTTTGAACTCCTTCCAAGTAGTTGGAGGTGCATCTATATCCTTAGATTATTTACAAGCTTCATACCACAATATAGCCACACCCTTTAACCTATATGTCTCTAACTCGGCAGCTTCTGTACAACTTACATGCATAACATCTAAAGTGCGTTGAATCTGATCAATAAAGTCTTGGGAATCTTCATGAGGATCTGACCCAGTGAAGGATGGAGGGTCAAAATTTAGGATGTCACGTATCCTTGTGATAGCTGCCCTATTCACACCACCTATACCTATAACTAGAACTTCGTGTCTTTGACCTTGGCCAGCAACTATAAGGGTCAATAGTTGGACTACATTTCTCAAATCCTGCACAGTAGCATCGATAGGTGGTTCTGGGGGAATTTCACTACTTTCGGGTTCATCAGGAGCTAGAGGGGTTGGAGATGTCTGTGATAGAGACTCCTCTTGAACCTCATTTCGTTGTCTCACCTAACTGGGTATACCAACCACCAATTCTACTCCCTTCCCTTTACTTTTGTTCTTCCTGGTTTCTGGCATACTTGCTGTACAAAACAATTTAGGGGTTATACACAATCCACCTATTACACTTAGCTCTATGACACAATCTAAAGAACGAAAAGAAAGTAACCACTCCTAAATGCCACGTAGCCTCCTGCTTATAAGTGTGGTGCACAACATATCGATAAACAAGACTCTACATAGACACGAATTTGTAAACTCCCTAGGATGACCCGCCCTAATACCACTTCTGTCACGCCCAAAGTCCTGTTAGGGCGGACTGGCACCCGTTGCCATAAGGCTCTGGAGAACCAACCTGTATCCATGCACTTTCTACACATATTATAAGGGATTTCTATATTTGACATGCCTGTAAGAAAATAAACAGTGATAACAAGCTAAAAGGAAATGCATATGGCTAGGCCGTTGGGGCCATGGTGTATAAAGTACGAGACATGACCACACTTTAATTTACATAGTCTACAAAGCCTCTATATAAGGAAAAGTATCTGATAAGGGTCTGGATAGGCCCCGCCTTGACTAATTATACAACACAAAAATATAATCTTTAGACCCGCAAAGCTCCGAAGCAACTTGGAACTTGGTAACAACAGTTGGAAATCCTGTACTTCTACTGGGGAAATCTACTAGCGCCTGTACCTGTAGCATGAAGTGGGATAATATACTGAGTATGTAAGGCAGGAAATACTGTATATGAAGTAATAATTCAAATGAAACTATGCACTAGTGTAGGATAAGAGACCACCCTTAGTTATACTGCGAGATCATGTACTTTATGTTTTTTTATTACTTTATATTTACTGTATAATCTATGCACAACAAATAATACAAATGACCAGCTAATTAGTTATAAATCTATATTAGGATCAGTTCTGGCTAGGCTTTTCCTTTCACCACTTGGGCTACACACCGTGATACGATCGACCCTGGCTAGGTGATTCTTCAACCCCTCAGGTTACCACCCATTAATAAGCAATATACTTTGTCTTTCAATTACTTTTGAGATGCTTTTTTTGGTGGTCATAATATTGGGACTGGAGGACTCTAGATACAACATATGTAAATATTCACAAAAGACAACACCATAATGAAAGGAGTAGGTTACACACAATGAAATGCATAGGAGGTAGAACAACATATGAACTTTATTTAGTAGAACGAACTCGTATATCTTGGTATCCGAGTATGCAAGCCCATTGGCAAGTGACTATGTATGGGAGCATATGAATATGTTAAAGAGTGGAGACATGACTGCTTATTATGTCGAAGTAGATAAGAGCCTCTATGTACCAAGGAAGAATCTAGGTTTCATGCCAAGTCATACGAAATCGAGTAGCCTTACATGCCTCCTTGTATCACCTTGTTACTACCTTGGAGTGACCGCTTTTTCCCTCAAATATTTATCTATAATATATTAGGTAATAAGAATAGTATTAGCATCAAAGAAACACTTCTTGACAGCCCAATATGATAAAAACTAATACCCAGGCAGCAAGCTTATAATGAACGACACAAAGGCATTCCTTCAACCTTTTCACTTATAATCGTATTTTCTAGTACACATTCTTATACACATATCATGTGCAGCCTATGTAAGTGCCATAATAGTCTTACAATAGCCCACAAAGCACAACACATAACAATTCTATGCAACATACAAACAGGAGGCATAACTTACATCCCTTCATTACATTTTGATGTCGACAATTCCAAACTTGTTCCAACTTTTAAAAAACCGTTCCCACCCTATATAAACATAAAACACAGTCCTAAAACAGTTCAAAAAATAGGTGGAGGACGTGATACCATAGTTCTCAATCAATCAGCCCACAAGTTCCTATTATGAGCATAATTATGATATCACACAAGAACTCACTTTCACGGACTGTAAAAATGGTGCAGCAGTGTTTATACATCATTATAGAACCAATACTCACTACGAACAGTAGCCTCCCTTCATGATCAATCTAACCAAAAAGAGAAACGCTTCCAAATAACCAAGAAAAATGTACAACAACTTGGAACACATGCTGTCCAACAATTTCAGCAAGCATAACCAACATATATTTCTTGTTTTTCATGGGATAAGTATAATAAATACATGGATATTTCCACTTACCTTAGCCTTCAAGATTTAGGTTTCCTTCAAGAAACCTAGAGGGTTGTATTGGCTGTCTTGTGAAGCGAAGCAAAGAGAAAACAAAAGTCTTTAGGAAAGCTGAAAAATTGTTTCAAGTGAAATGACTTAAGGGGCTTTTTGAGCCCTTTTTAAAGGGTCTCTTTGGACAAATTTCTCTTGAACGTTTGATCACATATTAGTACATATTAAGAAGCTGGTGATGCAGCAGCTTGGCCCTCACATTTGGGCCTAAATGGGTCTCAAAGTTGATGGGCCTTGCCTGCCCATTTTCCTAATTCCTCTTCACTTAGTTTGGGTCCAATTAGTCAAGTGGGTGGTGATGTACTTGGGCCCTTTTATTATTCATCTTGGGCTGTAAGTATTGTCCATTTACGTTGGTAAAACATGGGCTAAAGTTGCACTCTTAACACGGGCTTTATTCATAATCGAAATTGGACAAATTTGACGTCGGGCCTCGTCTCCATTTAGCTAGAAAATGTAAGCTAAGCAAGTAGGTGACTCACCTGCTAGCTTACTAAGTCCTACAAGCACCTCACTTATCTCACTTCATTTAAAGTCGCGATCTCCTCCATTTGACTTAAAACTTATTTACACTCGTCCCTCTTCATCATTAGACATACATATCACCCTCTAATTCGAGATTCAAGCACATGACCTATATATCATATCTTGACTGGTTCTTTAGATCCAGATAATGCGAAGTGATGGGTTGGTTATTAGTTCTATAGTTTTTAGTTCATACTATCGTTAGAAACCATTTTTCATCCGGGAAGAAGCCTCTCGAGAAGAGAAAGCAAACTGCTAGTTAAGAAAAGCACCTATACCTAACAAGATTAAGAAGAAGCTCTGAAATTGATATAGAGGTAGAGGATGATACATCAATTGCTGATAAAAGATCAACCCCTCCCCATATTTCTCAAGGTAATTTTTTCTCTAACCAATCTTTCATTTCTCAGAAATGTTTCAAAGAATCAAATTGTTGATATATGTTTCAGAGTTTTGGCTTCTGCCATTTAAATGGTCTTTGAATGCAGTTCGCGGATGTTGAGTACAAGGTGAAGATTAGCCAAGCTTCCTCCAACAATCCTGGGCTTTGAGTTTAATGTTTCTATTCAGCGGACGTGGTTATTGGCAAGAACTTATTGAATCCATTGTTTGTAGATTGATGGACTTACTAATTTACTGACTGATTCTTTAAAAAAATTGGCGCTAATTTGAAAAGCCATATCATGTTTCATTTGAATAGAACTAGTATTGTAAGATGTGGGATGTTACAATCTCCTTCAATAAACCCAACATAAAGTATATATAGTATTTACAAATTTAACCTTAAAAATTACACAGAAAAGACAGCTAGCAGCAGGTACGTCTCACAGGTACGACTCGTAGGGTGACCTACGAGTCGTAATCGGGGTCTTGTATCAGGATTTTGGCATTCTGGACTTGACTGTTATGACCCACCTGGTACAAGTCGTTGCTTGAGTTACGACTCATATGCTTTTCTCATAGTCTAGGCATTTAGTTTTTGGTCCCAAATTTTGGCTCTCTGTTTCTTGCTACGAGTCCACCTATACGAGTTGTATTAAGACCTACGACTTGTAGGGTGGCCTCATAATGGTGACCTCCACTTAGCAGACTTCTGATTTTTGCTCTCTGTTTCTGGCTTCGAGACCACCCTATGACTCATAGCTTGGCTTACGACTCGTAGGTGAGCTCATATGTTCTGCACTTCAGTAAAATCTGCAATTTTTCTCCAAAAATCATGCCATCCTACCTTTTTTGCAATAACAACACAAATACATATAAAAATCATAAAAAGTTGCATTAAGAAGTCACAAAATTCCTTGTTTTAGGCATCAAATGTCCTATATTTTGACAGCACATCAACACCCTCAACTTAGAACTATTGCTTGTCCTCAAGCAATGACTCAATTTAAGCAGACAATGAGAGATACATAGTACCTATACCTATGGCATGTACATTATTTACTATAGTTCAGGTACACAACTTTCATTTTCAAAAATAGATTGCAAAGCTAATAAGCAAAACAAAAACACAATGATGTATCTGGTAACCCAACTATGATAAACTAAGGAGCATGAACCATCCGCAATCACTGGGTTAGTCATATACTAATCAAACAGTGCAAATGCCCTCACAGAAAAGAAGTCCCTCTTACTTAAAAAGTATTTAGAATTCAGGGACTAAGCAAGCATTCTCACTCTCACAAATGAAATTCATGCAAAATGACTAACACCATAGGCTTGCCTCTATACTCAACTTCCAGATTGGTGACAAAGTGGATTTGGATCACTTTAGAACTTAATGGCTTGTAACATAGGCTAATAGGGCTTTAGTATGGCATTTTAGGCAAGTAGTGACTAAAAGCTATCCTTGAACCATGTTTACTTACACTTTTACCTTCATAACCCAATCATTTTCACTAAATCCACCCTTGTCCTCCTATTTCAAGTTTTCCCCAGGTGTTTTCTTTCAATTTTTCAGCCGCGCCTTATTTTTGGACTCATTTTTGCTATTTCCTTCAATTCAAGTCACTTTTCTTTTCTTTTTTCTTCCCGGCTCATGGTTTTTAATTTCTTTTTTCTTCCCTAACCAACCACCTTATTTTCATTACTTTAGCACAATAAAGGCCACCCTCAACTTAGGCTTTTAGCCTGAGGTGAAGTACACAATATGGATTCCCTAAACCAGGGCCACAATTTGTAGCCACCCTTAAATTAGGCTTTTAGCCTCAATCAAGGTTCATATGTTGATTGATAGACCAGGGCCAATATCAAGGTATTTCATAAAAAAAGGCTAAGCTAGCTAGGTGTCAAGAAAGAATGCGTGCATTAGAGTCTCAAACATTTGGAACAAGGGGTACTAACACATTTGGTAGGTCATTTAGGCAAAAGTGGGCTCACTAAAAGAACAAAGGCCTAAGATCCCTTCCCAATCAACCACATCACCAGACCAATCTAGACTAATAAGACAAGTTCTGAGTCCATACAGGATACATGAATGCGGCAAAATAAGCTCACAACCCATATGAAATTGCACACACAATCAAGTATAGACTCACAGGTCATGCTTCATGCCTCAACTTACCTTTTCATTATCAGAACAAGCATCACCAGATAATCAATATGCATGATTGCATCAATAACTAACAATCTCAAAAATTTTGAGGGTACCTAATTTTTTTTATCAAAATTTAAAAACAGTGTATATGCAAAAAGATAATACTACTATGTATTTACAAATTCTCTACACTATGTAAACATGCTGGTTCAACAAAAAATTAAAATATCCACAAGGAAAAAGAAACACAGCAAGAAAACCGTGGGATCAAAAATAAGGGAAACTATGGACTCGATGCTACTCAGACTTCACCTTAATCCATAACCTCCCACACCCCACCAAAATAGAATAATTTGTCCTCGAAGTAAAGACATGGAGAGCAGATACAAGGGGTATACCATGGGTTGCCTCCAGGAAGCGCCTGATTTATTGTTGCGGCACGACAGGATGCTTATTTGTACTCATGTCTCTTAAAGGTCCCAATCTTCCACTATCTTGATTTCTTCCATGTCACCCATGTATTGTTTGACCCTCTGGCCGTTGACCTTGAAGATTTTACCATCCATGCTTTCTAACTCGATGGCTCCATGACTGAAAACGTATAGTACCTTGAAATACCATGTCACCCATACTTTTTTTTACCCACATGCTTTTTTGTGCTCATACCTGGAATACCCATCAATAAAGCAATGCCATCCCTTCTCTGCAAGTCTGTCAAGCATTTGATCTATGAAGGGCATAAGAAAATGATCTTTCTCAATAGAAGCATTGAGTTTTTTGTAATCCATACACACTCTCCATCCAGTGACTATTTGCATGGGAATCAACTTATTTTTTGCATTAGGCACCGCTGTGATGCCTTCTTTCTTTGGAACATGTTGCACTAGACTAACCTATTCACTGTCAGCGATCGGGTAGATTACTCCTACATCCAACCACTTGATGATTTCATTTCGCACAACCTCTTGCATTGAGGGGTTCAACTATCACTGATGTTCGATACTCGGTTTATAATCCTTGATCAGTTGAATCTTGTGAGTGTATATCCCCGGGTATATGCCCATGATATCTGCAGTTGTCCATCCAATGGCCCTTTTGAATTGTGTGAGAATGGAGATCAGGGCCTCTATTTGGACCTCATTTAAATCGGCTGCAATTATGACTGGCACAGTGTTGCTTTCTCCCAAGTAACCATATTTAGATGCGCTAGTAGTGCCTTCAATTCTAACTCAGGTGGGACTTCGACAGAAGGCTTCGTAGGTGGAGTTTCCCTGTTGCGCAAATCTAGATCCAACCAAGCCTATTGTCTAGGACCAAATGATACTCTAAGAGCATTTACTGTTTCCTCATAATCAGGAATACTTTCACCATCAAAATTCATCAACACAGCTATCAAAGGTTCGACTCCCAGCCTTAACTCAACCGGGACCTCCACTTCATCATCCTCACTCATTTTAATCATTGAGACAACTTGAAACTCACAACTCTTTCTATCTTGTTGGCGCACTTGAAAAACATCCGCCTCTTCACCAAATCTGAAAGTGAGCAGATCCTTTTCCATATCAACCAACACACAACCTGTGGCTAAGAATTGTCTCCCCAAGATGATCGAAACTGCACAACCTCAAAATCAAGGATAACAAAATTTGTGGGAAATATAAATTTATCTACCTTGACCAACACGTCATAAAGTATCCCCACAGGCTTCTTGACTATTCTGTCTGCTATTAGCAACCGTATCTTTGTAGGAACAAGGGTGCCTAAGCTGAGTCGTCTGAATACAGCAAGAGGCATTAGGTTAATGCTGGCTCCTAAATCACATAGTGGTTTGGCGAATGCAAGTTCCCTAACAGTGCATGGTATGGTGAGTGCACCCGGATCTTTACGCTTTTGCACTAAGGACTTTGTGGTGATGGTACTATAACATAGGAAACTTCGGGAGAGATCTTATACAAGTTTTTGCTTCATTTTTACTAAACCTTTCATCTACTTGGCATACCCGGACATCTTCTCAAGAGCTTCAACCAAGGGGATGTTCACTGACAACTTCTTAAGCATTGGCAAGAACTATTCAAACTTACCTTCTACTTTTCTCTTCTCAAGCCTTTGGGATAAAGGCGGAGGGGGCCTTGGAAAGGTTGTATATTTGTTTGGTTATTCTTTTGTGCTGTGTGCTTCGGCCTCTTCATTTACCCTCTTCTCGCGGCTTCTATCCATAACCCTTGGCATAGAGGGATCAACAGTGCTTTTGCCATTCTGAGTCATGACTACCATATAGCCCTTCGTTTTTAGGATTTTAAATTGTGTTGCTTAATAAGGTGCCCTTCTGGCATTGGTTCAATTATGAAGAAACTTGCCCAAATTGTTGTTCCAGCTGCTTAATGGCCACAAAGTGAGACTCTATCTTTTGGTTAATGCTTGAAATGTCCGATCTCATTCCCTTCAAGGTCTCATCTTGGTGATCATCTCTTTTCAATAACTTTTCAGACATATCTTCAAGCCTCAAAGTGCTTGGCACGACATCACGGTTGTGGGGCGGTACATAAGGATCATTCCTATAACCATCTCTTCTCCCCCATTCAGTATCCAACACTCTCTCTCTTTCATAGTAGCTACCTCAATTGTGTTTATCAGCACCATCACCGCTGTAGTTCCAACCTTGATTCCCGGAACCTTGCCTCCAATAGTTCAAGTTGGACCCTTGGGGGTTATTCCAAAAACCCGCCGCTTGATTACTCAATAAATAAGCATCTTCATCAAAGAATGGATCTTCATATATAGGATCCTTAGGAGGTTGGTGGGTGACTGCTTGGACACTTGCTTGATTTTGCTTCAAGACCAAGTCCATACTCGTGCGAAGTTGAGCAAGTTGCTCCATGATCTCTTCATTGACCCTTGGTTGCTCATTGTTGGTGTTGATCGCATAAGAACTCTTCACTGCACCTCACTTTGTTTCACCCCATACTCTGTTGGTTTTAACCACTTGCTCCATCCTAGCAGCTATCAATGCAAAAGGTTGGTCAAGAAACAAGCCTCCCATGATAGTGTTGGCGCAAGTTTGACTATTCTCATCAAGCGCCCGATAGAAAATTTCAACCAAGGCATCATCCAAAATCTTATGATCGAGAATCATCCTCAAGCATTTGGTGAATTTCTCCCATGTGGTACTGATAGAATTGCCCGACAATTGCTCAAAATTGTTTATTTGATCGTTGAGCTTTAGCTTCTTTGATCTTAGGAAATACTTTCTATAAACACTCTCTGAAGCTCTGCCCAACTTGTTATTGTACCCGGAGGAAGCCCAGACGACCACACAGCTACATTACCCATTTGTGACAAGGCAAATTTTTTTTTTACCCGCAAGCCAATGATATCAAGAGAAAGATTTTGTGTCCCCATGATAGTCTTGCATACAAAAACCACATTATGGAGATGACAATGGGGATCCTCTGAGGGTAGCCCTGTGAATAACCCTCAGTTTTAAAGCATTTAAAGTAACCCACTTGACACCGAGAAGTTAGCGTATGCCGGTAGTGGAGGCAAAACTATAGTACCAGTAACATCCATGGCCATAGGGTTCAAACGATATTGGTTCCAACCATAAGAATTCTTGTTGTAATCCCTAAGTTATGGCCTATCATTCCTCGGGGGTGGATTTTCTTCTCTTCCCATATTGTCATACAGATTCATTTCTTCCTCCACCGCGATATCCTCATTCACCTGAGCCATTCTTCTAATAAGTCGATGAATCTCCAAATTGATCGGAGCTAAGGGATTGCCTTGGCTCCTTATGTTGGGTATACAACCTAGTACACCCTGCGAGTAGAATCCAGCAACAAAAATAAAAATAAAAGTAAAATACAAGAGAGTTTAGAAATTAACACTTTTAACTAACTAATAGTGAAATTAAGCCAAAACCTAGCCATATTCCCTAGCAACAATGCCATAATTTTGATGATTGTAATTATCTTTGATGTTCACGCTCTAGTAAGAAAGCGATCATTGTCAGCAATTAACCTAACCTAAGGTTAGGGTAAAATCCATAGGGAAAACAAGGCTTGACTAAAAGAATTCACTATCAATCATTTCGAGTATTTATAACAAAAATCTCTAAAAAAAGGGGGGGGGGTGTTGTGATTTAAGAACAAAATTGAAATAGACACTATACTATGCAAGAAAACACTCAGTTTTAGGGAGAACTTGGAAATTGTGTTCCCCGTGGTTCGTTGACTCGACTACCCTAGACAACATAACTATAATTGGAACTTCGCATACAGAATGATAACTTAGGTTCTTCCAGCCCTCTTGTGAAGGTGAAAGTCGAATTTCATCATGGTGCTTGGTCGGCAACCGTGGTGTGCCAACTAACAGTTACTTATTATCCCAGTCAACCTCCCCTTTGTTAGGTTTGGTTGATTAGACGAGAACATATCAATTGAATCCTGTCATCTACTTCCCTTTTCCTATTCATCACTACCTTGGTTAGGATCATGATAGTAGGTAGGCTTTTGTGTTGGCCACCACCAAACAACAATCAAAATGAAGGAAAATAGATAATACATGCAAAACACCAATCATAGAAATGTAATAAATCTAGGTTATCTCAAGTCAACCACCCATGGTTCCCACAACCCTGAGTTGTGGGTGCTTAGCTACACATGGCTAACACAAAACCAACAAAAATGCAAATACAAGACATAGTTGAGAATTTTATCCAACACAATGAAGAGTGAATACATCACGAGTTACAAACCATAAGCTTGATATATTGAGAATGAATACAATGTATGATTTACACTCCCCAAGAGTGGGTTTTCCAAAAGAAAATTAAAATCTACACTAAAATCCTAAAATAGTCTAGAGTGAATATTCAAAGGCTCTATAATATTCAAGTCGGGGATCTCTCCTTCAACACAAAAATACATAAAAACCATAAAAAGTCGCATTTAGAACTCGTAAGATTCCTTGCTTTAGGCATCAAATGTGTTATATTTTGACAGCACATCAGTTAGTGATACCCTAAATAATGTTTATTGAAACACCCCTCATGTGCTTTAGAATGCCCCATAATCGAAATTTCCATATATCTCAAGATCCTGCATATTTTTGAAAATCTAACTTCATATTCTTGATCATGGGGAAAAATTGAGTGGGAAATGCATATAACCCAGATTTTAGAAGACCCGTCGTGAAAAATAATTTTTGCTATTTTGATCTCTAGTGTATGTCCGCGCCAAGACCGCGACGAGCCTGGGCCGTGGACTAGTGTATTTGGTGCTCTGCGTCTGGTCCGCATCGCTCTTGGGGTGAAGACCAATGTAAAATTTTCCTTGTTTTTTTATTTCATCCAAGCACATTGGGTTAATAGCCCCATGCCCATTTAAACATGGAATCTTCCATATTTTGTCATTTTCTCAACTCTATAACTCACAAAACTCTTTCTAAAACCTTTCCAAGACTTTATCAAATCTCTCGTTCAAATTCAAGTATTTCAAGCTCAATTTTGGAAATCAAGAACCTATCTCAAGCCTCAAGTCTCCTTCAAATTTATTCTAAGAAATTCAAAACTTAAGGTATGTGGGTCTTCTCATCCATGGGTCATTTCAACCATGGAGCTCAACCTTCTCTTTTTATGAAATTGCATGATTTCAAGTTGCATTACTTATGAGTTTCTTTTATTATAAAATATGAACATAAATTATGTTGGAGTTTTATCAAGTATTGATTGAATATGCATGAATGTCTACTTTAAACTTATTCTATGAGTTGATTTATGTCTATTGAGACTATGCATCTTTTGAACTATGAAAACTATGAACTATGATGAACTTTTGATATGTATTTCATGATACCCAAGTTAGGGGTTTTACTACAATATTGGTGGGTTGATTTTGAATTGATAATACTCCTCCTATTTGCTCTTGAGTTCCGTGATTTTTAACAAGTATATTGAACCCACCATGTGTTTGATGAAAATGCATGAGAAGAATTCTCAAGTTGTTTACGTGATTTACAAGTCAAGTGGCTTCATGATGATTAAGGGCTTTCAAGCATGTATTTAATTCATGAAAAGTATCCATGATTTTTCAAGTAATAATTTGAGCCCTATTTTCAAGATTTTTGACTCTTGTGAGCCATTTCATGTTAAAGCAAGGGTTCATGCATGATTATTATCTACTCTCATATTAAAGTTATGATTATTTTAACTATTCTGTGAGATTAGACTTAGCACCGATTGAGGCTTAAGATGGGGGCTCGACACAAGGGGTCCTTATATAAAGTTTTTAGTCTCTAAACTATGTGCCAACATAAGATTATATTTTACCCTTGCTATACTAGTGGATCCATTTAGTGCACATTATCTTGTTTATCATGTTTGGTTTGCCTTAGAAAGTAGACCACATTTTGTCGGGGGGTGTCACGCTCGGTCACCAGAACCGAGGGGGTGTCATGCCTTAGATTCCAAGTTGCAGCTGCTTGGTCTATGTTGGTTGAGGTCTCTTCCCACATATGTATGATATATTGTGCAATTTAAATAATTTACAAGCATGTTCTATTACAAGTATTTATCATGCATGTTATATTGAGATTATATATATGTCCATTGATTATGATTATGCATTTTAAATATGTTGGCTTATGTCTTTGTTGCATTGCACCGTGCATATTTAGTACATTCAGATATACTAATGCATACTCTATGCCTACATGATATCAACATGTAGGGATTAGAGCTCCTTTTGATCATCCTTCCGTACGTGGCTGTTCGACACTTTGAAGAAACTTTGGTGAGTCAATTTCGAGGACAACATCTACTATCATTCATGCTATGTTGAGACTTCTTTTATGTTGAATACTTGTTATCATGAGGGTGAGCGTAAAAAATGTCTTGACCTCGCTTCATTCTAAAGTAGAGGTGTTGTTGAATACTATGTTTGTGTGTGCTATGAGCTTGAATCTTTACGCTCTTATGATTATGAAAGACTTCCCTTAGTGCCGTTTTCTCCTTTTTATTAATTGAATCTTAATATTGTTTAATTTTCCTTCCGCAACTGAGGATATGTGAATGTTACAATCAAGAGGCTTATTTGGATTGTCTTTGAACTTCTCATTCGCCGTGTCATGTCTAGACCCTAGGTTTGGGTCGTGACATTTATGATAGTCCCTAAGATGAAAGGACAATTCTCACTTGGTGGTTCCTTAAGTTCCGAGCTACTCATGAGATTTCTACTTATGTTTATAAATGTCGATATTTGACTAAGTTTATGTCCAAAAGAATTCTGTGAGATGACTTAGCATGAATGAGGAAATACGGTAAGGTTTGGTAAGGGAGCCCTAGAAGCAACCCTTTTCCCCATTAACTGTATTCTACCATAGGAGCCCTTGTAGGCTAGGCTAGTGCATCGATGTATGCCATTTATCATATATGATGATGCATGCTATGTGATGGAGTTCCACCCAACATGTGGTTTCTCCGTGCCAATGTAGGGGGTTATATCAGATTGCATGTAGTAGCTCATATGGTCTTATAGGTCAATTATGGTCCATTCCCACAAAAGTGTGATATTGATGTCTTCGTTCCATAACATGTGTTTCATTTATGCATTACTTTTACTCATATTGATCGATATTTCATGTTCTTGCTTAATCTCATGTTTATGTTGCCTTTACCATTCCATGTATCAACGTCTTTAACTTATGAATGATGTCATTACTATTTCATACTTGCATTGCATTTCACATACTTAGTATATCCCAAAAGCTCTAACACATATTTTGCGTACATTATGTTATCATGTAGGGACCGACGCACCTCCTCTCCCGGCTCGTAGCTAGTTCTTCCGATGCTTCAAGACTAGTATTATTGTGATGAGCCCTTAGTTTAGGACTCAAACTATATTCATTTATTTCTATGTATTTTGTACAAGATGTATATTTTGGTTTTTAAATCGGAGGCTTTTACTTTCTATGCTCAAATTTGGAATCATTTTTATTTGAGGGAAACTAACCATTTATTGATTCTCATGTATCCATGTTCTAGTTTGTCTATTTATGGACACTATGTATATTTTGAGATTTTTCTTTTATACGAACGATATCCGTCTATCCTATCCGGTTATTTCACAAAATGAATAAGTTTATGCCTATGATGCTTATATGCTAAGATGGCTTCGGTAAGGTAACTACGGATGTCTCATTTGCCGTTCGATGGCTAGACCCTAGGCTTGGGTCATTACAGATACATAATGATAACCTGCATAGTCATGATACATGAACAAGAGCATATATACATATAGAATCAAAGAAGAGAAGTGATCATCATATCAATGTACCATGAATGCCATAGAGATGTCGGCCAAGTTACACCTCCTTTTAGAAGATAAAACGGTCGTTTTCAAGATATAAAACCTAACCAAGGTTAGGGTCAAAGTTAAGGGAATACATAGACTCAAAGGAAATTCATCAATAAGCAATTCAAGTAATTAACCAACTCAATTCCCCGAAAAAGGGCGGGGGTAGGGGTGGGGGGTTTGCTATGTTCAACAAGAAAATAAACTAAACTAACTATCACAAGAGACAATGAATAATGGAGAGCAACTAGGATATTGTGTTCCCCATGATTCCCCAACTTAGTATCCCCGGATAAACCAATTCATATCAATTGTATAGTATGCAGGATGGTAATTTAAGTTTCACCAAACACTTTGGTCCAGGAGAGAGGTGAATCTCACTATGTGAATTGGCCCATCTCCATAGTGTACAATACTAACCATTACCCATAAGTCCCAGTCAACCTCCCCTTGTTGTAGTTCTGTTAATTAGATGAGAACATATTATTGAATCTTGTTAATTGATCTCTTACCTATTCATTACTACCTGATCGGGAAGGTAACACTAGGCAAGTTCTAATGTTGGCCACTACTAGAAAACATGCAAAACAAAGAGAATTGATTAATACATTCATATACCCAATCAAAGAGTTGCAAAATATCCGAGTTTACTTTGTTGATCTTCATGGTTCCCACAACCCAAGTTGTGGATTTAGCTACTCATGGTATGGGTAGATGAAGAAATTATGAATTGAGAAAACATAATTAAACACTTACCCAATTGAATTGAGAATCAAACAAATCGAATATTGATTGGGAATCACAAGATGTAAGATCAAATTAATTCACAAGTTTGTTCTCCTCCAAGTATTGAGGTCTCCCAATACAAAACCCTAAAAGTACTGTGTAATGACGTTTTCTTCTATACTCTCTTGAAAAATAGCCTAAAAAGTACTATTTATAATAATTACAATTAAGTTCTAAAATAATAGAAAAAATGGTCGGCGGACTCTACGAAAGGTGTTTACGACTCGTAGTGTCTTCTACGAGTCGTAATCGGGGTCTCGTATTTAACTGTTGAAATCTTGGACTTCTCTTCTATGGACCATCTTCACAACTCGTAAACTGATTTACAACTCATACTTCAGACTTGTAGGCTTTAATTGGTTCAACTCATCCCTCTCTGGAAATCTTCACAAAACCTATCTATATGACTCGTAGAGTGCCCTATGACTCATATAGAGGTCTCGTGGACTTGAACTTCAGATCTCACCCTTCACTGGAATTTGTCACGAAACTACCTCTACGATTCATAGACTGCTCTACATTTCATAGAGTGCCTCGTAAATCGCTAAAAACTAGAAAACTCTATAATTTTGCCCCAAAGTCATTCCAACCGGCTTTCCTTCAAAACTAAACACCAAGAACACATTAAAACCATAAATGTCACATTGGGAACACACAAAATCCTAAGTTTTGGGCATCAAAAGTGTTGTATTTTGATAGCACATAAATACCCCTCAACTTAAAATTGTTGCTTGTCCTCAAGCGATGACTCAATCTATATAATGATAATACAATAACACACAAATCTCAACTTAATGGCATACATCATATACAATTCAAACTCAGGTACCCACACCAACTTTTTGAAACAAGATCAGATAGCTATTTAGCAAACCAAAGCACACTGGTGCATGTGGCAACATAACTATGACAAGCAAGGGAGTATCAACAATCCAAATCACTAAACAAGTTAAATGCTCACAATGCAATGCAAGTGCCCTCACAAAAAGAAGTCCAATTTTTTACACTCACTGCTGATTTCATATTTAGCCTTGGGACTGTGCAAAAACACTCACCCTCACAAGATATTAATGCATGATGACTAATACCATAGGCTTGGCCCTATACTCATGACTTAGACCTTCAACTAACTGGATTAGGATCACTTTAGGACTTTCTAAGCTTGTAACGTAAGCTCAGGGGGCTTTGGTATGATATTTTGGAAAACAACGACTAATAGCCTTCCTTGAAACTGCGTTTTTTCCATACTTTTGCCTCACCAGCTTTGTCATTTTCACCTTATTCTCCCATTTTCTTTGTTCAAGATTTTTTGGGTGCTTTCATCTTATTTTTCAGCTTTAGCCTTATTTTTACACTTTTTTTGCCTTTTTTTTAGCTCAATCTAAGGCGTCTTTCATTTTTGTTACACTCAGTACATTCTTTTTCTTCTTTTCCTCCCCATTCCTAACTCCCCTCCTTATTTTTGTGCTTCTCCTTTATACCAGCCACCCTCAACTTAGGCTTTTAGCATGTATTGAAGTACACAATATCTGTTCCCCGAACCAGGGCCTCTTTTTTAGTAGCCACCCTCAACTTAGGCTTTTTGCCTCAATTAAGGTTCATAATGCTCAAAGGACAGAATAAGGCCAATTTCAAGGTTTCTCACTAGATAAGGCTAGGCTTATTAGGTGTTTTGAAAGTATTGGTACATGTAAGGCTCAAATATTTGGAACAAGGGATAAAATATCATTTACTTTGTCATTTTATTCTAAAGTGGACTAATTAAAGAACAACGGATTAACATCCCTTCTAATCCATTTAATCTACAATCTAGCTTAGAGTAATAGTGCAAGTTCTGAATTAGCGCGAAGTACATGAATCTAGGAAAATAAGTTCATACTCACATGGCATTGCATACATTATCAACAAGAAATTCACAGATCATGCTTCATATCTCAAATTACCCTGCTTTATCAGAACAGACATTGCCAAACACCTAAACATGCGTGGTTGCCATCTAACGACTAATCAAAACATTTTTGGTGGGTACCATTTTCCAAAACAAAACATAAAAATATGCTATGTGTTGTATTAGTACTATATGCTATAACTATTATCTAAACATCCTAAACATGCTGGTTCAACATAAATTAAATATCCATTAGGAAAAACAAAACAGGCAAGAAAATCTCACGATCAAAATTTGGTGTGGTTATGGACTATAAGCTACTCAGACTTCACTTAGGCCCATAACTATCCACACCCCATCGAAAAGGATGTGCATTGGCACCAATGCACAAAATCAGTCAAAAATAAAATGTAAGGTTTTAAACTATATACCTGGACACCTAAGTGCCAGTCTCAGGCTGAGTCTGGCGACCCTCTCATTGCAGGTTAGTCTCCTTAACTATAGTACTTTGTCTAAAAAGGCCAATACCCCTCGCCCTATCATACTCATGATCTAGCCTCATTTTTTCTTCCTGCATTGTTGTCCTCAAGGCCAGCTCGAGATGCTCCTCCTCATCCTCCGAGAGCTTTGCACGTACATTTCTCTCATCTGGCTTATCACCCTCTATGAGGGGCCTCTTCCAGTGGGAAGTTTATATAGGCTCCCCGAAGGCAAAGAAATCAAATAACGGTGCCAGAGATGTCATATTTGGTAGTGTAATTGGTGCCGCATGTGATGATGTCATGTCAGCCCTAAGTTTCTCGATCTCTGATTGGACGACTGACAGATCTGAAGGCCGATCCTCAGCTAACCTCTTCTAAAACAACACCTCAAAGGTATCAATGCGAGCATCTACTGCGGAAAAACATTCCTAAATAGTAGAAACAGTGAATGCCCAACTCTGATCCTCTGAGTCTGCAATTTCCTATCGGACCCATGGCCTAATCTGCTAAACAAGTTGAGATAACTAAGCCTCAACACGTGATAACCGCTGCGCCATGGCCTGGACAGAAGCAGCGGACACATAGACCATGGCCGCTGTAGAAGGCTGTGTAGTAGTGGCCTTAGGTGCGGTAGCAGCAATAGTAGGACCCCTCTCAATGACAACCTTGGGCTGTGAGGTTCTCTCCTCTGTAGTAGCAGCAACAACAGTAGTAGGGCCAGTCACCAAACCCTCAGGTGTGGCATCAGGGTGATTATTTGTGTTGGTGGTGGAGGCTGTGCTCACTAGATTGCCACCGGGTTCTCATCAGCCTTGATCAGGCTGGGCTCTAATGAATGCTAGGCCTCAACTAACCTGTCAAACTGGTGTAATATCTCCACCCTAGACTCAACAAAAAGTCTATAGATCAACACAAAAAATGGTATGGAGGTGGTCCTCTTCAGTGCTAGCTCATGTATCTGCTCTGGTATGAGTCGGGTCCAATCGATGTCCTAGCCAGCCAAAATGATGGCAACCAATACCGCATGCTCTGACGTAAGTGTATTATCCGCCAAGGTTGGCTAGATGTGTGATCTAACAATGGCCCACTAAAACTTGGCAGGAAAGCTGAGTGAAGCCTTTAGTATAGGCTCAGTGTGGATGGTGGCCCAAGCAGGCTCCAGACCCTGCTCTGCAATATGACCGACCACCCATCTCAGAAGTAACCCAACCTATGATCGAGCTCTACTATGGACCTAGGGGCATAGTACTCGGGACCAACAAATATACGACGAATCGTCTCCTCAGAAATGTTGACCTGCCGACCTCTCACACGTATCCCTGTCAATCTTGGCTGGGTGAGAGCCTTCTTCCCCTTGGGAAGACTACGCTGAATCTTGGCTATGTAAGATGCATAAAACTCCCTCACCAAAACTAGGGAGTATCGTTCGAGTGACTCCGTCAGCCACATAAGCCCATATTGTATCATCCTGTCCTGCAGACCTGGGACACAACTCATACTATTAGAAATCACATGAGGCTCTTCATATATAGAACAGGTAGGCTTGCCCCACTCCGTTGGCTACATGCTCTCCAAGAATGTAGCCTCCATACCCTCAATGCATCACTGGTGAGTAATAGCATCAGGTGTTGATGAAGAAAATGGTGCGGCGAAGGACTCGACATCTCCTCAAACCTCAGAGCCCTCCTCAGAATTGGACTCCTCTACTAATCGTGCCATCTGGAGCATGCTATTCCCAGTCTCATCACTACCTTCCTTATCACACTATCTTCCTTATCAGACTGGGAAGGACTATCACCCTGAACCTAGGGTTGGCCAGTTCTAGCAACAGCTCTAGTTTGTGGTCGTGGTGCCTCTAGGTCAGGCTGGGCATCAAATATCTCCAATGACCCACTCAGTTTAGGGGTATCCTCATTATCTGAAGGCTTGTCATCTGTAGGGTCATCCTTGAGCTTTCTCCTAAAGGACTTGATCTTTGAGTGATTTCCTTTCCGAGCCATAGTACCCGAAACACAGACGTAAACACACCACAATCAGCCCTAAGAATCAAGAAATAAAATGCAAACAGTAATGTGAATTAGTTATAGAAGGGTACTACGAAATCCCCTTTACTAGTCATAGTGAGCACTACGAGTCATAAAGTACTCTCACAAACTATAAGTGTAGAATAATTTTGGACACTAGAACTTTCTACGAGGCCTAGGTACAATTCGTAAGGAAGTTTATGAGTCGTAGAAAGTTCTAGAGAGTAATTAAAAATCAAGCAGGGGCCTACGACACCTATCTACGAGTTGTAAAGTGATCTACGACTCATAGAAGGTCTCGTCTGATGAATACTCAGAGTATCATGTGTCCGGAATTTCCCATGAGGGACAATTACGACTCGTAGATTAACTATGAGTTGTAAAGACTCTAGTGAACAAGAAATCTCAGATACCTAATTTTTCTAAGTCCATCACACAGACCCTATGAACATATTCAACACTTGACCAACAACATCAAAGCAAGAATGCAAACACTCACATGATTCTATTCCTATACCCATATCCCCAAGCGTGATTTCAACATATATTCACCCCATCGAAAAGGATAAAGCATGGAATAACCTATGTTTCCGACTACCCCATATTCATTCAAACTAGCATGTACCTAAATCGCCCATCACCAATTCACAATCACAATTTTTGCAATATTATTCTAACAATCATAGTGACTGATCCAATAGGCACAATCAATAAGCAATCACAAGGCCAAAATATGCCTAATTTTCGAATTCAAATATTTAATTCAATCCATGGCAATCCTATTTCACATACACAATTGAAATTTAAGAAGATTTTCATGGTTAAACAAAAAACCCAATCATGATCCCCAACTCAATCAATGAAGAATAAGACAACTTAATGATTAAAATTATAGCAACTTACCACAAGTAGATATTGACTTGGAGAAGAGAGAGAAGATGAAAGATCAAGAAAACCTAGGTGCCGAAAATCTTGCTCGAA
>JAPFFP010000103.1:4210443-4221326 GCA_026153255.1 Solanum medicagineum
ATTCAGGGCAAAGAGAGGAGTGAGATAGGGAGATCCCTTGTCACCTTATCTCTTTGTGCTAGCAATGGAATATCTCAGGTACCTCAAAGAAAGTGCAAAAACTAAGAGAAAAGCTGGAGGAGAAGCAAAGACAGTTAGGCTCTCTGCTTGTTGATCAACATGATATAGAGGAGGAAAGAGAGATCATGAAAGAATTGAACAAATGGAGCAAGATTGAGGAGGCTATATACAAGCAGAAATCAAGAGTCCAAGGGCACAAGCTTGGGGATGATAACACAAGATATTTCTTTGCAGCCATGAAGAATAGGAAAGCTCAAAATCATATAACTATGCTCAAAAAGAGGATGAGACTTTACTGGAGGAGCCTAAAGATATCAATGAGGAAGCAGTAGGTTTCTATCATAAGCTACTTGGACAAACTAGTTCAGGTGTGCCAGCAGCAAATTAAAGCATCCTAAGGGAGGGGCCAATGCTCACAAGGTCTCAATAACTTGAACTAATTACAAGTTTCAGCAAAGAAGAGGTTTTGGAGGCACTTCAAGTAATAGATGACAATAAAGCACCAGGAGGAGATGACTTCAATTCACATTTTTTCAAAACAGCATGGCCCACAATAGGGAATGAGGTAACAAATGCAATCCTACAATTCTTCCATACATGCAGTATGTATGAGCCCATCAATAGAACTTCAGCAACACTAATCTTAAAGGTAAAACACCCCAGCTCCATCAAAGAGTATAGACCAATATCATGTTGCACTATTCTTTACAAAATCATTGCCAAAATGCTCACAAAGAGGCTACAATCAGTCGTGGAATACCTGGTAGATACAAGTCAGGCAACCTTTGTTCCTGGCAGGATGCTAAGTGATAATGTGATCTTAAGTCATGAACTTATTAAAGGGTGTGGAAGAAAAGCAATATAACCTAGCTGCATGTTCAAACTAGACATGCAGAAGGCATATGACTCATTAGAATGACATTTTATAGAGGAGATATTAAAGGGGCTACAGATACCTATAAGGTTCATTTCATGGATCATGGAGTGTGTCAAAACAGTGTCTTATGCTGCTATCATGATTAATGACACACTACGTACTCCATTCAGGGCAAAGAGAGGAGTGAGATAGGGAGATCCCTTGTCACCTTATCTCTTTGTGCTAGCAATGGAATATCTCACAAGATCTCTAAAAACATTGAGGAATGCTAAAGAGTTTAAATTTCACCCAAGGTGCCAAAAACAACAAATAATCCAACCGAGCTTTGCTGATGACTTACTGCTATTCAGTAGAGGGGACAAAGCCTTAACAGATCTTCTATATAGATGTTTCCAAGAGTTCTCTAATGTATTAGGGCTGGTGGTTAACAGGCTAAGAGCTGCATATATTTTAGAGGAGTACCTGAGGGAATACAACAACAAATTCTACAACATATAGGTTTCACCAGAGGAACACTACCCTTCAAGTACTTGGGAGTCCCCTTAAGCACCAAGAGACTGTCAGTCCAACAGTGCAAACCTCTGTTAGATAAGATGTTTGAGAGAGTCAATGCATGGACAACCAAGTATTTATCCTATGCTAGAAGACTACAGCTAGTGCAAAGTGTCTTAAGTTCAATCCAAGCATTCTGGGCACAAATATTTCTGCTTCCTAAGAGAGTAATTCAATATGTTGAAACAAAATGCAGAAGATTCTTGTGGACAGGAGATCACCAAAATAAGAGTAAAGCAGCCATTGCATGGGATACTATATGCAAAGCAAAAGTTGCAGATGGTTTAAACATAACAAAGATACAACTATGGAACAAAGCAGCCATTATCAAACACATGTGGAGTCTAGCACAAAAAAAGGATAAATTGTGGATCAAATGGATACATACTTATTATTTGAAAGGGAAACAACCATAGGAAGTGCAAGCCAAACAAGCATCCTGGACTGTACAAAAGATACTTCAAGCTGGAAAGTGGCTAGATAAAGTAGAAATACAAAATGAAGTTGTCACTACAACCAGTACTTTCTCCATTAAAAAGGTATACAGGCTGTTAAGAGGACAATTTGAAAAAGTGGCATGGAGGAGGTTAATGTGTAACAACCTTGGAATATCCTAGCTGGACATTCATACTATACTTAGCTATTTAGGGAAGACTCTACACAAGAGATAGATTGGATAAATGGGGCATCACCAATGAAACAGTATGCCCTCTATGCAACAGTGAAATGGAGTCACACCAGCATCTGTTTTTTGCTTGCAACATCACCAAACAGATATGGCAACAGCTCTTGCAATGATTATAAATTAACAGACAATATAAAGGATGGGATGAGGAATTGGATTGGGCTACAAAGAATGTTGTTAAGAAGGACAACAAAGCTGATGTCTATAGAGCAACACTGTCACTAGCTGTGTACTATGTCTTGCAGGAAGTGAACTATAGGATATTTCAAAACAAGAGTAGGAATGTTGCACAGATAGTAAGAGAAATCATACAAGAGTTGCATTGTAGAGGTAGCCTAGTTCCTAAATTGGCCACCATAATGAATAACTTAAATTACTACCCATAGTTAGCTATATCTAGAGTAATGAACAAATAGTTTAGCTCAGAGATTCGGAATTGTCCAACTCATGAGTATCAAAGTTGTACATATTGGCATATCTAGTAATAGAATTCAGTTACGCAAAAAAAGAACTAATTACATTATTTTTCTACTCTTTTTTCTAAATTACAAAAAATTCTTAAAATTTATAAATTTTGATATACATCATTGGACTTCTAGATACGTCGGACATCTACGTTGGAAATGGATGTATCACAAATGATAGAACATCCAAATACATAAAAAAAAATGCATCCGAGAAAGTGGAGGTATATATCTGAGAAGGGATAAAGTTGTATTAGCGGATAGTAACGTATCAGAAAGGGAATTTTTGAAATTCTTATAAGAAATAATTTTTTTTAGAAATTATGGTAAAATAAAATATTTGTTTAGGTAATTTTTTCTTATTTTTATATATGTAAAAACAAAAACTTTTATAAAAGCAATATAATATTTTATTGTTTAAATTAATTTAAAATAAAAATGAAATGACCAGAAGAAGTTTAGAATCATTTTCCTTGATCCATCATGCATTCTTTTTCTTTATTAAAACTTTTGAATATAATATAAAATAAGCTCTTTCTCTCTCTTTGTGCTGATATTTAGCTTGACCAAATACAGAACCCTAATCATCAGATTTCTACCATTTTTCGAATTCCTCTGATTTGATCCAAAATGGATGAAGAGTATGATGTGATTGTGTTAGGCACAGGTCTTAAGGAATGCATCCTTAGCGGTCTTCTATCTGTTGATGGTCTTAAGGTATTCAATTTTCCCCCAGATCGGTATTTCTCTTTGTTCTTCGATAGATTTCATTTTGTTTACTTGTTAATGGGATTGTTCTTTCATAAGTATGTTTAACTTTTGTAAAGGATCTGATAACCCTGAAAGGTTTGATGCAAACTTTTATTTATATACATCTGATTTGACCCCTTTTTTCAGTGATCCATTTTAGAACACCGTTATTCTGAAACCTACAGGGGTTTAACTAGTTGATGAGTTACTAAATTTGAGTTATCAGGCGAGTGTAACTTAAAGATATAAATATCTGGATGTGATTTTGTACCATTAGCTTTTCGTTGTAGAACCTATGTTGGAGTAATCAAGTTTATATGGGGATTGGATGATAGAATTTTGATCCATTCAATTTTATTTCTAGAGGGAAAGAATATTTTGGAGGTACAATTGGATTATTCTAGCTTGTCCTAATATATGTTAACCTTTGTAAAGGATCTGATAACCCTGAAAATTTTGATGCAAAATTCGATCCGTATACATCTGATTTGATCCTTTTTTTCGATGATGATCTTCATTGTTACGTTATATTACTTGTCTGCATTTGCCAGTGATTTAGTCGAGTATATTTTATAACACCATCATTATGAAAAAGCTACCTTGGCCTTAACTAGTTCATGCATACCAAATTTGTGTTACCAGTTGAGCGTAAATTGGAGATATACTTATTTGGATGTGATTATGTGCACGAGCTTTTCGCCATAGAACCTATGATGTATTAACTAAATTGGGTCATTATGGGATTTAATGCTTTGAGTTTATGCATCTACAAAAGAAAAATGCAAGAGAGTAACCAACTTTTCACATGGGGATTGGATGATAGAATTTTGATTTTTTTTTCTTGTCAATTGCATTCTTCTTTCTAATCGCCTTAGCTTTTTCCTTTTTTTAAAAAAACCTACTATATGTAAGATTTTGTAAAGGATCTGATAACCCTGAGAATTTTGATGCAAAATTTGATTGATATACATCTGACTTGACCCTTTTTTCCAATGATCGATCTTCATTGTCAAGTTATATTATTTGCTGGTGATTTGTTTACGTACATTTGATAACACCATCATTCTAAAAAAGCTACCTTGACCTAACTAGTGCATGAGTACTAAATTTGAGTTATCAAGCGAGTGTAACTTGGAGATATACTTATTTGATGTGATTATCTGCACAAGCTTTCCATCATACAACATATGGCACTTTAGCTAAATTGGGTCATTATGGGATTTAATGCTTTGAGTTTATGTATCTTCAACAGCAAAATGCAAGAGAGTAATCAACTTTTTTTATGGGGATTGGATGATAGAATTTTGATCGATTTTAGTTTAGGGTGAAAGAAAAGAAAAGAAAAGGGAAAGAATATTTTGGAGGTGCAGGGGGCACGAATATCATTTTAAATATGCTTAACCTTTTTTTATATATTTATTTTAGTTGTTTGGTGGTTGCTTAATGCTTATTTCATGTGAAATAGGTTCTGCACATGGACAGAAATGATTACTACGGAGGAGAATCAACTTCCCTCAATCTTGTCCAGGTAATTTTCTTTAAATCTTGGGGATGATTTATTTATGCTATTTGTTTCTCCTATTTGTCTGATAAGAGTTATTATGTTTCAGCTTTGGAAGAGGTTTAAAGGAGGTGATAAACCTCCAGCTGAACTGGGTTCTAGTAGAGATTACAATGTTGACATGATTCCTAAGGTTATCTTCTTTTTCTTTGCCTATCTGCTTGATGAAAACAAAACCTTCATTGTTTGTGTTGTTCTAAATCTTCTTTTTTTGGGGGCAGTTTATTATGGCAAATGGTGCTCTTGTGCGGGTGCTAATTCACACTGATGTCACGAAATATTTATACTTTAAAGCGGTTGATGGCAGCTTTGTGTATAACAAAGGAAAGGTATAATTGTTTTTCATGTATGTGGTCTTTCACATGTTTGGTACAATTACATCGTTTTGAATGTTAAATTGGTTTTGGATAACTTTGTTCTAACATGGAATATTGTTACACCTAATGAAATAGGTGCACAAGGTGCCAGCTACTGACATGGAGGCACTTAAATCTCCTCTGATGGGCATTTTTGAGAAGCGGCGTGCTCGGAAGTTCTTCATTTATGTCCAAGATTATAAAGAAAGTGATCCTAAAACACATGAAGGGATGGATCTAACAAGAGTTACCACAAGAGAGCTTATTGCGTATAATCTTGATACTTTTGCTTTCTATTCAGTGTTTAGTTTCTATATGCTAATTTGAATACATTTTCATACAACATAGGAGTCCTGATCTAGTTTTCTTGTGTGCCTATATCATACTTATTGATCTTTGGTTGAGGAGCATCGTGAAAAGAGTGAGTTAGTAAATCGGTTTATTGAAAGGAACTGAAACTGTTGCTTGTTGTGGTCTTATATTTCTTTACTGCAAAGTCAATCTTTCTTTTTTGCTGAGCTGTCTGAGGACTATGCTTGGCTAACGTGATTTTTGTATTACAAATTTGTGTTTGTACTGCTTGCCCTTCTTTATAGCAAAGAGATTCAATTTTCTTAAAGGATCACAAACTCTGGTGAAGTCTGAGTATGTAAATATAAACATATCAGCATGACTCCCATTAAGACAATGAAGATGATCCCCTACTGTTAAGCTTTTTTCAGTGAAGAAGATTATATTTTGAAGTGCAAATACTTATGGGTCGGTAACAGTTGATTTGTGATTGCTTTACATGACATGTGGGGATTGTTAGATAGTTTTTTTTTTCTTTTGATAATTCATTATTAAATTACACACTCTATTTTCTTGCTAATAGTTATGTGATAATTTTTACAGAAAATATGGTCTTGATGACAACACTGTGGACTTCATTGGTCATGCATTGGCACTGCATAGAGATGATCGCTACTTAGATGAACCAGCACTGGATACTGTGAAGAGAATGAAGGTGAAATACTTTGTTTTACTTTTGAATTCCTTGCTAATGTGTTTAAGGTTTGTGGATATGTGAAGTTTTTGTTCTCTATATTATGACAGCTATATGCTGAGTCTCTTGCTCGTTTCCAAGGAGGATCACCATATATTTATCCTTTGTATGGATTAGGAGAGCTCCCCCAGGTACTTCCTTTAGTTCCTCACTACATTTCTTGTTTGCCCTCATGTTAATGTTTTTTATTTTCCAACTTCTTTTTCTTTAACATAAATGTCATCATCAATATCTGTTTGCTAATTTAGGCATTTGCTCGATTGAGTGCTGTGTATGGTGGGACCTATATGTTGAATAAACCTGAATGCAAGGTAGTATTTCGACTCTGTACCTTTCTGCAAAGGGAAACATTTATGTAATTTGAGTCCTCTGGAAATGCCATCTTCAAATCCCAGGTAGAGTTTAATGAAGAAGGAAAGGCCTGTGGTGTTACTTCAGAAGGGGAAACTGCAAAGTGCAAGAAAGTTGTATGTGATCCTTCCTACTTGCCCAACAAGGTAAATGTTTTTCTATCTGCGGAGATAACTGTTCTGTTGCCAATAATTTTAATAGGCTGTTGGATCTGTAAAATCAAGCATGATCTTTGAGTGTAAGTAAGGTTAGATCATTTATACACGATATACAATGTTTCCTAGTAATCTAGATTTCACTGGATTATAAGTGGACGTAGTCAAACTTCTTGTCATGAGGATATCTGACATGTTTATAAGTGATTGGATGAGTTACTAAACGCAAAACATGCTATTTGCAGGTGAGGAAGGTTGGCAAAGTTGCAAGAGCTATTGCAATTATGAGCCACCCAATCCCAAATACCAATGACTCTCACTCTGTGCAGATTATCCTACCTCAGAAGCAGCTGAATCGGAGATCAGATATGTAAGTATTGTTAGTATCTTACAAAAACTAAACTTACATTCTCAGTGCTAAGCTGGAAGTATAACAAATCATTCGCAAATAAAATTTACTTCGTAAAACGCTCATTCATTTGCTAAACATGTATATCAGTCTACTTGATTCTTACTTGAGTACCGCAAAATATTTCATGTGAAAGCCTGGTTCTATGTGGTTACCTTCATTTTAGTGGAAGATTATTAGTTCCACAATTTGCTCAAATATACAGATCTTTCCTTTTCCTTTGCCCCCTAAAAAATGGAGAAGGACTACCCTTTCATATTTCATTTTAATTAATTAATTTTGCAGTGTCTCATATTTTCAAAAATGCCCATTCCTGTTGTGTTTTTCCGGCTTGTTGATGTAACTATACATGCCCCACCCGTGTGATTGTCCTGGGTTTGTTGTTGCTGTATTGTGCACGCTTCTCACTATGTACCAGACCCTGAAAATCATCAAGTTTTACTTGTAGGCAGCACCTTTTCTTTTAGCTCGTTACACTATTCTCTGATTCTGTTTGTGGGGTGGTGAGTGTTGTTATGGCATTTGAAGTTTGTTTTTGGACAGTTCAAGCTGTGTTTTTGGTCTTGTAAACGGGTGGTTTCAGAATCGGTAGAACTTTTTTATGGAGTATTATGCCAATTGGGTGATATTTGAAGATGTTAACCTCGTTGGGTCCTGAATGCCGGGTGTATCCTTGAAAGTCTCGATCCAGCACTCAATTCTGATTTGTTCTTTCAAAAGCGCATAACAATTAAAAACTGAAGTCTTCTTTCTTACCTTAAGCTTAACATTTAATTCTTCAGGTACCTGTTCTGCTGTTCTTACACTCATAATGTTGCTCCAAAGGGGAAATTCATTGCATTCGTCTCAACAGAGGCAGAATCTGATAACCCAGAGAGTGAACTGAAGCCAGGCGTCAGTCTTCTAGGGCCAGTGGATGAGATCGTCTATGAAACTTATGACAGATATGAACCTGTCAATGAGTGCTCCTTGGACAATTGTTTTATATCAACTGTGAGTCTCTCTTAGATTTTAATTTGAAAATCATACTTCAGAAAGATGACCTAATATAAATTTCCTGTATTCTCTATTTTGAACAGAGTTATGATGCTACAACTCACTTTGAGTCGACTGTAGATGATGTGCTCAATCTGTACACCAAAATAACTGGAAAGGTATTGAGTTATTTACCTGACTTTGGTCTTTCCATAACGTACTTTGGAGATTACTAGGACAGATCTAATTGTCATTGAAGATAGCTTCTCTTTTGTCTACATACTTTGAGGATTTCGAATTTCCAAAACATTCTACTTGTGAAAAGTGACTTAAAACATTTTGTAAATTACTGCCTGAACTTTCTTTACGCAATGCACTGTCTCAAAAGCAGCGTGTCTTGCTATCATTTAGATGTTATTTGCAAAATTTAACTTCTTTGACCCATCTTTTGTTATACATAACTTTTTTAGTTTCTGTGTTTTGCTGCATATTTCTCTCAAAGAGCGTTCAGATATTACTAACTGAATCCTGTTACTCTGAAATGAATAACTTTAGCGGAAGGAGTATATGGCATGAAGAATAGAATTCTATTTTCATGAAGTGGACACTAATTTTGCAAATTCAGAAAAGGGTCAAATTGTCCTGTCCCATAAAAACTCCTTTACGTTTGAGACGGGGAGAGAGAGGAGGCTGCAGTTTAATCTGTGGTGTGGCTTTGGTTCTGTTGTACTCTTTTAATCAAGCAAAGAGGACCAAAGTTGAATTAGTTGAGTGGAAAAGTTCTGTAGAATATCTGTGTTCTTCAAAGGTCTGGATGAACATTGACATTAAATCCCTCCTCTTGATGATTGAGGGTGTTTAACCCACTAATAAAGGGCTTGAGAACCTAACTTAATTAGTTAAAGTCACACTAAAATGTCAATTTCTATCTCTTTCTTTTTTCAATCATGAGCTATGTGCTTGCTTCGGTTAGTTCACAAAAGTATATTTGATGCTATTAATTTGTCATAGCTTCTATATTTTTGTTTGAGTCTTCTAGTGCCCTTCACCAGTTTGTGTGGTAAAAGTGTTGGTATACATAATTTCATTTAAAAGGTGGCATTATTTGTAATAACTATATTGAGCTTTGAAGGACCTAACTGAATTGGCTCAATTGTATATCTTATTCAGGTGCTTGACCTCAATGTGGACCTAAGTGCTGCGAGTGCCGCTGAAGAATGAGAAATTCCTTTACTTCTGTACTTTCACGTATTTTGCTGCTGGATTTCTGGATGTGTCAATGGGATTGTGATGGTGTTGCTGTAGAAGTGGACTAATTTATGATGGATTTTCTGTAATACTATAGTCCAAATGTTGTTTTCTCTTCCTCCAACAAACCCATGTAATATTTAAACTTACAATGACTTTTCTTGAACTTGGAGGTGAATGCACGCCAGTCTCTCTTCCCCCACCTCCCTTGCTATTACTTGCTGAACTTAGATGCGGGATTCAGATATCGGCGATTCTGATGCTAAATTTGGTTTTATTAAATTTTTCATCCAATTTTAGATTCGTCTGAAGGAGCTTAAAAGTTTAAAAAATAATTGACCTTGGCTCCGTGATTTTTTTGAGGAAGCAAGACTACGTCCCTGTGGGGAGACGTGCATTGAATGATAAACTAAGTGCTTATTCTGAAGAAAGGGCTTAATTTTATCTCTCCATTACCTATCTTGTGCTCAAAGATAGAGAGTTGATGAGACTTCTCTATAACATGGAACTAAAGGTATGTGACAACATTGGTCCATATTCAGTAACAGTCTGAATTAAGAAAGAAGGAAAAAGCATTTAAACTGAAACATGCATTAATACAAATGAGTTTACAAGTTTCTTTACATTTCAACAGCTTTGAGATATCTGAGTAATTTTGGTAGTTGGCTTAATTTACTTGTGAGTTGAGTTGGTTGGTCGCATGCCTGATTTCTCCTGCATTGCCCTCTTCCATAGCAGATTCTTGTGTTTCTACTTGTGCTAACTGCACAGCCATAGGAGAAGTGGACTCTTTATGGACCACCTGACTGGAGCCATTGCCAGCTCTCCTTCTAGCCTTCCGAGCCCAAACAACAAGGCCATCTTGTATATGTTCGTCGAATATTTCTTTCTTGAAGGAACTTCCCATCTGCATTCATGCATCAAATGAGAAAAGGTTCAAGTAAAACAATCTGTAAAACCAAATGGTAAGTATTTTTTGGTTGAAGAAAGATGACCTGTGTGACAATTGCATATAGTGGCAAAGTACTATAACTGCAAAGGAATTGAACAATCACCCTGCAGAAGAACTCAATTAGATCATGTAATAGCTAGTGTGGCTCATACTATATTTGGAGGTTTAGGTATATGTGAAAAGTGAGGAGCAAGTGAATACAAGACGTGTCCTGCAGATAAACAATTTTGATATATATTCTCATACTAATTTGTGACCCTCATGGTTTAATTGTTTGGTGTGCTGTAAATACCGGGTGTAGGTAAGTGTTTTCCTCGTCTAGAGCAGAAAGGAGGGGGGGGGGGGGGGAACTTACCCAATGACAGGCCGAGGGAGGATATAACTAACTTCCCCCATGTGGCGGGGGTGGAAATTATATTGAGCCTGTCAATGAAAAAAACGCG
>JAPFFP010000103.1:4229874-4255151 GCA_026153255.1 Solanum medicagineum
GTTGTGTGTTGATGCAAAATCGTAAGGTCATAACCTATGCTTTTAGGCAACTCAATGTGCATTCAAAGAACTACCCTACCCATGATCTTTAGTCAGCCGCCGTTGTGTTTGCATTGAAGATTTGGCGTTACTACTTGTATGGGGTGCATATTTATGTGTTCACTAATCATAATAGTCTCCAATATGTCATCATTCAAAAAGATCTTGAGGCAAAGGAGATGGTTAGAACTTCTTAAGGACTATGATATGAGTGTGGATTACCATCCGGGTAAGGCTAATGTGGCGGCGGATGCTTTGAGTAGGGTGTCTATGGGTAGCCTAGCTCATGTTCATGGTTGTGATAGGGAGGTGGCTAGGGAGGTCCATTGTTTGGCTAGAGGGGGAGTTAGGTTGGAAGAGGAGGACAATGGTGGTGTTGTTGTTGATGGTTCTAAATCTTCATTGGTGGAGGAGGTGATAGCAAAACAAGATCTTGATTCCTCCTTGTTAGAGTAGAAGGCTTTGGTGCAAGAGGGCAAGGTGGAGGCTTTGGTGTTGAGATTTTTTGGGTGAACGCACATTGGAGACTCTTATGATCGGTGAAAATATCAACATGCACTCGATACAAATAATGACTCCAAATTTTCAAAGCAAATACCATGGTGGCCAATTCAAGATCATGAGTATAATAATTCTTTTCGTGCACCTTGAGTTTTCTAGAAGCATATGCTATCACCTTAACATTTTGCATCAAAACACAACCCAAACAAATTAATGAGGCATCACAATACACAACAAACCCCTCCAACCCTTCTGGTAGAGACAAGATAGGAGCGGAGACAAGCTTATCCTTTAAGGTTTGGTAACAATTTTCACACTCATCGGTCCACCCATATTTGGCCTTCTTATGAGTCAACTTGGTCATGGGATAAGCAAAAGAATAGAACGCATTCACAAATCTCTGGTAGTAACCCACTAACCCAAGAAGCTTCTAATGTCCTACGGAGTCAAAGGTGTAGGCCAATTTCTAATCACCTCAATTTCTTAGGATCCACCTTAATACCATCCCCCGACATGACATGACCTAGAATGGCAACCTACTTCAACCAAAATTCACACTTTTCATACTTGGGATACAACTTCTCTTCTCTCAATTCTTGTAACAGCACCCTTAAATTACTCACATGCACCTCCTCAATATGGGAATAGACCAATATATCATCAATGAAAACCACCACAAACAAATAAAAGTGGGGTTTAAAGACCCTACACATAAGATCAATGAATATGGCCGGTGCATTGGTCAACCCAAAAGACATTATCACAAATTCATAATGCCCATACCTAGTCTAAAAGGCTATCTTGGGAATGTCACACTCCCTCACTTTCACTTGGTGGTACCCGGGACGAAGATCAATCTTAGAGAAGTGACTAGCCCCTCGAAGTTGGTCAAATAGATCATCAATCCTTGGTAGGTCATACTTATTCTTGATGGTGACTCTGTTAAGTTGTCGGTAGTCAATGTTCATTCTAAGGGATCCATTTTTCTTCTTTATAAACAACATTGATGCACCCCAAGATGATTGGCTAGGCCTAATTAAACCCTACTCCAATAAGTCCCTCAATTGCTTTTTCAACTCCTTTAACTCTGCCGGGGCGATACGGTAAAAGGGAATAGATATGGGTTGAGTATCGGGAAGGAGGTCTATACAAAAGTCTATTTCCCTTTTGGGAGGAACACCGGGAAGGTCACTAGGAAAGACATCAAGAAACTCATTAACCACCGGAACCAACTCCATAGGAATGACTTTAAACTCAACATTCGTAACCCTCACAAAATGATAAAGACACCCCTTCGAGATCAACTTTTGGGCTTTAATGCAAGAGATAACCCTACCCTTGACAACCATATCATGACTCTCCCACTCAAGAATGGGTTTATTTGTGAATAGGAACTTGACCCTACGGGATCTACAATCAATAGAGGCATAATATGCAAGCAACCAATCCATCCCAAGAATGACATCAAAATCCACCATATCCAACTCAACAAGATCACAAGGTAAAATTGTATGCAAAATGCAAACGGGACAATTCCTATAGACCCTTCTAGATACAATAGATACAGTAATAGGAGTAGACACCTCATAAGACTCACACAACAATTCGGGCTCAATATGAAACGTTTTGGCTACAAAAGGAGTAACAAAAGAACGAGTGGTACCTGGGTCTATCAATGCATACACATCAAAATCAAAGACTTTTAACATACCAATGAGAACATTAGGAAACGTATCAACCCATTGTCTCCCTTGGAGTGCATACAATCAATCCTTCCCCAAATAAACCGCATTAGCACCCGGCCTTGTGGACGAACACATTTACCCTTGTTTTGATTTTGAGGACAATCGACCTTCTTGTGACCCACTTCGCCACAACTATAGCAAGCATTAGTGTCCCTCAAACACTAGCCATCATAGCCCCTACCACATCTTTGGTACATAGGTCTAGGTACCACACCACCACCCCCTTGCAGCCTTGGGTTTTCATGAGCAAATCTACCACTAGGAACTTGGGAAGACTATTGGCTTTGGTGAGACCGACCACCATTGGGAGGTTGGAACTTACCATCAAAATGGGCCCTCTTGGCCTCGCTACTCCTCTTCCTCATTTTTTCCCCTTCCAATTGTTTATCATAAGTCATAAGGCGAGATAAATCCATGTCACTAATCAACATAGCGGCATAACACTCCTCATTCACCAAATCGGATACACCCGTCACAAACTTATGCATTCTAGCCCTCAGGTCGTCAACCAAGTATGGAGTATATACAGAGAGTTGGTTGAACTAGAGGGCATACTCTCTCACACTCATAGATCCTTGCTTCAGATTTATTAACTCCATTATTTTGGCCTTCCTAAGCTAAAGAGGGAAGAATCGATTGAGGAATTCCGCCTTAAACTCCTCCCAAAGCACCACTTTTTTTGTTTTTTTTCTCCTCCTTCCACTGAGTATACCATAGTTGGGAGACCCCCTTGAGTTGGTAGGCCACGAACTCTACCTTCGCTTCTAATCTAACACCCATAATAGACAACACTTTATACACCTCACTAACAAATTGTTGAGGGTCCTCATCCACTTTAGACCCATAGAACTCCGGTGGGTTCATCATCATAAACTCCCTCACTCGAGATGCCGGAGTAGGAGCATGATGGGCTTGGGCCCCTTGATTGACTTGGTTAGCCATGGCTTGAGCTAGCAAGTTGAGAACATCCTAGAGCTCTCCATGAGCCAATTATTCCTCAGATGTGCAGGCTCTTCTTTCTCTTGTTTTACGCATGATCTTGTATAGCAAAGAAAAATTGTTAGATTGAAAACCTTATCTAAATTCTATAGCTTGACATAGATCCTGAAGAAGGGAAATATTTCCTAAAATGACTCATAGCCTCTCACTCATAGTTTTGGTGCACAACACAACCATAAATAAGACTCTAATCAACGTAGTGTGTTGGATTTCGAGGACCATTAATAACCCAGTGCTCTGGTACCAAGTTTTCCCCGACCCAGCCCTAAGGCCAAGACATAACACGGCGAATGGAGAACCTGAAGGTACCCCAAATAAGCCTCTTAACATATCATTACACATCCTTGATCGTGAAAGCAATAATACTACAATAGTGGATAAAAAAGTGGAAAATACGGGGATAAGGGACATCTTCCATATCATAAAACATAAAGAGAGTCAAAACTCATAGCATCATTACATAACTTGTCCAATAACACCTTTACATTTAGAATTGAGCGGGGCCAAACACAACTTTCCGGGCTCACCCTCATAGTCAAATGCATACAAATAGATAATGAGAGTCTTTAATAACATATGAATAAGAGATATTGTTCCAGAGTTGAGGACTCACAAAACTTGCTTTATGAAGGTACTAGCCACGAAGAGGATGAGGATGATTGTGAGGAGCTCTGGTTCCTACATGGTAACATTATGTAGGCATGGATATGTGTTACTATGTTTGAATGTACTAAGTACGTAGTATGCAATGCAACAAGAGAAGACGACATAATTGAAATGCATAGTTAGGCAATAAATGAGCATATAACAATATGGCATGCATGAGTGATGCTTGAGTAAAACATGGTTATATAGAACATATTACATGTGTAGTAAGAGACCATCATGTCCTAGGCCTACCACCCCCTTGGATAGGCAATTGATGTATTAAACCGTCAATTGGTTGATGATTGTCACACTCTACCATCCATGGTGATTGAGGTATCAACCCCTTAATTGGTTAATGGTTGTCTGACCCTACCATCGATGGTGATTGAGGTATCAACCTCTCAATTTGCTTGATGGTTATCTGACCTTACCATCCATGGTGATTGTGGTATCAACCCCTCAATTGGTTTATGTTTGTCTCACCTACCATCCATGGTGATTGAGGTAGAGCACCTCCTCAACAAAGTGTGGTCAACTTTAAACACTATAGATAATTTTCATGAAGTCAACACATATATACATCACTTTCATCATCATAAACTCAGTTGATCCATAAGCCATGCATTGGATCATCAATAGCTCAAGAATCCAAAATCGGATATTTTATCAAACACTTGGTGGGTGTGAAATGCTAGTGTAAAATCATGCAATTTAAGAGCGAAATCATGCATAAACTTGAAGTAAATTAACCCACCAACTCTTAGTAATACTATCATGCAAGATACATTGAAAACCCTCATAGATCATAGATTCATAGCTCTAAACATGCATAAACAGTCACATTTTTACAAAACCCCAGCGTAGTTCCTAGTCAAATTCCTAATAAGAAGATCCATAAGTAAATCAACTTACAAACATGCAATTTATATAAATGGGAAGCCTAGGCACCATGGGTGAAAGGACCCAATGGTTGAAACCCACATACCTCAACTTTGGAGAATTCCTTGATGAAGAATGAGATGATAACTTGAAGCTTGAGTGAATTCCTTGAGGTCCGAAATGAGTTTTGACACTTGAATTATTAAGTGTTTGAGAGAGTATTGGGGAATGTCTAGTATGATATGGTGTTGAAATATGGATAAGTATAGGTGTTTCTACGTATGGGAAGACTTAGCCCAAGACCCAAAAGACTTATACCGAGCAACAAAAATAGTAAAAGAAAATGCACATCCACGGGCCCTGGCCACGTCGCGCTAGGCGTGCGCAGAGCTCACTGGAAATCATCACTTTGAAAAATTAAATTTTGATATGGTGGCTCTAGAATTGGGGTTAGACCCATTTTCCACTCAATTTTACCCCCCTCGCCCCCGATCAAGAATATGAAGTTGGATTTTTGATATCACACACGGATTTTGTGATGTATGGAAATTACGAGTTTTGGCACTTCTAAGACACATTTTCGGACACTTTTTGTGGTCATTTCAAACCATACTCATATCTGAAGGAAACTCCAATTCATATGCAACCTTACTAATTCTCGTTAAGATTCTATAGGGCCTCACAAACCTTGGACTCAATTTCCCTTTCTTTCCAAACCAGACCACATCCTTCATGGGTGAGACTTTCAAGTATACCCACTCATCAAATTTAAACTCAAGGTCTCATTTTCTCATATCAGAGTAGGACTTTTGAGATGACCCAAAAAAGTGCTCGAAAATGTGTCCCAATAGTACTTGAAATTGGAATCTCGATATATCTCAAAATCCATGCGTGATACCAAAAATTTGACTTCATATTCTTGTTTAGGGGGTCATTTTGAGTGGAAAATGGGTCTAACCTCGATTTAAGAGAAAACGATTAGGAATGTTATTTTTCATAATTTTTGATTTCTAGAATCGATCCACGATGCGCAATCGTCACGGACCTGTGTAAATCTTGCCTTCGCAATAGGTCCGTGTCGCGGACCAGACGTGGACCTATGTATTTTTCTGGCACTAATTTTTATCTCGGTCTAAGGCTTTTGGGTCTTAGACCTAAGTGTTCCCAAACATGAAAGTACCTATACTCAGCCATTTTTCACCCTCATATCATTCTAAACATTTTCAATGGTCATTCAAGCACTTAGCCAAATATTTTACTCATAAACTCAAGACTCAAAACCCTTTTTGGATCTCAAGGTTCTTCTTCAAGTTTCAAGTCTCCATCTCCAATCGTCATCAAGTTCATATCCAAAGCTAAAGGTATGTGGGTTTCTATCATGGGTTCCTTTCACCCATGATACCAAGCTCTTTTTACATAAAATAGCATGATTTAAAGTTTATTATGGGTCTTATCTATTATGAAAATCACTACACACTATGTTAAGTTTATGATATTGTGACTGTTTTACTATCGTTGGAGCTATGAATCAAGGGTCTGTTGTGAGAGAATTGATAAAGGGTCTTGATGTATATTATTTGAGGGTGTTACCAAGTATCCATTGATGGCTTTAACTGATTTTTCTAGCATGATTCCACTCTTGAATTGCATGGTATTACACTAGCATTACACACCCTCTAGGTGTTTGATAAAATGTCAGGTATGGATCTTGAGGAGTTGAAGGTCCAATGCATGTCTTGTGAGTTGAATGACTATATGATGATGATATATTTATGAAATAATGATGAAGCAATGATGAATGAATGCATGTATGTGGTGATCTCTATATAGTGCCGGAATATGACCATGCCCTACCCAGGGGTTTTGCGCTGGGTAACCTTGTTGAGGGGTTTGTACCCATCAACCTATCAAGGGGTTTGTATTCCAGCGCCAAGGGTGGTAGGGTCGACGATCCACCAACCTTATTGTGGGTTTTGTACTCATGACCCTATCGGGGGGTTTGTACTTCGGCACCAAGGGTGGTAGGATGCGATGATACACTAATCTATTGACGGGTTTTGTACCTCAATCACCAAGGGTGGTAGGGTGTAACGATCCACCAATAATGAATGGTCTCTTCTTACACATAATGTAATATACTATGTAAGCATGTTTTACTTAAAAATTAATCATACATGCCATATTATTATATGCTTATTAATTGCCTATGTTATGCATTTTGATTATGGTGCTTAGCACCTGTTGCATTGCATCCTACATACTTAGTACATTCAAATGTACTAATGCATACTCTATGCCTACATGATATCAACATGTAGGAACCGGTCAATAAGTTGATCATCCTCCTCCTCCACGTTGCTAGTTCGGTACTAGTCAAGCTAGTTGGTGAGTCCACCACTTAGGGGACCTTAGTCTAAGTTTCTCTTATTATGTATTGAGAGTCTCTCTTTATTTGTTTGCTTTAGCTATGAGGGTGAGCCCGATTGCTTTGTCTTATCCCCTGCTCTTATCTATGTAATAGAGAGGTTGTTGGACATTATATGTTTCTATGTATTGAGCTTTCACATCGATCGACTCTTGTTTTCATGATATGGAAGTGTTCCCTTATCCTCGGTTGTCCCAATTTGTTATTTCTTATTATATTCTATTGCTTCCACTACCAAGGATGTGTAATGATATGCTACGAGGCTTGTTTGGGGTTCCTTCGGGTTCCCTATTAGCCGGTCACGTCTATGCCCTATGCTTGGGTCTAAAGAAAGGCGGTATCAGAGCATTAGGTCATTAGATCCTCGGAGTCCAACACACCGGGTTGATTAGAGTCTTATTTATAGTTGGGTTGTGCACAACAACTATGAGTAGGAGGCTATGAGACGTTCGAGGAAATGTTTCCCTTCTTCATATTCTAAGTTGTGCTATAGAATCGATGTACACTTTCCCCCTAACGATTGTTCTTTGTTGTGCTGTGTCATGCCTAATGCGAGGGGAAGATGAGCCCGCATGCCCGAGGAGCTAGCGACCAATGGAGAGCTTAGGGATGCTCTCTCCTTGCTTGCACAAGTGGTGGCTAATCAAGCCAACTATGGGGTCCAAGGCCCTCATGCTCCTACACCGGCCTCTAGGGTAAGAGACTTCATGAGGATGAATCCTCCTTTGTTCTATGAGTCTAGGGTGGATGAAGATCTATAAGAGTTCATTGATGAGGTGTACAAGATTTTAACTATCATGGGTGTTGGGCTGAATAGAAAGGCGGAGTTGGTGGTGTACCAACTCAATGGGGTAGACAAATATGGTATGACCAATGGAAGAGGGAGAAGGGAATAAATGGTAATGTGGTGCTTTAGGAGGAATTCAAGGTGGCCTTCCTTAATCGGTTCTTCCCCCTTGAACTTAGAGAAGCTAAGATGGTGGAATTTATTAATTTGAGTCAAGGGTCTATGGGTGTGAGGGAGTATGCCCTCAAGTTTACCAAACTTTCGAAGTATGCTCCTCATTTTGTGGCCGATTCTAGATCTAGGATGAATAAGTTTATGATGGCAGTCTCCGACTTGGTGAGTGAAGAATGTCAGTCCGCCATGCTAATTAATGGAATGGACTTGTCTCGATTGATGACCCATGTCGATCAAATGGAGGTGGATAAATTGAGGCCAAGAGGGCCCATTTCGAGGGTAAGTTCGAAAAGGGGGTCCGAGTCTACCAAGGCCAAGGGTCCTCTCATGCTTTTAATAGGGGATTTACCAGTGACTTTCCAAGGCCCCAAGGTGTTGCTGTTGTTGTTCCTAATGAGGTGTATCCTAGGTGTGGTAAGAGGCGTAGGTTCCCATGCTTCAGAGATACTAATATATGCTTTGGTTGTGGGGAAGCGGGTAATAAAAAGGGTTGATTTCCCCCCGAGATTGCAACAAGGGCAAAGAGGTTCGTCCACAGGGTGCTAATGCAGTCCCATTGGGGAGAGGTAGCCGACAAAATGGTCTCCTAAGGCATAGCCAATTCTACGCTTTGCATGAGAGGCAAAGGGTTGATGAAGTGCTTGATGTTGTTATCGGTATGTTGAAAATCTTTGACTTTGATATGTATGCATTGATCAATCTATGGGCCACTTTTTCATTCATTACCCCCTTTGTTGCCCAAAATTTCCATGTTCACCCCGAGTGGTTGAATGATTCATATAAGGTGTCTACTCTTATTGGGGCATCCTTTATTGCTAAAAAAGATTACAGAAGTTGTCTTATTTATATTTTGCATAAACTCTTTCCTTGTGATCTTGTTGAGTTAGACATGCTGGATTTTGATATTATTCTTGGGATGGATTGGTTGCATGCCTACTATGCTTCTATTGATTGTAGAACCCGTAGGGTCACATTCCAATCTCCACATAAACCCGTCCTTGAGTGGGAATGTCAAGATGTGGTGGTCAAGGGTAGATTCATCTCCTGCATTAAAGCCCGTAAGTTGATCTCTAAAGGGTGTCTTTACCATCTTGTGAGGGTTAGGGATGTGGAGTCGAAATTCCTTCCGTTAGAGTCAGTTTCGATTGTAAACGAGTTTCTTGATGTTTTCCTATATGACCTTCTCGGTATTCGTCCCGAAAGGGAAATAGACTTTGCCATAGACCTCCTCCCTGATACTCAGCCAATCTCTATTCCCCCTTACAGTATGGCCCCAGCGGAGTTGAAGGAACAATTGAGGGACTTGTTGGAGAAGGGATCAATTAGACCTAGCCAATCATCTTAGGGTGCTTCGGTTTTGTTTGTGGAAAAGAAGGATGGGTCCCTTAGGATGTGTATTGATTACTGGTAACTCAATAGGGTCACCATCAAGAATTGGTATCCTCTTCCAAAGATTGATGATTTATTTGACCAATTACAAGGGTCTAGCCATTTCTATAAGATTGATCTTTAGTCCGAGTATTATCAAGTGAAAGTGAAGGAGTGTGATAATCCCAAGATAGCCTTCCAGACTAGGTGTGGGCACTATGAATTTGTGGTAATGTCTATTGGGTTGACCAATGCACCAGCCATCTTTATGGAGCTAATGAATAGGGTCTTTAAACCCTACCTTGATTCCTTTGTTGTGGTCTTCAAGGATGATATTTTGATCTATTCTCATGGTGAGGAAGAGCATAGGGATCATATGAGGGTTGTGTTGCAAATATTGAGGGAGGAGAAATTGTATGCAAAATATGAAAAGTGTGAATTTTGGTTGAAGGAGGTTTCCTTCCTAGGACATGTGGTGTCGGGGGATGGTATTAAGTTGGGTCCTAAAAACAACAATGTGATTAGGAATTGACCTAGACCTTTGACCCTATCGGATATTAGAAGTTTCTTGGGCTTAGCGGGCTTTTATCAGAGATTTGTGAATGGGTTCACTTCTATTTCTTCTCCTATGACAAAATTGATTTAAAAGAAGGCTAAGTATGTGTGGTGCGATGAATGTGAGAGGAGCTTACAAACATTAAAAGACAAGCTTATTTCTGCTCCAATATTGTCACTACTTGATGGACTTGAGGGATTTGTTATGTATTGTGATGCTTCCAGGGTTAGTTTGGGTTGTGTGTTGATGCAAAATGGTAAGGTCATAGCCTATGTTTCTATACAACTCAAAGTGCATGAAATGAACTAACCTACCCATGATCTAGAGTTAGCCATTATTGTGTTTGCATTAAAGATTTGGCACCACTACTTGTATGGGGTGCAAGTTGATGCGTTCACAGGTCATAAGACACTCCAATATGTCTTCACTAAAAAGAATCTCAAGGAAAACTAGATAGTTTAAACTTCTTAAGGACTATGAAATGAGTGTGCATTATCATCCAGGTAAGGAAAATGTGGTGGCGGATGTATTGAGTAGGGTGTCCATGGGTTGCCTAGCGCATGTTGATGGTAGTGAGAAGAAGATGGCTAGGAAGGTGCATCAGTTCGCTAGATTTTGAGTTAGGATGGAATAGGATGGTAATAGTAGTATGGTTGTTGTTGATGGTTCTAATTCGTCTTTGGTTTGTGAGGCGATGGCAAAACAAGATCTTGATCCCTCCTTGGTAGAATTGAAGGTCTTAGTGCAAGAGGGCGAAGTGAAGGTTTTCTCCTAAGGGGGAGATGGTGCCCTTAGGTACCAAGGTAGGTTGTGCATACCATGTGTTGACGGTTTGATAGAAAGGATCCTTGGTGAGGCCCATAACTCTTCATATTCTATCCACGTCGGTTCCACCAGAATGTATAGGACTTGAGGGATGTGTATTTGTGGGGAGGCATGAATAGGGACATTGCCAAATTCGTTTCTTATTGTCATACTTGTCAACAAGTCAAAATCGAATATCAAAGGTCGGGTGGCCTAACCTAAGGCATTGAGGTTCCTACTTGGAAGTGGGAAGAGACAAATATGGATTTTGTGGTTGGGTTTCTTAAGACTTGAAAGGGTTTTGATTCCATTTGGGTTATGGTTGATAGGATGACAAAATCGGCTCACTTTCTACCGATTAAGATCAGATTTGGGGCTGAAGAATATTCAAGGTTGTAGATTCATGACTTGGTAAGGTTGCATGGGGTTCCTTTGTCCATCATATCGGATCGTGAGGCACAATTCACTTCACACTTTTAGAGTTCCTTTCAAAGAGGTCTTGGTATTAGAGTTACGTTATCTATAGCCTTCAACCCTCAAACGGATGGCCAAGCCAAGAGACCATCCAAACCCTTAAGGATATGCTTAGAGCATGTGTGTTGGAGCTTAAACGTATTTGGGATAGTCATCTTTCATTGATTGAGTTTGCCTACAACAATAGTTACCATTTTAGCATCAATGTGGCTCCTTTTGAGGCTCTCTATGGGAGACGTTGTAGATCACAGGTTTGGTGGTTTGACGTCAGTGAAGTAGCTTTGTTGGGACCAGATCCGGTTATCAAGGATCTTAAGAAGGTTAGGATGATTAGAGAAAGGTTGAAGATGGTCCAATGCAACCAAAAGTCCTATGTTGATGTGAGGAGAAGAGATCTTGAATTCCAAGTCAGTGATTGTGTTTACTTGAAGGTGTTACCCATGAAGCGTGTGGTCCATTTTACTAGAAAGGGCAAGTTGATCCCAAGATATGTTGGTCCTTATAGGGTGATAAAAAGGGTTGACAAGTCAGCATATGAGTTAGAATTACCTAGGGAAATGGATTTGGTTCATCTGGTGTTCCATATGTCCATATTGAGGAAATTTGTGGGTGATCCCAATGCTATTGTACATCTTGATGTTGTGGGTGTTGTTAAACATAATTTACCTATGAAGAGGTTCTGGTTCAGATCTTGGATAGGCGATTGAAGAGATTGAGAAACAAGGAGGTGACTACCGTTAGGGTCCTTTGGAGAAATCAACAAGTTGAGAGTGCTACTTGGAAGGCCGAAGCGGACATGCAAAAGCGGTAGCCTTACCTTTTCCACTCCACTCAATACTAAGGTACTTATCTAATTCCTTCATTTGATCTCATGTCTTAAGTTCAGCCCCATGTCATTGCATATGTTCATGTCTAAATTGACATGTTAATGATGATTTTACACTTATAATGAAGTTTTTGAAATGATGTTTAAGTGCATTGGTGCATCTCTTTGTGGGCTAAAATTGTCATGTTTGTGCATCTTATATATGTCTCTTTGACATTCAGGGATGAATATCACCAAGGGGGAGATATTGAAACAACTCCAAAAAGTGCCCGAAAATGTGTCTCGGAAGTGCCCGAAATTGTAATTTCCATATATCTCAAAATCCATGAGCGATACCAAAAATTTGACTTCATATTCTTGTTCAGGGGGTCATTTTGAGTGGAAAAGGGTTCTAACCCTTATTTAAGAGCAAACAATTAGTAATTTCATTTTTCGTGATTTTGGATTTATCAAATCGATCCGTGACGGTACCACGATGCGCAGCCGTCGTGGACTTGTATAAATCTTGCCTTCGCGACATGTGCATGTTGCGGACTAGACACAAACCTGTGTATTTTTCTGCCAATGATTTTTACCTCGATCCAAGGCTTTTGGGTGTCATGATCCAAGCCTAGGGCTTAGACGTGACTGGTGAATGGGGAACCCGAAGGAACCCCAAACAAGCCCCTTAGCATACCATTACACATCCTTGGTTGCGGAAGAAATTTAAAACAACACAAGAAACATAAACAAAAGGGTAATTGGGACTACGTGAGAGAGATTAATACTTAAGTAACATGCAAAAGTTTGGAAAACAAGGGCAAGGGACTATGGGAAAGCTTGCATAACATCATAATCAAGAGAAGAAAGAGTCAAGGCTCATAACATAGAAACATATCTTGTCCAACAAAACCTCTACCACGTAGAACATAGCGAGGGCCAAGACAAGAAACCAGGCTCACACTCATACTCGAACTAGAACATAAAGAAGAATGTCTCCATACATAATAAGTGTAACATAGACTAAGGTCCCCGAAGTGGAGGACTCACCAACTAGATTGAGTAGTACCGAACTATCCATGTGGAGGAGGAGGATGATCAACTTGGGCTTCGAACCCTACATGGTGATATCATGTAGGCAAGAGTATGTGTTAGTACATTTGAATATACTATGTATGTAGGATGCAATGCAACAAGAGATAGATATCATACTCAAAATGCATAACGTTAGGCAATAGGCACAATATAACAATATGACATGTATGATCAATGCTTAAGTAACTCATACTCATATAGGATATCATATATGTAGAAGAGACCAAGCCAGATTTTCAAGGTACAAGCCCCTTGGTGGTTGTTTGGTATAAACCCCTCATATGGTTGATGATAATCACACCTTATTAACACGGTGGTGAAGTACAAACCCCTCACATGGTTGATGAGTATATACCCGCAACATAGTTACCCAGGCTCTTATACCCCCGGATTGGGTATGGTCAAATGCAACACTTTATATAGAGTATATCATATACATAAGCTCATTTCATCATCATATAGTCAATCATATCATATCTCATTTTTTGGACCTTTAACTCCTCAAGAAACCATAGTCGGACATTTTATCAAACACTTGGCGGGTGTGAAATAGGGGTGCAAGACCATGCAATTTAGATATAAAATAATACAAGATAATCAATTGAAAAACCATCAATCAACACCTTGCAACACCCTCAAGTAATATACACCAATGCCTCTCATCAAATCTTCCAATAGATCCAAGATTTAATGCTCAAAACATAGCAAAACAATCACAACTTTACATAGCTTTGACATAGTTCATAGAAATGTTCATACTAGTAAACCTATTTGTAAAATCAAGCTTAAATCATGCAAATTGAGTAAAAAGAGGATTGGGCACCATGGGTGAAAGGACCCAATGGTTGAAACCAACAATGTTAGCTTTTGAGAGTTTCTTGAAGAAGATTTGAAATGGAAGCTTGAAGCTTGAATGAAATCCTTAGATCCGGATGAGTTTTGGGACTCTTGAATCTTGAGGAGGACTTATGGTTTGACTTGGTTTCCAACAAGATTTCTTGAAAACCTTGAGAATGGATGGAGAATTTGATGAAGATTAAATAGGAATTGAGAGGTTTTTGGTTGGTTTCAAGGGCTCAAAACGGATTGACAATGATGGATTTTCGTGTATATAGGTACAGGGTCATTACCTAATTGCCCTGAAGTACAAAGAACTATTATTGGAATTTTTTGAACTAGTCTGCGTCAGGTTTGCACTACGGACCCGTCATGGACCCGTTGCGGACAACTATTGTTTTTGCGAAGTTTCACCAAAGATTATTTTTCTTAGCATAAAGTATACCTTGAGGGTACTCGTTTTCCCATGCAATTTTGCCCTCTAACAAGAATATGATATCAGATTTGTGAATTTCTGCACATATTTAAAAAAAAAAAACATAGGGTCTTTCTGAGCTATGTGGAGCGGTATTTAAATATCCCCGATTTGATATATAAGGGGACATTACGGGGGTATTCTTAGTCTAAGTGTTGGGCGTTTCATTGGGCCTTGGGCCTTATTATTCCCACACGTGAAAATACCTATAGTTAGCCATTTTCACCTTCATATCATTCTAAACATTTCCCAATACTCATAGAAACACTTAGCAAAACATTTTACTCCTAAACTCAAGACTCATAACCCTTTCCGGATCTCAAGGTTCTTCTTCAATCTGCAAGTCTCCATCTCCAATCTTCATCAAGTTCATCTCCAAATATAAAGTACGTGGGTTTCTTTCATGGGTTCCTTTCACCCATGATGCCCAAGATCTTTTTACTCAAAATAGCATGATTTAAAGTTGATTTATTCATGGGTCTTATCTGTTATGAAAATCAGTGCACACTATATTGGGTTTATGAAATTGTTACTATTTTACTATGTTTGGATCTATGAATCAAGGGTCTATGTGATAATTGATGAAGGGTCTTGATGTTTATTGTTTGAGGGTGTTACCAAGTATCTATTGATGGCTTTACACTAATTTTTCTAGTAGGATTCAACTATTGAATTGCATGGTTTTACACAAACATTACACACTCTCTAGGTGTTTGATAAAATGTCCGATTATAGTTCTTGAGGAATTGAAGGTTCAATGTATTCTTGTGAGTTGAATGACTATATGATAATGATATGATGATGAAATATGATGAAATCATGATGAATGAATGCATGAATATGGTGATCTCTATATAGTGCTGGAATATGACAATGCCCTACTTGGCGGTTGTGCGTCGAGTAACCTTGTTGGGGGTTTGTACCCATCAACCTATCTGGGGGTTCTTACTCCGGCACCAAGGGTGGTAGGGTGCGATGATCCAGCAACCTTGTTGGGGCTTTGTAACAATCAACCTATTGGGGGGTTTGTACTCCGACACCAAAGGTGGTAGGATACGACAATCCACCAACCTATTTATGGGGTTTGTACCTCAATCACAAAGGGTAGTAGGGTGTGACAAGCCACCCACAAAGAATGGTCTCTACTTACACATAATGTTATATTCTATGTAATCATGTTTTACTTAAGCATTAATCATATATGCCATATTGTTATATGCTTATTCATTGCCTATGTTATGCATTTTGATTATGGTGGTTATCACTTGTTGCATTGCATCATACATACTTAGTACATTCAAACGTAGTAGCGCATACTCTATGTCTACATTATGTCACCATGTAGGAACCGGTGCACAAGTTGATCATCCTCCTCCTCCACGTGGCTAGTTCGGTACTACTAAAGCTAGGTGGTGAGTCCTCCACTTCGGGGACCTTAGTCTATGTTTCTCTTATTTTGTATTGAGACACTCTTCTTTATTTATTTTGTTTAGATTTGAGGGTGAGCCCGGTTGCTTTGACTTGGACCCCTCTCTTATCTATGTAATAGAGGTGTTGTTGGACATGATATGTATCTATTCTATGAGCTTTGACATCTATCAACTCTTGTTGTTCATGATATGGAAGTGTTCCTTTAGCCCTGTTGTCCCAATTTGTTATTTCTTGTTGTATTCTATTGCTTCCGCGACCAAGGATGTGTAATGATATGCTACGAGGCTTGTTTGGGGTTCCTTCGGGTTCTCCATTCGCCGGTCACATCTAGGCCCTAGGCTTGGGTTATGAAAAATTTTGGCTTATTTGAGCCATCTTCAATCTCTCCCTTATCAACCCCACCTTCTCCAAAGCTTCCATAACCATGTCAGACCCTAACAAAGCCATCTCCCCTACAACAAATCACCCAACCAGTGATATACAACACCTACCATGTAAAGAACCAAAGGGAGCCAAGCCAATACTAGAGTGGTAGCTATTGTTATAAGCAAACTCAATGAGTTGAAGATGTTCATCCCAACTACCTTTGAACTCCAAAACACAAGCCCTAAGAATATCCTCCAGAGTTTGAATTGTTCTCTCGACTTAACCATCTGTTTGACGATGAAAGGTCGTGCTAAGCTTGACTTTGGTACCAGGACCCTTTTGGAAGGATCTCCAAAAATGAGTAGTGAATTGAGCACCATAGTACAGAATGATGGAAAATGGCACCCCACGCAACTTAATAAACTCATAAATATATAGCTTGGCATAATCCTCAGCACCATAATTTGTTTTAACCAGTAAAAAGTGAGCCGAATTTATCATCCTATTAACATTAACCCAAATAGAATAAAAGTTTATCCTAGTCTTTGGCAAACCAATCACAAAATCCATGTTGATCTCTTCCCACATCCAAGTAGGAATTTCTATGTCTTGGGCAAGGCCACCTATCATTTTGATGTTCGACTTTCACTTGTTGGAAAATGTGGCAACCGGCTACAAACTTGGCAATATCCCTCTTCATACCACCCCACCAATAAATCTCCCTCAAGTCTATAAACATTTTTGTGAAACCGAGGTGAATAGAATAGGATGAATTATGGGCTTCCTTCAAAATCAACTCCCTCAAGTTTTCAACATTAGGCACAAAGGCTATCTTGGAACCTAAGGACAACATCTGCCCCTTGGAAGAAAAACTCCACTATACCACCCTTCACCAAAGCTTTCAATTCTAGTAAGGCGGGGTTATGGTTTTGTTTGGACTTGACCTCTTCAATCAAAGAATATTTTGAACCATCACTAACCACCACACCTCCAGTTTCAGCTTCATTCAACCGAACCCTGAACCTAGCTAATCGTGAACTTCTCTAGCCACCTCTTTATTGCCATCATCAATGTGAGCTACACATCCCATAGACACTCTACTTAGATCATCAACCATAACATTAGCTTACTCATATCACAATCCTTAAGGAGCTCTAACCAACTTCTTTGTCTCAAAAAAGATCATCTTGTGTGAACACATATTGGAGACTTTTGTGGTTGATAAATACATCTACATGAACCCCATACAAATAATGATGCTATATTTTGAAAGAAAACACCACGATCGCTAATTCAAGATCTAGGGTGGGATAATTACGCCCATGCACCTTTAGTTTCCAAGAAGCATATGTTATAACCTTGCAATTTTGCATCACTACACACCCCAAACCAGTAGAGGGTGAGGCATACAACATGGTTCCTGACCCCTTCAAGTAGACATTTGCCTTATATAGAGGGTGAGGCATAAAACATAGTTCCCGACCCCTTCTACTAGGCTTCATAATTCACATGAGAATAAAACATAGAATAAAAGCTCAATAATTCATTTGTATATCATGGAATCTTTTCATGAGTTTAATACACGCTTGAGAGCTCATAAATCACCAATGAAATACTTGTCTTGCAAAACATTTAATAGTCTTTTACCAATATAAGAATCATACTCATGCAAACTTAATTGACATTGTTGGTAATTCTCAAAATCATGCAATATATGAGTATAGGACAAGAAGGAGTGAAAATCAATTTAATTTGAAGTCATGTAATCAAACCTCCAACATACTAGTACAACCGTCCTTTGGGTGACATGAAATCCATCTTAGAAATTCACCATTCATTCATAGATTAATAATTCATGTCATGTATATCCTTAATAAGCATAAATCAACTTATGGAAGTAGCTTCAATAGATATTCATGCATACTTAATCAATACTTGAAAAATTCAATCTTAAATCATGTTTATAATGCATAGTAGAGTTTACCCATAAAATATCCAACATTAAAATCATGAAATTTGATACAGCGGGAAGGTTTGGCTTCATGGGTGGAAGGAACCCATAAATGAAACCCACATATCTTAAACCTTGAGATTTCTTGAAATTGAGTAGAGGAAGACTTTGTGGTTTGTATTGGGTTCTTGAATTCCAAGACTTGTACTTGAAATCCTTAGATTTGAATGGGGGATTTGATGACGTTTTTGGAGAGGTTTAAGAGGGTTTTGTGAGTTCTACAGTTGAAAAATGTCTAAGGATAAAGGTTTTCATGTTTAAATGGTCATTGGGTTATTGCCCAAATGTCCTTGGAAGAAAGTAGAAAACTGAGGGAAAAATTACACTAATCTGCACCCTAGGAGCGATGCAGACTAGACGCACACTTCAAAGTGTCTAATCAGCACCCCTGGCACATCACACTATGGGTGCGTAGGCACACTGCCTCGGCCCCCCCATTGTGAAAGTTATTTTTCACTACTGGTCTTCTGAAATTCGATGGTACCCTTCTCCCGCACAATTTTCCCCCCGAACAAGAATATGAAGTTGGATTTTCAAAATCATGCACGATTTTTGAGATATTCGAGAAATTCTATTATGGGGAATTCCGTAGCACATGAGGGGTATTTCATGACCACACCATAGAATTTTGTGGAGCAAATCCAGAGGTTGTAAACTCTGTAGGCAATCCCAAAAGAGGTGGGTACTAATATTTTGGGAACACTTATAACCCAAACTATAGAAACCACCCAAATTTCTCTTGGGGTGTATATCAACAGAATCTAGGACTGCCTTAGCATAGATCACAATGTGGCAATTCATTCTATAATCATCAGGTGAAGCAGCCCACAAAGCAAGCAAACTCAGGCAACATGAGTTATAGTGAAGTGCTGAGACAAATTCTGGTGAACCAACAAAGACGGGATGATGAAATTTGTCAAAACAAGTAGGGTATCTAGAACCTAGAGAAGTAGTTGGGGCAATTGGCAAGTACTATGAATGTTAGACCACAAGGGTGTTTTCCAGGGAACACTGACCCCGACCCCAAACAAGTAAATGTAGTTATCACTAGCAGTGGTAGACCATTGGCTGTGTTGGTACCAAAGAAGAAGGACGGGACTGAAATAAACCCTGACAACAGTGATGAGGCTGGCAATCCCAACTTACCTAATGATGAAGCAGCCCTAATAACCAAGCCTCCTCCTCATATTCCTCAAGAGTTGAAAACGATGAAGGAGGATGAGTGCTTCCAGAAGTTCATTAGGCTCTTGAAATAGGTACAAATTAACTTACCTCTTATTGATGTTTTCCCAGAAATCCTAAAGTATGCAAAGTAAGTGAAGGATGTTATGGGCAACAAGAAGAAGTTGGCTGATTTCAAGACTATGGCACTCATAGAGGAGTGCAACTCTAGGATTCTAAACAAAGCTAAGCTTCTAATCAAGTTAAAGGATCCCGGGAGCTTTACCATGCAAGTGGTGACTGGGAATTGCTTTAACGCTAGAGGGTTGTGTGAGCTAGGTGGGAGTATCAATCTCATGCTCACCTCTATGTTGTTAAAGTTGGGGCTTGGTAATCTTAAGCCCACCATTATCTTGTTATAATTGGTTGATCATTCTGTGGCAAGGTTGGATAGTTTTGTAGAAGATGACTTAGTCCAAGTGGCATATCTTCATTTCCCCGTGGACTTTGGCACCCTAGTGACTTTGAACCTGATCCAGAGGTACCATTTATTCTTGGACACCCAATCCTAGCTACAGGAGGGGCACTGATAGATGTTGTAGCAGGGCGGCTCATCATGCGAGCCTATAACAAGGTAGAAGTTTTTTATGTGTATAAAGCTCTGAAGTAGAATATTGTATATGAGAACTCGGAAGCTATCATAGTGTTGGATACAACAACTACAGTAAGCTAAGTGGAAATTAAGGATCCCCTAACAAGGGTGTTGCTAAATCAAGGATAGTGGATGATTTAGAAGCAAGAGAGATTGAGAGTATGCTGAATAACCACAATGTCAGCAAGTTAATGAAAGTAACTAAGCCCCTAGATAGGGTATTCTGAAATCCACCCAAACCCTCAGTTGAAGAAGCTTCTCAGCTAGAGTTGAAGTCGTTGCTATTACATCTTGGTATGTTTTTCTTGGTGAAAATAACACTTTACCCATAATTTTGTTTGCTTCATTGACTGCACCCCAGTGGAAGTTGTTGCAGCTGTGCTAAATCGAAGGAAATAAGTAATAGGTTGGAAAATATCAGTCATCTATTACATTATCCCAGCGCTGTTTATGCACAAGATCGTTATGGAGGAGGGCCACAAGCCAGTGGCCCAGCCACAAAGGAGGCTGCATACAATCATGAAGGAAGTGGTCAAGAAAGAGGTGATAAAGTGGCTCGATACAGGTATCATCTTTCCAATCTCATACAACAAGTGGCTGAGCCCAGTACATTGTGTCCTTAAGGAAGGGGCACGATAGTGGCCACAAATGATAAAAATGAGCTCATTCCAACCAGAACAGTGACAGGATTATGTATATGCGTGGACTACAGAAAGTTGAATGATACCACAAGGAAAGATCACTATCCAGTCCCGCACATTGATCATATGCTAGATAGGCTGGCTGAGCAAGAGTACTGTTATTTCTTATATGAGTACTCAGGATATAATCAAATTAAAATACCACCCGAGGATCAAGAGCAAAAACACTTTCACCTACTCGCATGGGACATATGCATTCAAGTGTATGCCTTTTGGCATGTGCAATGCATCGATAATTTTTCAAAGGTATATGATGGCTATATTCCACAATACGGTGATGAACTTTGTAGAGGTCTTCATGGATGATTTCTCAGTCTTTGGGGAGTCATTCGAGATTTTTCTGTATAATTTTGATAGGGTGCTAGCTCGATGTGCAAAGACTAACCTCATTCTTAACTGGAAAAAATGTTACTTCCTATTAAAGGAGGGGATAGTCATGGGGCACAAGGTGTCAAAGTGTGGTTTTGAAGTGGATAGAGCAAAGATTGAGGTGCTAGTAAAGCATCCTCCACCTATGCTAGTCAAAGGAGTCCGTAATTTTCTTGGGCATGCAGGGTTCCAGTGCAGATTCATCGAGGACTTTTCAAAGATTTCAAAGCCACTATGCGCTCTACTAGAGAAAGAGGTACCTTTTAAATTTGATGCTACATGTTTACATGCCTTTGAGATGCTAAAGAAGCAGCTTATGGAGGCACACATACTGACAACACCATATTGGGAGATCCCTATTGAGTTAATGTGTAATGCTAGCGAAATTCCTGAGGGAGCAACATTGGGATAGGGCAAAGACAAGGTGCTTCACTCCATATACTATGCCAGTAAGTACCTTGATTCAGCACAATGTAATTACACAGTTAGTGAGAAGCAGATGTTGGCACTGTTACATGCGTTTGAAAAGTTTCCATCCTATTTGGTATGCACCAAAGTCACTAATAGTGTTCACCGATTATGCTTCTGTGAAATACTTATTCAACAAGAAAGGTTCTAAACCCCGATTAATCAGATAGATCTTGTTGCTTCAAGACTTCAACAGTGAGATCAAGGATCAAAAAAGTTGTGAGAACCAGATTGTTGATTATTTGTCTCGCTTGGAGAATTATTCTCACATTGGTAAGAAAAAGTAGATTAAGGAGGAATTCCCCAATAAGCAACCATTAGCATTAGAAGTAAAGGAGCTGCTGTGGTATGCAGATGTCATCAACTACTTAATAAGTGGGTGTTTTTCCGCCAGATACTAGCTATCAGCAGAGGAAGCAACTGGATCATGATACAATGGCTTACATTTGGGATGAGCCATATCTTTTCAAGCAAGGTGCTGACAGAATGGTTAGAAGTTTTGATCTAGAAGAAGAAATGCACAGGATACTTTAGAGATGTCATACTTCACCCTATGGAAGTCATCATGGAGGACATCAGACCTCCTACAAGGTGTCATAGTCAGGATTCTTTTGGCCAACTCTCTTTAAGGATTCTATACAGTTTGTGAGAGCATGTGATCCATGTCAGAAGACTGGTACCATCTCTAAGAGGCATGATATGCCTCTAAACAACATTCTAGAGTTGGAGATTTTTTATGTATGAGGGATGGACTTTATGGGTCCATTCCCACCCATTTTTGGTAATCACTACATCTTTATCACAGTTGATTATATGTCCAAATGGGTTAAAGCAATAGCTTTTCCCATCAATGACTCCTAGGTGGGGACTAAGTTTTTGAAGAAGTAGATCTTCACAAAGTTTGAGACTCCGAGAGCCATCATTAGTAATGGAGGTGCCCATTTCATCAACCAGACACCGAAGAATATATTAGCAAAGTATGGAGTGAAGCACAAGGTGGCCACAACATACCATCCACAGATGAGTGGCTAGGTATATATGTTAAATAGAGAAGTGAAGCAGATACTGCAAAAGACTGTCAATGCCACAAGGAAAGACTAGTCCATCAGGGTTGATAATGCCTCGTGGGGCTACACGACGGTGTATAAAACCTCAATCGGCGCATCTCCATACATGTGGATCTATGTTAAGGTATGTCACCTTCCCGTCGAGCTTGAACACCAAGTGCATTGTGCTATCAAAAGGCTCAATCACGATGCAGACCTCATAAGGCACAAAAGATTAGAATAGTTAGTAGAGTTGGATGAATTTCAGCTCCAGGCATATGAGAATGCCAAAATCTAAAAAGAGAAGATGAAGGAGTGGCATGACAAGCAAATTATTAAACGTACCCTTCGAGCCTTGACAAAAGCTACTTCTCTTTACTCTTATTTTAAATTGTTTCCAGGGAAGCTGAGGTCAAAGTGGAGTTGGCTGTACACTGTGGTACATGTGATGCCACACGGTGCGGTTGAATTGTGAGAAAAAGGCACAAACCAAACTTTTTTATTTAATGGATAATGTGTCAAACACTACTACAGTGAGGACACGAATTGTGATGAAGAGGCCATAGAATTGGCCAATGATAAGTATACGATGATAAATCAGACACTGCACGATAGGCAACCCATGGTGAGGTAACTATAATTGCTTTAGTTTTTCTTTTTGTTTCTTCTTTTCCAAAAAGTACCTATAGAAAATAAAAATTGTGCACAAAGTGTTGGTCTATGACATTGCACGTCACAGACTACAACTACTCAAGTGCAAAACTTATGTGTCCTTAATTCCCATCATTCCGTTAAGTATTTTTTGATTTTCTTGGCCGGATTAACTTGTTTAAGTATTTTGTAGCATTATCAAATGTTCGAAGATTTTTTACAGGGTTCAATGCTTAAAATTAAAGTTTTTAGGACCCCAAAAATCTAATTAACAAGTAGGGTGTGTGACAGGCCCACCACGCAGACCTGTCGCGGAGAAGAGCCCTAGATAAGTTGGCCAAAAATGCAAAATTGGACAAAATGTGAAGTACCTGTCCGCATAGTGGACCTATTGTAGACAGGTACAAGTTTTTGCGGTTCTCTAGTAGCCAACCCTATACATTAACCCCGTTTTTACCCCCCACGTGCTTTCCCCATTTCTACGCATCAACAGTTATGAAAAACACCCCTTCTCTCATTTTTCATTCGTAAAAACCCAATTTCAAACAAATACGAGTCGCTCCTCAAGTCCGACAATTATTTTTGTTTTCTCTTGCAATATTCACTAAAGGTATGTGTTCTTCACTCCCTTTTTCTTGATTATTGCTTCAATATGAGTATTTTTGGGTACTATGGTGCATTTAAGTGGTGTAAATTGTTCTGTGTGATAATTGTTGCATGATTGTTATTGGCTGTTGCAATTTTGTTCTTAATTTCATGAATGAAGTTACATTTGTGAAACGACCCCAAAAAGTACCCAAAAATGCGCCTCGAAAGTTCCCGAAATAGTAATTTTCATATATCTAAAAATCCGTGCGTGATATCGAAACTCCCACTTCATATTTTTGATTAGGGGGTCATATTGAGTGGAAAATGGATCTAACCCCAGTTTTAGAGAAAATAAATCGTAATTTCATTTTCTCAAAAATCAATTCCTAGTGAGCTCTGCGCGCCACAGGTGCGACGCAGTATTTTGTTGCCTACTTTGCTTGTTCGGTCAAAGACTTTTTAGTCTTGGGCCTAAGTCCTCCCATTCGTGAAAATACCTATACTTAGCCACATTTCACCCTCACAACATTCAAGACATTCCCCAATACTCACTCAAACATTTAGACTCATATTTCACCAGAAAACTCAAGTCCCAAAACTCATCCAGATCTAAGGATTTTCACTCAATCTTGAAGACTCCATCTCCAAAGTAAAGGTACGTGGGTTTCGACCATTGGCTCCTTTTATCCATGGTGCCCAAGCTTCCATTTCATCTAATTTCCATGCTTTTAAGTTGATTTTACATGTGGGTCTATTATTATGAATTTGACTATGAACAATGTTAGGGTCTTTGTAAAAGTGTGATATTTTAACATGTTTTGAGCTATGAATCTTGGATCTAACTTGAGATTTGATGAGGCATTTTGATGCATATTGTATGATGGTGTTACCAAGTATTGGAGGGATAATTTACTTCAACATGCTTTGCATGATTTCACTCTTTAATTGCATGGTTTTACACTAGCATTACACACCCATCAAGTGTTTGATAAAATGTCCGGAATACAATTCTTGAGTTGTTGAAGGCCTAATGTTTGGCATATGAGATATATGACTTTATGATGATGAAAGTATGTTGTATATATGTTAATTTCATGATGAACGTCCCTAGTGTTGTGATTTGACCAAGCCTAGCTTAGGGGGTCGTAGGCCCGGGTAACCATATCGAGGGGTTGGTACCTTGGTTGCCTAGTACGGAGGGTAGTAGGCCCGTATAACCATA
>JAPFFP010000103.1:4255251-4302581 GCA_026153255.1 Solanum medicagineum
GTAGAAACCCCTTATAATATGGATAGAAAGCATATAGTGACAGGTTGGTTCTCCCGGGCCTTATCGGCAACGGGTGCTGGTCCGCCCTGACGGGATTCGAGGCGTGACAGAAAGTTGGGTGAACTTGAGGGCATACTCCCTCACTTTCATAGACCTTTGTCTAAAATTCATAAATTCCAACGACTTATCTTCTTTAAGTTCAAGGGAGAAGAACTGATTAAGGAAGGCCACCTTGAACTCCTCCCAAAGTACCACATAGCCAACTCCCTTCTCTTCCTTACATTGGTTGTACAATATTTGTGGTATCCCTTTGAGTTGGTAGGCCGCCAACTCCACCTTATCCTCCGGCCTGACACCCATGATGGACAAAATTTGGTAGACCTCATCAATGAACTCTTTGGGGTCCTCACTCACCTTTGGCCTATGGAATTCCGGGGGATTCATTCTCATGAAGTCTTTTACTCGAGAGGCCGGTGTAGGAGCATGAGAGGGTTGGACCCCTTGGTTGGCTTGATTAGCCACCACTTGTGTAAGCAATGTGAGAGCATCTCTAAGCTCTCCACTGGGCGTTGGTTCCTCGGGCATACGTGCTCGTCTTCACCTCATATTAGGCATGATGTAGCATAATAAAGAACAATCATTAGGGGGAAAGCTTTCTTCAACTCTATAGCACGACTTAGAACATGAATAAGGGAAATATTTTCTAAAACATCTCATAGCCTCCTACTCATAGTTGTGGTGCACCAACACAACCATGAATAAGACTCTAATCAACGCGGTGTGTTGGACTAGCCTCATAGCATATCATTACACATCCTTTGTTGCAGAAGCAATTAGAATGACAATAAGAGATAAATGTAAACAAGGGGGAATTAGGACTAAGGATAAACTTCCATATCATAGACATCAAGAGTAAATAGACTCAAGCTCATAGAATAGATATATAATATGTCCAACAACACCTCTACTACATAGATAAGAGCGAGGGCCAAGACAAAGTAGCGGGCTCACCAACATAGTCAATACATAAGCAATAAGAGAAAGTCTTAATACATAGCAATAAATCTAGGTAACGTCCCTGGAATAGAGGACTCACGAACAAGCTTGATAGAAGTTGTATTAGCCACGTGGATGTGGATGATCAAGTGGTATACCGGTTCCTGCAAGGTGAGATCATATAGGAATAAAATATGTGTTAGTACGTTTAAATGTACTAAGTATGTAGGATGCAATGCCACAAGAGGTAGGAATCATAGACAAAATGCATAATCATAAGTAATGAATAGCGTACTAACAATATAGCATGCATGAATGATACTTGAAGTAAAACCATGCGAATGTAGGGAGTGACCATTATAGTGCAAGCCAAGGCCTACCGCACCCTTGGATTCGTATGAGGTACGAACCCCTTCAAGAGCTTGATGGAGTACAAAACCCCCACCGAGGTTGATAGAGTACAAACCCCCTACCGAGGTTGACAGAGTACAAACCCCCGTGAAGGTTCACAGGTACCAATCCCCAACAAGGTTACTCGGACCTCCCACCCCCTAGTTAGGCGAACAAGGTACCAACCCCTCGATAGGTTAACCAAGCCTACAACCACCCGAGGCAAGCTTGGTCATCCCCAAAACTATATAGAGATAATATCATATATATATATGTATATGCACTCCTTTAATCATCATACATATACATTCCTTTTCATCATCATTCCATCATCATATAGTCGTTCAACTTATAAGACCTGCATAGGCCTTCAATTCCTCAAGAATCCATAACTAGAAATTTTATCAAACACTTAAAGGGTGTGTAATGCTAGTATAAAATCATGCGATTCAAGAGTGAAATTATGCTAGAAAAATCAGTGTAAAGCCATCAATAGATACTTAGTAACACCCTCAAACAACATACATCAAGACCCTTCATAAATACTCACCATAAACCTTAGATTCATGGCCCCAAACATAGAAAAACAGTCATAATTTCATAAATCCAAAAAATGTATGTAGTAATTTTCATATTAAGTAAGACCCATGAGTAAATCAACTTTAAATCATACAATGTTTAAGAAAAAGAAGCTTGGGCATCATGGGTGAAAGGAACCCACGAAAGAAACCCACATACCTTAGCTTTGGAGATGAATTTGATGAAGATTGGAGATGGAGACTTCAAGCTTGAGAGGAAATACTTAGATTCGGAGAGGGTTTTGAGACTTGAGTTAAGGAGATAACATATTAGCTAGGAATTTGAATGGGTATTGGGGAATATTTAGAATTATATGAGGGTGAAAAATGGTTAAGTATGGGTATTTTTACCTTTGGGGACACTTAGGCCCAAGACTTCAACGTCTTAGATAGCAGGACAAATAATTGGACAGAAAAATATACATGTCTGCATTGCGGACAGGACACGAAGATGAATTCCTTCATCTCGTTCCCTTGGTGCATCACGCCAGGGGCTCTCTGGAAATTGCCACTTGGAAAATTGAAATTGCTAAATTGTTTGCTCTAAAATCAGGGCTAGACCCCTTTCCCCCTAATTTTGACCCCCTGAACAAGAATATGAAGTTGTATTTTCGATATCGCACATGGATTTTGAGATATATAGAAATTACAATTTTTGGCACTTTAAAGGCACATTCTCGGGCACTTTTTGGGGTTGTTTCACAAAGCATGTTGGTGAGTACACAACTTTGGGGACATATTTCTCTTGATTTATGCTATGTATAGATTGTCTTTTCTTTATCGAATGTTTTGACTATGAGGGTAAGCCCGGTTGCTTGTCTTGGCCCCTGCTAAGTTCTATGTTTAGAGGTTTTGTTGGACAAGTTATTTAATGGTTCTAAAAGCTTGACTCACTTTGACTCTTTGATGTTTCGTGATATGAAGGATGTACTTATCGTTGTATCTCCTCTTTACTATCTCTTATTGTTGTTTTATTGCTTTCGCGACCAAGCATGTGTAATGATATGTTAAGAGGCTTGCTTGGGGTTCCTTCGGGTTCTCCATTCACCCTGCTACGTCTAGGCCCTAGACATGGGTCATGACACCCACGAAATCCCCAATGGTCCTCTGAAGAGGAAAATAGATTTTGGCATAGACCTCCTCTTGGATGCTCAACCTATCTCTATTCCTCCCTACCGTATGGCCCTAAAGAAATTGCATGATCTTAAAGGATAAATTGAAGAACTTGTTAGAGAATGGATTTTATAATACTTAGCAAGTCACCTTAGGGTATATCGGCGTTGTTTGTGAAGAAAAAGGATAGCTCAGTTAGAATATGTATCGACTACCATCAACTAAACAAGGTTACCATAGAAAACAAGTATCCACTATTGAGGATAGATGATTTATTTGACCAGTTGCAAAGGGCTAGTCACTTCTCATAGATCAATTTTCAATCCATGTACCATCAAACAAGGGTAAGGGTATGTGACATTCCCAAGATGGTCTTCAGATAAGGTCTGGGTACTTTGCATTTGCCGTGATGCCTTTTGTCCTGCCAATTCTCCAGCAATATTTATGGACCTCATGAATAGGGTCTTTAAACCCTACCTTGATAAGTTTATTGTGGTATTCATTGATGACATCTTGATCTATTCCTAAAATAAGAAAGAGCGTGTGAGACATGTTGCAAATCTTGAGGGAAGAAAAGTTATTTGCCGTGTTTGACAAACATGAATTTATTTGAAACAGGTTTCATTCCCTAGACATGTGGTGTCAAAGGTGAAATCAAAATTGATCCTAAAAAGTAGAAGTGGTGAGAAATTAACCTAGGTCCTTGATTCCAATGGATATTAGAAGTTTCTTTAGCATAGAAGGATACTACCATAAATTTGTTGAGAGATTTTCTTCAATTGCATCCCCTTTGACACAGTTGACATAAAAGATGGCGAAATTCCTTTGCATCGATGATTGTGAAAGGAGCTTTCAAACTTTGAAGGACAAGCTTACATTTGCTCCTATTTTGATTTTATCAGAAGGAAAGCCCCTTTGACATCTCTTCATCTGCAAATAATTCTCGATGTGAAAACACAGAGCCAGGGGGCTGATTTTCAAGAGTTAGTTTAGGGTGTATATTGATGCTAGGTGAAAAGGTCATTGCCTGTGCTTCTAGGCAACTAAAAGTGCATTAGTGCAACTATTCTACACATGACCTTGAGCTAGATGCTATGGTATTTTCATTGAAGATATGGTATCATTATTTATATTGGGTTCATGTAGATGTCTTTAACAAACACAAGTTTCTTCAATATGTTTTCACCCAAAGAGATCTTAATTTGAGGTAAATAAGGTGGTTGGAGCTCCATAAGACTATGATATGAGTGTGCATTATCACTCGGGCTAGGTGAATATTGTGGCCTATGCCCTAAATAGGGTATCAACGGAATGTATGGCTCATATTGATGTTAGGAAGAAAGAGTTAGCTGAGAAAGTTTATTGATTAGCTATATTTGGAGCTAGGTTGGATGAAGCCAAAGATGGAGGTATTGTGGTTCAAGATGGTTCCAAATCTTCCCTGGTTGAAGAGGTAATATCAAAGCAAGACCTTGATCTAGCCTTGCTTGAGTTGAAAGCATTCGAAAAAGAGAGAAATATAGAGGTTTTATCCTAAGAGGGAGATGGTGATCAGCTGCACCAAGGTAGGTTGTGCACGCCAAATGTTAATAGGTTGAGGGGCTCAATCTTGTAAGAGGCTCATGATTCATCCAATTCCTTTACGCCAATTCCACAAAAATGTATAGGGATTTTTGGCAAGTATATTAGTGGGGTCATATGAAAGAGACATTGCAAAGTTTGTAACCTAATATTGTCACGACCCAAGCCTAGGGCCTAGACGTGACATGGCGAATGCAGAAAACCGAAGGGACTCCAATCAAGCCTCTTAATCATATCATTACACATCCTTGGTCGAGAAAGCAATAAACAACAATAAGAAATAGTAAAGAAGGGATACGGGGCTAAAGGACATCTTTCACATCATAAAACACCATAAAGTCTAAGAGAGTCAAAGCTCATAGCATCGTTACATAACTTGTCCAACAATACATCTAAACCTAGAACTTAGTGGGGACCAAGAAAAACAACCGAGCTCACCCTCATAGTCAAAGCATACAATAAACAAAGAGAGTCTATACAAAGCATAAATAAAGAAAAGTATGTCCTCGAAGTTGAGGACTCACCCACTTGCTTTGAGTGATATCGCAATAGCCACGTGGAGGAGGAGAATGATCAAGTAGGGTTCTGGTCCCTACATGATAACATCATGTATTCATAGAGTATGTGTTAGTACATTTAAATGTATTAAGTATGTAGGATACAATGCAACAATGGATATACAACATAGTTAAAATGCATAACTAAGCAATGGATGATCATATAACAATATGTCATGCATGATTGATACTTGAGGTAAACATGCTTATACAAAAATCATATTACGTATGTAGGATTAATTATAGACCAACCAACTTAGTACTTGGAATATAAGGTAGATCACCCCTAAGAAGTGATTAACGTACCAACCCCTCAATTGGTTGATTGACATGACCACCCTCTATCGAAAGTGATTGAGGTACCAACCGCTCAATTGGTTGACGGCTTACCACCCCCATCCAAGGTGATTGAGGTACCAACCCTTGAATTGGTTGATGGCTTGCCACCCCTATCCGAGATGATTGAGGTACCAACTCCTCAATTGGTAGATGACTTACCACACCCATCTGAGATGATTGAGGTTCCAACCCCTCAATTTGTTGATGGCTTACTACCCCATCCAAGGTGATCGAGGCATCACCCCTCAATTGGCTATAGTCAACTCATAACACAATAACTACTTCTCATGGAATCAACACACATATAATGTCCTTTCATCATCATAAAGTAACTTAACTCATATGCCAAGAATTTGGGATTCAACAACACAAGATACATTAACCAAACATTTTATCAAACACTTGGTGGGTGTACAATGCTAGTGTAAAACCAATGCAATTCAAGAATGAAATCATGCAAGAAAACTTAATGTAAAATGACCCACCAACACTTGGTAATACCCTCATGTAACATACATTAAAAACCTTCATCAAAGTTTAGGATAGATCTAAGATTCCTAGCTCAAAACATGCTTAAATAGTCACACTTTTACGAAACCCCAACATAGTCCGTAGTCAAGTTCATAATAGAAGACCCATAAGTGAAATCAACTTAGAAACATATAATTTAGGTAAAAAAGAAGCTTAGGAACCATAGGCAAAAGGACCCACAGGTTGAAACCTACATACCTTGACCTTGGAGAATCGTTGATGAAGAGTGGAAATGAAGACTTGAAGCTTGAGTGAAATCCTTAAGAGCCGGATGAGTTTTGTGACTTGAAATTTCAGTCTAAGTATTTGAGAGAGTATTGGGAAATGTCTTGTATGATATGAAGGTGAAATATGGCAAAGCATAGATTTTTTCATGCATGGAAAGGCTTAGGACCAAGACCCAAAAGTCTTGGACTGAACTAAAAATAATTGGGCAAAAATAACACTAGTCCGCGCCCTAGCTATGTCACGTCAGGGGCGCGAACTCATTATGGATAAGCAAATTTTGGGAAATTGAAATGTGATTCGTTTGCTCTAAAATTGGGGTTAGATCTATTCCCCACACAATTTCCCCCCTGATCTAGAATATGTAGTTGAATTTTTGATATCACATACGAATTTTGAGATATATAGAAATTACGATTCCGAGCACTTCTGAGGCACATTTTCGGGCACTTTTTGGGGTCGTTTCAATATCCCCCCCTTGGGAACATTCATCCCCGAATGTCAAAGAAACATACATAAGAAGAGTAATCATGAAGAAATTATCCCCAAAAAGAATGCAACAATACACTTAAACATCATTTTAAAAAATCTCAACAAAAGTGTTAAAATCACCATGAACTTTGTCAATACAAACATGAATGCATGCAAATGACATAGGGGCTGAAACATAAGACTTGAAATCAGATAAGGGACTTAGACTTAGTACCTTAGGCTTCAGTTGAGTGAAAGAGATAGGGATATCACTTTTTCATGTCCGATTAGAACTCCCATGTAGCACTTTCGACTTGTTGATTTCATCAAAGGACCTTAACGAAAGAAACATTCTTTTTCCTTAAGCCTCTTCACTGACCTATAAAACATTCTACTAAAACCTCCTCATAAGTCCAGTTCGACAACACCCATAACATTCAATGGGACAAAAGCATTCGGATCACCCACACACTTCCTCAGCATAGACACATGGAAAATCGGATGAACCAAATCCATTTCACTAGGCAACTCCAACTCATAGGCCAACTTACAAATCCTCCTCAGTACCCTATAATGATCCACAAATCATGGACTTAATTTACCCTTCTAATAAAAAAGAACCACACCCTTCATGGGTGATACCTTCAAATAGACCAAATCACCAACTTTAAATTCAAGCTCTCTTCTCCTCACATCGACATAAGACTTTTGATGATTTTGGGCTATTTTCAACCTTTCTCTAATTAAACTTACCTCCTTCATAGCCTCTATAACCATATCCAGACCCATCAAAGCCATTTCTTTACTTCAAACTATCCAACCGATGACTTACAAAATCTACCATAGAGGGCCTCAAAAGAAGCCACACCAATGTAGAATGATAGCTATTGATGTAAGCAAACTAAATCAATGGATGATGATCATCACAACTACCCTTAAACTCCAAAATACAAGCCCTAAGCATATCCTCAAGAGTTTGGATAGTTCATTTGGCTTGGCCATCTGTTTGAGGGTGAAATGTCGTACTATGCTTTAACTTGGTCCCAAGACCCCTTTGGCCCTATAAGTCATCTTAACCGGTAGGAAATGAGCTGAATTTGTCATCCTATTAACCACAACTCAAATAGAATCAAAACCCTTTCTAGTCTTAGGCAACCTAACCACAAAATCCATGTTAATTTCCTCCCACTTCCATGTTGGAATACCTGTGTCTTGGGTTAGGCCAACTGGCCTCTGGTGTTCGACTTTGACTTGTTGGCAACTATGACAACCTGATACAAATTTGGCAATGCCTTTATTATGCCTCCCCACCAAAACACATCCCTCAAATCCCTATAGATCTTGGTAGAACTGGGGTGAATAGAATAGAAAGTATTATGAGCCTTCTCAAGAATCTTCTCTCTCAAGTCATCAACACAAGGCACACACAGCCTACCTTCGTACCTAAGGGCACATCTCCCTTTTGGGAGAAAACTTCCACCTTGCCTTTTTTCACCGAGGTCTTCAATTATAACAAAGAGGGATCAAGATCTTGCTTTGCTTTTACCTCATCAACCAAGGAAGATTTTGAAACATCAACAACCACAATGCAACCATTATCAACCTCTTCCAACCAAACCCCCAAATCTAGCCAACCGATGGACCTCCCCAGCAACATGCTTGCCCCCACTATCAACATGAGCTAGGTACCTATAAGCACCCTACACAAAGCATCCGCCAAAACATTAACCTTACCAGGATGATAATGCACACTCACATCATAATCCTTAAGAAGCTCTAACCACCTTTGTTGTCTCAAGTTAAGATCTTTTTGAGTGAACACATATTGGAGACTCTTATGATTGGTGAACATATCAACATGCACCCTATAAAAATAATGACGCCAAATTTTCAAAGAAAATACCATGGCGGCCAATTAAAGATCATGAGTAGGATAATTGTTTTCATGCACTTTGAGTTGCCTAGAAGCATAGGCTATCACCTTACCATTTTCATCAAAACACAACCCTAACAAATCCCGAAGGTATCACAATACACAACAAACCCTTCCAACCCTTCCGGTAGAGACAAGATAGGAGCGGAAACAAGCTTATCCTTCAAGGATTGGAAACTCCTCTTACACTCATCGGTCCACACAAACTTAGCCTTCTTTTGAGTCAAGTTAGTCACGGGAGAAGCAATGGAGGAAAATCGATTCACAAACCTCCGATAGTAACCCGCTAAGCCCAAGAAGCTTCTAGACGATTGGCTTAATGGTTTAAGCCAATTTCTAATCACATCCATCTTTTTAGGGTCCACCATAATACCATCTTCTAACACCACATGACCTAGAAAGGCAACCTCTTTCAACTAAAATTCACACTTCTCGTATTTAGCATACAACTTATCTTACCTCAATCTTTGTAGAACTACCCTCAAATGAGCCACATGCTCCTCAGCACTATGAGAATAGATCAAAATATCATAAAAAAAAACACAACAAATAAGTCAAGGTAGGGTTTAAAGACCCTATCATAAGATCCATGAAGATGGTGCATTGCTCAACCTAAAAGACATAACTATGAATTCATAATGCCTATACCTAGTCTAGAAGGCCGTCTTGGGATTGTCGCACTCCCTCATCTTCACTCGATGATACCCGAACTAAATATCAATCTTAGAGAAGTGACTAGCCCCTTGAAGTTGGTCAACTAACTTATTAATTCTTTGAGAGGGTACTTATTCTTGATGGTAACCCTATTAAGTTATCGGTAGTCAATTCACATTCTAAGAGACCCATCCTTCTTCTTCACGAACAATACCGGTGCACCCCAAGGTGATTGGCTAGGCCTAATAAAACCCTCAATCGCTCCTTCAACTTCTTTAACTCTGTTGGGGTCATATGGTAAGGGGCAATAGAAATGAGTTGAGTATCGGGAAGGAGGTCTATACCAAATTCTATTTTCCTTTCAGGAGGAACACTTGGAAGGTCACTTGGAAAGACATCAAGAAACTCATTTTCGATCGAAACCGAGTCTATAGGAAGGAATTTGGACTCAACATCCCTAACCCTCACAAGTTGATAGAGATAACCCTTAGAGATCAACTTTCGGGCTTTAATGCAAGAGATAAACCTAACCTTGACCACTACATCATAACTCTCTCACTCAAGTACAGGTTTATTTTGAAATTGGAATTTGACCCTACGGGTTCTTCAATCAATAGAGGCGTAATATTCATGAAACCAAACCATCCAAAGAATGACATCAAAATCAACCATATCCAACTCAACAAGATCACAAGACAATATTTTATGCAACATGCAAACAGGACAATTTCTATAGACCTTTCTAGCAATAATAGATGCACCAATAGTAGTAGACACTCATAAGACACACAACATTTGGGGCTCAACGTGAAAGTTTTTTTGCAATAAGAGGATTAACAAAAGAAAGAGTGGCAACCGGGTCTATCAATGCATACATATCGAAAATCAAAGACTTCTAACATACCAGTGATGACATCGGGCACCTAATGAACCCTTTGCCTCCCATGGAGAGCATAAAATTGATTGTGCCTTGGGGCACCACCTTGTTGGCCTCCTTTACCCAAAGAAACTGCATTACCACCCTAGTCTTGAGGACGAATATCCTTACCCTTGTTGTGCTTTCATGGACAATCAATCATCTTGTGGCCTACTCCCTCGCAACCAAAACAAGCAATGGTATCTGTCAAGCATGGGCCGCCACGGCCCCTACCACACTTTGGAGACACGAGTCTAGGCATCACACTACCAACCTCTTGAGGAGTTGCATAGTCGTTGGTAGACTTCCCACTAGGAGCATGAGAAGACCCTTGGCCATGGTAAAACTAGCCACCCTTGTGACTTTGGAACTTACCATCAAAACGGGTCTTCTTAGCCTCATGACCCCTTCTCTTCCTTAACTCTTCCCCCTCCATTTGTTCGGCATAAGTCATCAAGTGAGACAAATCCATGTCACTAATTGACATAGCGAACCGGCACTCCAAACTCACCAAGTCAGATACACCCATCACGAACTTATTCATTCTCGACCTTGGGTCCGCAACAAGTGTGGAGCATTTTTTCAAAGTTTGTTGAACTTGAGGGCATACTCATTCACACTCATAGATCCTTGCTTCAAGTTCATGAACTCTACCATTTTGGTCTCCCTAAGCTTAAGAGGAAAGAACCGGTTGAGGAAAGCGGCCTAAAACTCCACCCATAGGACCACATTGTTGTTCCCTTTACTCCTCCTTCAATTGAGTGTACTATATTTGGACCACCCCTTGAGTTGGTAAGCTGCCAAATCTTCCTTTTCCTCTGACCTAACAACTATGATAGCCAACACTTTGTAAACCTCATCAATAAATTCTTGAGGTTCCTCATCCACTTTAGACCCATTGAACTCCGATGGGCTCACTCTCATAAAGTCCCTCACTCAAGATATCGAAGTAGGAGCATGAGGGGCTTGGGCCCCTTGGTTGGCTTGATTAGCCATAACCTGAGCTAACAGAGTGAGAGCATCCCAGAGCTCACCATGAGTTGGTTGTTCCTCGGGTGTGCGGGCTCTTCTTTCTCTTGTGTTAAGCATGATCTAGCATAGCAAAGAACAGTCGTTAGGTGGGAAAAACCTTACCTTAACTTCTATAGAACGATATAGAGTAAAAAGAAGGGAAACATTTCCTAAAATGTCTCAAAGCCTCCTACTCTTAGTTGTGGTACACAATACAACCATGAATAAGACTATAATCGACGTGGTGTATTGGATGCCGAGGACCATTAACAACCTAGTGCTCTAACACCAAGTTTGTCTTGACCCAAGCGTAGGGCCTAACGTGACATGGCGAATGGGGGACTCGAAAGGATGCAAATCAAGCCTCTTACTCATATCATTACACATCCTTGGTCGTGGAAGCAATAAAATGACAACAAGAAATAATACACAGAGGATACGGGGCTAAGGGACATTTTTCACATCATAAAATATCATAGACTCAAAGAGAGTCAAGGCTCATAGCATCATTACATAACTTTTCCAATGACAACTCTAAACATAGAACAAAGAGGGGGGCATGATAAATAACTAGGCTTACCCTCATAGAAAGCATACAATAAAAAAGAGAGTCTATACATAGCATAAATCAAGAAAAGTATGTCCTCGAAGTTGAGGACATACCAACTTGCTTTGAGAGATATCGCACTAGCCACGTGAAGGAGAAGGATGACCAAGTGGGGTTCCGGTTCCTACATGGTAACAACATATAGGCATAGAGTATGGGTTAGTATGTTTGACTGTACTAAGTATGTAGGATGCAATGCAACAATAGATAAGAAACATGGTCAAAATTCATAATTAAGCAATAGATGATCATATAGCAACATGACATGCATGATTGATACTTGGGGTAGACCATCATCATATACCAAGCAACTTAGTACTTGGAATCTAAGGTAGACCACCCCTTAGAAGTGATTGAGGTATCGACCTATCAATTGGTTGGTGGACATACCCACTCTCTATCAAAAGTTATTGAGGTACAAACCCCTCTATTGGTTGATAGATTACAACCCCTATCCAAGGTGAATGAGGTACCAACTGAAACGACCCCAAAAAATGCCTAAAAATGTACCTTGAAAGTGCCTGGAATCGTAATTTTCATATATCTCAAAATCCGTGTGTGACATCAAAAAATCGATTTCATATTCTTGATTTGGGGAAAAATTAAGTGGAAAATGGATCTAACTTGATTTTAGAGTAACCGTATCAAAATTCAAAAATCATAAAAATACGATTTCCTGAGAGCATTTGTGCCCCTAGCGCGATGCGCAAAGGGCACGCTATAGTGTATTTTGGCTACCAATTTTCTATCTTGGTTCATGGCTTTTGGGTTTTGGGCCTAAGCCTTATTATGCATGAAAATACCTATACTTAGCTTTATTTTACCTTTATATCATTCAAGACATTCCCAAATACTCTCTCAAACACTTAGACAATATTTCACCCTAAAATTCAAGTGTCCAATACTCATCCAGATCATCAGGAATTCATCCAAGCTTCATGTCTTAATTTTCAATCTTCATCGAGAATTCTCCAAAACTAAGGTATGTGCATTTCACTCATGGGTTTCTTTCACCCATGAAACCTAAGCTTCCGTTTTTCTTGAATTGCATGATTTTAAGTTGACTTACTCATGGGCCTTACTTACTATGAATTTGACTGTGAACTATGTCCGGGTATCATGAAATTGTAACTGTTTTAGCATGTTTTGAGAAATGAATCTAAGATCTATTGTGGGATTTAATGAAGGTTTTGGTGTACATTGCTTGAGGGTGTTACCAAGTATTGATGGATGGTTTTACATTGAATTTTCTTTCATGATATCATCCCTAAATTACATGGTTTCACACTAGCTCTACACACCCACCAAATGTTTGATAGAATGTCCGGTTATGGTTTATTGAGCAATTGAAGATCCAATGCATGACTTATGAGTTGAATGACTTTATGATGATGAAAAGAATGTATATAGATGATATTCTCCTATATAGTGTTGGAAATTGACCATGCCCTACTCGGGGGGATAAGAGACCGGGTAACCATGTCGAGGGATTTGTAGCTTGACAACCAATCAAGGGGTTTGTGCCTTGATAACCTGGTTGAGGGGATTGTACCTCGATAACCCAGTTGAGGGGTTTGTATCTCAATCACAAGGGGTGGTACGGTGTGATTATCCACAAACCAATCAAGGGGTTTGTACATTAATAACCGGTTTGACGGGTTTGTACCTCAAATCACCAAAGGTTGTAGGGTGTGACGATCCACCAACTAATGAAGGGGTTTGTACCTTCATAATCTATGAACTCATTAATGATGGCCTGTTCTTAACATGTATTATGTTTTATGTAAGCATGATTTACTTTAAGCATCTTGCATGCAAGCCATATTGTTATACGCTAATAATTACCTACGCCTATGCATTTTGATTATGTTTCTTATCACTGATTGCATTGCATCCAACATACTTACTACATCCAAACATACTCACGCATACTCTATGCCTACATGATGTCACCATGTAGGAATTGGAGCCCCACTTGAGCATCTCCCTCCACGTGGCAAGTACAAATTCTCTCAAGCTAGTTGGTGAGTCCTCCATTCAAGGAACAATATCTAAGATCTCATGATATGTACTAAGACTATCTTTCTTTTATGTATGCATTGACTATGAGGGTGAGCCAGATTTCTTGTCTTAGCCCCCGCACTTATATATGCAGTTGAGGTGTTGTTGGACATGTTATGTATTGAGCCTTGGCTCTTTTGTTTTGGTGCTTAAGTTGTGAAAGTATCCCTTTAGCCTTTTTTCCTCATTTCTACACTCATTATATTGTTTTATTTCTTTTGCAACCAAAGATGTGCAATGATATGGTTTTGGGTTCCCTTCGGATTCCCCATTCGTCGTGCACATCTAGACCCTAGGCTTGGGTCGTGAGAAAATTGGTACTAGAGCGTTAGGTTGTCAATGATCCTCCGCATCCAACATGCTGCGTTGATTAAACTCTTGTTCATGGTTGTGTTATGCACTACAACTATGAGTAAGAGGCTATGAGGTATTTTAGGAAATATTTCTCTTTTTCATGCTATAGAGTTAAAGTAAGGTTTTTCCACCCCTTAAAATTGTTCTTTGCTATGCCAGATCATGCCTAACACAAGAGGAAGAAGAGCCCACCTCCCTACGATCAACCAACTCATGGTGAGATTTGGGATGCTCTCAGTTTGCTAACACAAATTGTGGCTAACCAACCCAATCAAGAGGGCCAAGCTTCTCATGCTCCGACCCCGGGATGTAGGCTGATAGAATTCATGAGGATGAACCCACTGAAATTATATGGATCTAAGGTAGATGAAGACCCTCAAGAGTTGGCAGCCTACCAACTCAAAGGGTTAGCTCAAATATGATTTAATCAATGGAGGAAGGAGATGGGAATCAATAATGTGGTGTCTTGGTAGGAGTTCAAGGCGACTTTTCTTAATCGATTCTTCCCTCTTGAGCTTAGGGAGGCCAAGATAGTGGAGTTTATGAATTTGAGATAAGGGTCTATAAGTGTGAGGGAGTATGCCCTCAAGTTCAATCAACTCTCTAAATATGCTCCCCACTTGGTGCCGACCCAAAGTCTAGAATGAAAACATTCATGATGGGTGTATCCGATTTGGTGAGTGAGGAACGCCAGTCTGCTATGATGATTAGCAACATGGATTTGTGTCATTTGATGACCCATGCCGAAAAAATGGAGGAGAAAAAGTTGAGAAAGAGGAGGATTAATGAGGCCAAGAGGGCCCGTTTTCAAGGAAAGTTCCAAAGTCAAAAGGGTGGCTGATTCCGTAAGGCCAAGGCTCTTCTAATGTTTCTAATAGGGGGTTTGCCAATGACTTCTTAAGATTCCAAGGTATTGGTGGTGCGGTTCCTAATAACGTGTGTGCAAAATGTGTAAGTCTCATGGTGGCCCATGTTTAAAAGATACTAATACATGTTATGAATGTGGGCAAGTGGGTCACAAAAAGATTGATTGTCCTCGTAACCACAACAAGTGTAAGGAGGTTCATCCACAAGGTGCAAATGTGGTTTCTTTGGGGAGAGGTGACCAACAAGGTGGTGCCCCAAGGCACAATCGCTTCTATGCACTCCAATGGAGGAAAAGGGTTGAGGAGGTTTCCGATGTCGTCACCTGTATGTAAAAAGTCTTTGATTTTGATGTGTATGCATTGATTGATACTGTGCCACTCTTTCTTTTGTTACCCTCTTTGTTTCCAAATAATTTCATGTTGTGCCCAAATGTTGTGTGAGTCTTATGAGGTGTCTACTCCTATTGGTGCATCTATTGTTGCTAGAAAGGTGTATAGAAATTATCTTGTTTGCATTTTACATAAGATATTGCCTTGTGATCTTGTTGAGTTGGAAATGATGGATTTTGATGTCATACATGGGTTAGATCGGTTACATGCATACTATGCCTTTAAATATTGTGGAATCCGTAGGGTCAAATTCCAATTCCCAAATGAACCCATTCTTGAATTGGAGAGTCATGATGTGGTGGTCAAGGGTAGGTTCATCTCTTGCATTAAAGTCCTTAAGTTGATGTCTAAGGGGTTTCTCTATAATCTTGTGTGGGTAAGGGATGTGGAGTCCAGGGTCCTTACTATAGAGTCGGTTCGGATTGTAAATGAGTTCGTTGATGTCTTTCCAAATAACCTTCCCGGTGTTCCTCCCAAAAGGGAAATAGATTTTGGTATACACCCATTTCTATTCCCTCTTAATACATGTCCCTGACGGAGTTAAAGCGATTGAAGGAACAATTGAGGGATTTGTTGGAGAATGATTTCATTAAGCCTAGCCAATCACCTTGGGGTGCTTTGGTGTTGTTTGTGAAAAAGAAGGGTGGGTCCTTTAGAATGTATATTGACTACCGACAACTAAATAGGGTTAACATAAAGAATAAATATCCCCTTCCAAGGATTGATGACTTATTTGACCAATTGCAAGGGGCTGCTAGCCACTTCACTAAGATTGATCTTCAGTCCGACTACCATCAAGTGAAGGTAAGGGATTATGATATTCCTAAGACGGCCTTTCAGACTAGGTATGGGCATTATGAGTTTGTTATGAAGTCCTTTGGGTTGAACAATGCACCAACCATCTTCAATGGATCTTATGAATAGGATATCTAAACCCTACCTTGATTCGTTTGTTATGGTCTTTATTGATGATATTTTGATCTGCTCACATAGTGAGGAGGAACATATGGGTCATTTGAGGGTAGTGCTACAAAGATTGAGGGAAGAGAAGGTGTATGCCACGTATGAAAAATGTGAATTTTTGTTAAAAGAGGCTCCCTTCCTAGGTCATGTGGTGTCGGGGGATGGTATTAAGGTGGATCCTAAAAAGACGGATGTGATTAGAAATTGGCCAAGACCATTGACCCTATTAGATACTTCTTGGGTGTAGCAGGTTATTATAGGAGGTTTGTGAATGGGTTATGTTCTATTGCTTCCCCTATGACCAAGTTAACTCAAAAGAAGGCAAATCTGTGTGGATCGATGAGTGTGAAAAGTATTTTCAGATGTCGGAAGGTCAGCTTGTGTCCGCTCCTATATTGTCACTCCTGGAAGGGCTAGAAGGGTTTGTTGTGTATTGTGATGCTTCTAGAGTTGGTTTGGGTTGTGTTCTAATGCAAAATGGTAAAGTTATAGCCTATGCTTCTAAACAACTCAAAAAGCATAAAAGGAATTATCCTACCCATGATCTTGAATTAGCCGCCATGGTCATAGCATTGAAAATTTGGCGAAACTATATGTATGGGGTGCATGTTGATGTGTTTACCTATCATAAGAGTCTCCAATATGTCTTCACTCAAAAAGATCTTAACTTGAGACAAAGAAGGTGGCTAGAACTTCTTAAGGACTATGACATAAGTGTGCACTATCATCCCGATAAGGCTAATGTGGAGGTTGATGCTTTTAGTAGGGTGTCTTTGGGTAGCCTAGCTCATTTTGATAGTGGTGGTAAAGAGGTGGCTAAGGAGGTCTATCGGTTGGCTAGATTGGGAGTTAGGTTGGAAGAGATGGATAATGGGTTGGCTCTAAATCTTCATTGGTTGAGGAGGTGGAAGTTAAGCAAGATCTTGCCCTCGTTTTGTTTGAATTGAAGGCATTGGTAAAAGATTGTAAGGTGGAGGTTTTCTCCCAAAGGGAAGATGGTACCCTTAGATACCTAGGTAGGTTATGTGTGCATTTTGTTGATGGCTTGAGAGAAAAGATTCTTGATGATGTTCATGGTTCTTCGTATTCTATTCACCCCAATTCTACTAAGATTTATAGAGATTTGAGAGAGGTATATTGGTGGGGAGGTATGAAGAGGGACATTCCAGAATTTGTTTTCAGTTGTCATAACTGCCAGTAGGTCAAAGTCGAGCACCAAAGGCCGAGTGGCTTAGCCCAAGACATAGAGATTCCTACTTGGAAGTGGGAGGAGATTAGTATGGATTTTGCGGTTGGATTGACCAAGACTAGAAAGGGTTTTAATTCCATTTGGATTGTGGTTGATAGGATGACGAAGTCGACTCACTTTCTACTTGTTACGACCACGTATAGGGATGAAGATTATGCTAGGTTTTACATTTATGACTTCGTGAGGTTGCATGGGGTTCCTTTGTCCATCATATCGGATGGTGGTGCTCAATTTACTTCTCATTTTTGGAGGTCCTTTCAAGGGTGTCTTGGTACAAGAGTTAAACTTACTACGACCTTTCACCCTCAAATGGATGGAAAAGCTAAAAGAACTATCCGAACACTTGAGGATATGCTTAGGGATTGTGTACTGGAGCTTAAGGGTAGTTGGGATGATTATCTTCCATTGATAAAGTTTGCCTAAAACAATAGCTATCATTCTAGCATCGGTATGGCTCCTTTTGACGCTCTTTATGGTTGATGTTGTAGATCACTTATTTGGTGGTTTGAGGTTGGAGTGGTGGCTTTTTTGGGACCATATTTGGTTATGGAGGCTCTTGAGAAGGTTAGGATGATTATAAAAAGGTTAAAGACGGCACAAAGTCGCCAAAAGTCCTATGCCGACGTGAGGAGAAGGGATCTTGAATTTAAAGCTGGTGATTGACTTTAAGTGAAGGTGTCATGTATGAAGGGTGTGGTTCATTTTTGGAAGAAAGGCAAGTTGCGTACAAGATACATGGGTCCTTATAGGGTAATGAGGAGGATTAGCAAGTTAGCTTATGAGTTGGATTTGCCTAGTGAAATGAATTTGGTTTGTCCAGTGTTTCATGTGTCTATGTTGAGGAAGTGTGTGGGTGATCCAGATGCTATTGTTCCCTTAGAAGATGTGGGTGTAGGTGAAGACAACTTGACATAGAAGAGGTTCCAGTAGAGATCTTGGATAGACAAGTGTAGAGGTTGAGGAACAAGGATGTGGCTTTTGTTAAGGTCCTTTGGAGGAATCAACGAGTTGAAAGTGCTACGTGGGAGGACGAAGTGGACATGCAAAAGCGATATCCTTATCTATTCCACTCTATTCAAGCCTGAGGTACTAACTCTAAGTCTCCTATGAGATTTCAAGTTTTAAGTTCAGCTCTTGTGTCATTGCATATAGTCATGTTTAAATTGACAAGTTCATTATGATTTTACACTTATGTTGAATTTTTTGAAATGATGTTTAAGTGCATTGTTGGATCCTTGTTTGGCTAAAATTGTCATGTTTACATCTCATATATACCTTTCTTTGATATTTAAGGATGAATGTTCCCAAGGGGGAGATATTGAATTGACCCCAAAAAATGCCCAAAAATGTGCCTTGAAAGTTCCTAGAATCGTAATTTTCATATATATCAAAATGTGTACGTGATATTGAAAATCTGACTTCATATTCTTGATCATAGCGCCAAAGTAATTGGGAAATGGGTCTAACCCCGATTTAGAGAAACCATATCAAAATCCAAAAATTGCAAAAATTGCAATTTCGATAGAGCATCCGCGCCCTTGGCGTGATGCGCCAAGGGCATACTATAGTGCATTTTGCCTGCTAGTTTTCTATCTCTGTCCAAGGCTTTTGGGTCTTGGGTCTAAGCCTTCCCATGTATGAAAATACCTATACTTAGCCACATTTTAATTTCATATCATTCAAGACATTCCCAAATACGCTCTCAAACACTTAGATAATATTTCACCTCAACATTCAAGTGTCCAAAACTCATTCGGATCATAAGGAATTCATCCAAGCTTCAAGTCTCCATTTCCAAGCTTCATCAAGAATTCTTCAAAGCTAAGGTATGTGGGTTTCATTCATGAGTTCCTTTAACCCATGAAGCATAGCTTCCTTTTTTACTTAAATTGCAATATTTTAAGTTTATTTACTTATGGGCCTTACTATTAATTTGACCATGAATTATGTTGGGGTTTCATGAAATTATGACTGTTTTAGCATGTTTTAAACTGTGAATCTAAGATCTATTGTAGGATTTGATGATGGGTTTTTTGTATATTGCTTGAGGCTGTTAACAAGTCTTGCTGGATGGTTTTACGTTAGATTTTCTTGCATGATTTCATCCCTAAAATGCGTTGTTTTACACTAGTCTACACACCCGCCAAGTGTTTGTTAAAATGTATGGTTATGGTTTATTGAGCAATTTAAGGTCCAATGCATGTCTTATAAGTTGAATAAATTTATGATGATGAAAGGAATGTATGTATATGATGCTCTTCTATATAGTGTTGGAAAATGATCAAGCCCTACTTGGGGGTTTAAGAGCTGGGGTAACCATGTCGAGGGGTTTGTACCTTGATAACTAATCAAGGGATTTGTACCTTGATAACTAGGTTGAGGGGTTTGTATCTCAATCACCAGAGGTGGTAGGGTACGACAATCTACCAACCAATAAAGGGGTTTGTACCTTGATAATCGAATTGATGGGTTTGTACCTCAATCACCAAGGGTGGTATGGTGCGATGATCCACCAACCAATCAAGGGGTTTGTACCTTGATAAACTATGAACTCATTAACGATGGTCTCTTCTGACACATGTATTTTGTTTTATGTAAGCATTATTTACTTTAAGCATCTTCTATGCATGTCATATTATTACATGCTAATCATTTCCTATGCCTATGAATTTCGATTATGTTGCTTATCACTTGTTGCATTGCATCTACATACTTAGTACATTCAAATGTACTAACACATACTCTATGCTTACATGATTTCACATGTAGGAACCGGAACCCTACTAGAGCATCTCCGTCCATGTGGCTAGTACGAATTCTCTCAAGCTAGTTGGTGAGTCCTCCATTTTGGGGACGATATCTATGATCTAATGCTATGTATTAAGACTATCTTTATTTTATGTATGTATTGACAATGAGGGTGAGCCCGATTGCTTGTCTTGGCCCCCGCTCTTATCTATGTAGTAGAGATGTTGTTGGACATGTTATGTATTAAGCGTTGACTCTTTTGTTTTGGTGCTTATGTTATGGAAGTATCCTTTTAGCCCTTTTTCCTCATTTCTACTCTTATTATATTAATTAATCGCTGCCATGATCAATGATGTATAATGATATGTTAAGAGACTTGTTTAGGGTCCCTTTAGGTTCCCCATTCATTGTGTCACGTCTAGGCCCTAGGCTTGGGTTGTGACACCAACCTATAAATTAGTTGATTGCTTACCACCCCTATCCAAGATGATTATGGTACCAACCGCTCAATTGGTTGATAGCTTACCACCTCCATCCGAGATGATTGAGGTACAAACCCCTCAATTGGTTGATGGATTACCACCCCCATCCAAGGTGATTGAGGGATCACCTCTCAGTTGGATATGGTCAACTCACAACACAATAACTACTTCTCATGGAATCAACACATAAATAACATCGTATCATCATCATAAAATCACTTATCTCATATGCCAAACATTAGGCCATTAACAACTCAATATAGATTAACCAGACATTTTATCAAACACTTGGTGGGTGTGCAATTCTAGTGTAAAACCATGCAATTCAAGAATGAAATCATGCAATAAAACATAATTGTAACATACATCAAAACCCTTCATCAACTTTCAAGATAGATCTTAGATTTATACCTCACAACACATGCTTAAATAATCACACATTTACAAAACCCTAACATAGTTCATAGTCAAGTTCATAATAGAAGATCCATAAGTGAAATAAACTAAGAAACATGTAATTTAGGTAAAAAGGAAGCTTGGGCACCATGGGTGAAAGGACACAATGGTTGAAACTCACATACCTTGAGCTTAGAGAATCCTTGATAAAGATTGAAAATGGAGACTTGTAGCTTCAGTGAATTCCTTAAGAGCAGGTTGAGTTTTGGGACTTTAAATTTGGGGTGAAAGATTACTGAAAGTGTTTGAGAGAGTATTGGGGAATGCCTTGTATGATAAGAAGGTGAAATATGGCTAAGTATAGGTACTTTCACGCATGGGAAGGCTTAGGCCCAAGACTCAAAAGTCTTGGACGAAACTAAAAATAACTGGGAAAAAATTACACTAGTTCACACCCTGGCCATGTCGCACCAGGGGTGTAGACTCATTCTGGATAAACAAATTTTGGGAAATTGAAATTATGATTCGTTTGCTCTAAAATTGGGGTTAGGCACATTAGCTACTCAATTTTTCCCCCTGATCGGGAATATGAAGTCAGATTTTTTATATCAGACACGAATTTTGAGATATATGGAAATTACTATTCCAAGCACTTTCGGGGCACATTTTCGGACAATTTTTGGGATTTTTTCAAATATCATAATCACCAACAATTCAAAGTCGAACATCAAAGGTCGAGTGGCCTAGCCTAAGTTGTAGAGATTTCTTCTTGGAAGTGGAAAGAGATTAATTAATATTTTGTGATCGATTTGGGAAGAACTAAGAAGCATTTTGACTCTATATGGGTTATTATTGATAGGATGATAAAAAATCAGCTCATTTCCTACTATTTAAAATAATCTATGGTCTCCAAAACAATTAAAATTTTACATCCATCAGTTGGTTAGATATTATGTAGTTCTATTATCCATCTTTTCAGATCATGTTACTCAATTTAGCTCTCACTTGTAGAGATCTTTCAATAGAGAAGTTGGCACTAGCGTCAAGCTTAGCACGTCATTTCACCCACAAACGGATGGTCAAGATGATTGAACCATTCAAACCCTTGACAATTTGCTTAGATCTTGTGTGTTGGAATTCAAGGGTAGTTGGGATGATCATCTCCCACTTATTGAGTTTGCTTATAACAATAGGTTCTATTCTAATATCAGGATGGCACCATTTGACGTATTGTATAAAGGACGTCTTAGATCCTTGGTAGGGTCGTTTGAAGTGGGAGAGATGGCTTTGATAGGTTCAATTTATTTTTTGAAGTCTTGAAGAAGATGAGGATGATAATGTCTCAAAGCCGGCTAAAGTCTTAGCATATTTTGATATTAGGAGGAGAGATCTTGAGTTTAAGGTGGATTATTGGGTATATTTCAATGTCTCACTCCTTTAGGGTGTAGTTATATTTAGCAAGAAGGGAAAGTTGAGCCTAGGTATGTAGGGCCTTATAAAATTTTGAGACGCATTGGTAAAGTTTCTTATGAGTTGGAGTTATCTCTAGAGACGAGTATGGTTTATCCGATCTTTCATGTGCCATGTTAATAAAATGTGTAGGTGACCCAAGCTCCATTTCCATTGGAGGTAGTAGGTGTTGAAGTAAACTTAAAGTATGAAGATGTCTCAATTTAGATATTAGACAGGCAAGAGGTTAAGGAACAATGTGGCAGCATCAGTTAAGGCCCTTTGAAAGAATCAACAAGTTGAGAGTGCTACTTAGGAAGTGAAAGGAAATATGAAGAAACGATGTCCTTATATTTTCCACTCTACTCAAGCCTAAGAGAATAAGTCAATCACATCTAAGGCATTAAATCTTTTATTTCAATCCTTTATGTCATGTTTTATGCATACGTACTATGGAAACATGTCTTGATGATATTTGATGCATATATTTGAAATTTAATGAAATTGCATTTTAATTGCATTAATGCATTCATGTTGGGCTGAAAGTTATTTTGTTACTCCTCTCAACCGTAATTCCATCACATTGGGGAATGAATTTTCCCAAGGGGAGTATTGTAACACCTCTTAAGTGCCTTAGGGTACCTTTGTAAGAAATGTCTTGCATAACGCTTCATTTTGTTCTTTTTGGAAAATCGGAGGTTGAATTCATTATCAGGAGATAATATTGTGTGGAAAAATGGTCCCATTCGATTTTTGGGTGAACCATATTATAAAATATAAGGTTTTGCAACTTTTTGCACTTTCTAGAGGCATCCAAGACCTCTGCACATTACATAGAGGGTTTATTTTAGTGTAAAATGATGGGGACTCATTGCAGGGCCAAAGCATGAGAAATTGAACTTCGTGCAAAAATGTCCTACGCCAGAGCAAGTCTGCGTCGCGCCTTGGTTTCACCGTAGTATAAATTTTTTTGAAAATTTGCTAATTTAATTAAGGGTAATTAAGACAAATCTCTGAACCCTTGTAGTCAGGAATTTATGAAATATCTATCATTTTTTGACCTATTTCACTCACCAAGCTCCCCAAAATCCACTCCAAACTCTCCAAAACTTCTCTTCAAAGTTCAATCTAAATTTTGGGGTGTTTAAGACTCCTCTATTAAGGACCAAGCGTCAAGGTGACTTCAAGCTTCTATTATCTTATTCAAGAACATTAAGTATATGAGTTTCTTCATCCATGGGCCCTTTCACCCATGAAGTCCAAAATCTTTTTCAATTCAATCCTTTGAGTTTCAGGCTTATTTCATTATGGTTACTCTATTCCTCTTATTATGCATGAGTTATGTTGGAAGTTTTCATCTATTGAGATTAAATACATGAACTTATTTCAATGGTTGATATTATGAAATGCTTTATGACTTCTAAGCGATGTATGTTGTGATACTATGAAATGCATTAAACATTTATGGTGTATGAGATGATTTTCATGAGGGCCTAACTAGGGGTTTCTCTATGATTGTGGTGGATTATTTCGAATGGTTTCACGTGATCATGTTTTACCCCATTCATACACATTTACTATTGAATTTAATGATTTTAAGTCATGCTTAAATTCACCATGTTTTGACACTAAGATATGAGAAAGCATCTTATGTTGATGAAAGGTTTTATTGCAAGATACAAAAACCAAGAATATCATGAATGAGTAAGTGCTATCAAGTACGTTATGCATCCATGGAAATTCTATGAAAATTATGCAAGATTTCGAAGCCAATTATGATGTTATGATGCACCCTTTTATGAAAGAAAAATGCTCAGTTGAAGGGATTATGTTTTAATGAGCTACTCCTATGATAATATAATAATTTACAAGTTTATGCATGCTATGAATATGCTTATATTTATGTATTATGTGGGTCTAGACTTAGTATCGTATGGGGCTTAAGATGGGGGGGCTCGACCTAAGGGTTCATTATATACTGTCTTAGTCTCATAACTACGTTGCCACTGTAGGATTATGTTTTAGCTAATAGATCCATATAGCTCATGTTGCACGACTCACCAAAATTTGTAGGATCGCATATGTTATATGTAAAGTATGAAAAGACCCCAAAAAGTACCCAAAAATGAACCTCGAAAGTGTCCGGAATCATAATTTTCATATATCTCAAAATATGTGCGGGATATTGAACATCTGACTTCATATTTTTCATCACGGGGCAAAAGTGAGTAGGGAATGGGTCTAACCCCGATTTTAGAGCATCTGTAGTGAAATTTTATTTTTTCAAGTTTGCGCAAAACAGTGGTGATCCGCGTTGGTACCGCAACGTGTAGCCGTCATGGACCAGTGTAAAAATTCCCTCCACGATAGGTTCGCATCGTGCACCAGAAGCGAACCTGTACATTTCGTTTCCAGTGATTTTTATCTTGGTCCAAGGCTTTTGGGTCTTGGGCCTAAGTCTTCTTATGCGTGAAAATACCTATACTTAGCCATATTTTACCTTCATATCATACAAGACATTCTCCACTCTCTCAAACACTTAGACAAATATTTCACCCTAAATTTCAGGTCCCAAAACTCATTCAGATCTTAAGGATTTCACTAAAGCTTCAAGTCTCCATTTCCAATCTTCATCAAGGATTCCCCAAGGTAAATTTATGTGGGTTTCAACCATTCGTTCCTTTGACCCATGGAGCCCAAGCTTCCTTTTTACCTAATTTTTGTGTTTCTAAGTTTATTTTACTTATGAGTCTTCTATTATAAATTTTACTATGATCTATGTTGGGGATTTGTTAAAGTGTGACTATTTAGAGCTATGAATCTCAGATCAATCTTGAGATTTTATGAAGTGTTTTGATGTATATTACATGAGGGTATTACCAAGTGTTGGTGGATGGTTTTACATTAAGTTTGCTCGAATAATTTCACTCTTGAATTGCATGGTTTTACACTAGCATTGCACACCCACCAAGTGTTTGATAAAATGTCCGGTTAATGTATCTTGAGTTGTTTAAGGCCTAATGCTTGGCATAGGAGTTAAGTGACTTTATGATGATGAAAGGATGTTATGTATGTATTGATTACATAAGAAATATCTATTGTGTTTTGAGTTGACCGTAGCCAATTTAGGGTTGATACCTCAATCACCTTGGATGGGGTTGGTAAGCCATCAACCAATTAAGGGGCTGATACCTAAAACATCTCGGATGGGGGTGGTAAGCCATCAAGAAATTGAGGGGTTGATACCTCAATCACTTCCAAGGGAGGATGGTCATGTCCACCAACCAATTGAGGGGTTGATTCCTCGATCACTTCTAAGGGATGGTCTACCTTATATTCAAAGTACTAAGTTGCTTGGTCGATGATGATGGTCTATTTATACTTATGTAATATGATTTATGTATAAGCATGTTTACCTCAAGTATCATTTATGCATGTCATATTGTTATATGATCATCCATTACATAAGTATGCATTTTGACTATGTGGCTTATCAATTGTTGCATTACATCCTATATACTTAGTACATTCAAACGTACTAACGTATACTCTATGCCTACATGATATTACTGTGTAGGAACCAGAGCCCCACTTGATCATCCTCCTCCTCATCCACATGGCTAGTGTGATATATGTCAAAGCAAGTTGGTAAATCCTTAATATTGAGGATATACTTCTATTGATTTATGCTATGTATAGACTCTCTTTTCTTTGCTGTATGCTTTGACTATTACGGTGAGCCCAGTTGCTTGTCTTGGCCCCCGCTAAGTTATATGATTAGAAGTGTTGTAGGAAAAGTTATGTAATGATGCTATGAGTCCTGATTCTCTTTGACTCTATGATGTTTTATGATGTGAAGGATGTCCTTTAGCCCCATGTTCCCTTTTCTACTCTTTTATTGTTACTTTATTGTTTCCGCGACCAAGGATGTGTAATTATATGTTAAGAGGCTTGATTGAGATCACTTCAGGTTCCCCATTCACCATGTCACATCTTGGGCATAGTCTTGGGTCGTGAAAAAGTATTCACAGAAATGGGTTAGATCCTGTAAAGTTCATATAAGACACTTTTCGAAATGGGTTGGATCTTGTAAGGTGAGGTTTCGCCTACTTTGGCAAGTAGACTACTCCTTTTTTAGTATGGAGGATACATCGGGATTCCATGTAGTAGCTCGCATGGTCTAAAGTATCGATTAAGGTCTCCTCCCATATATGTATATGCTATGTTATGAAATTATGTTTCGCGATCCATGCATGTCTTAATTAAGGCATTGATCATTCATGTCATTTTGAGCTTATTGCCTTTGTTTAGTACTATGCATCTTATCTAATATGACTTATGATTTCCTTGTTGCATTGTATCCTGCTTAGTTAGCACATTCAAAGGGCTGACACATACTTTTGCCTACATGATCTAACCATATAGGCACCAGAGCTCTTCCCCATCCACCTCCTCATGGCTAGTTCAACTCGTTAAGACTTTTCTTATGGCGAGTCCACTATTTCGAGGGCAAGATCCATTTTCTATATTGGCCCTCATTCCATCTATGATTAGAGGCATTGTTGTATGGCATACTATGTATGAATCATGCAATGCTTTTGTATCTATGTAGACTTTACCTTAGTCTCTATCCCAAGTATGTCATTGTTTTTTGTTATATAAGCAAATCGGTGAGTTTCCTAAGTCCCTACTTCCCCTATCGTGCGTTCCACGTCCCCTTTCCCTTATATTTACTTGTTGTGATTGGATGGTGGTATTTCCTTATCCCTTATCCCTTATCCCATAGAGTGTGTCATAAGCCCCAAATCACCTTAGTACTACTTGTTGATGATCAAACTATGCTTCTTAGCGAAAGAAGTACTTATGTATGCTATGAGGCTTGTTTAATTAGGGATCCTCTGGGTTTTCCATTCTCCGTGTTGCACGTAGGCCCTAGGCTTGGGTCATGACAGTAACTTCCCTTTTTAAATTTGTAGCTTATTTTGAAGCTTTCTAATCAGGCTAGAGAAATGAGATTTCCTCTTTCTTGCGTGTCCAATTGGGCACGCTAAATAAGGTAGAGGAGACTTATCTTTAGGAAAATTAATTTGAACATCATTTTTGAGCAACCTTATGATAGGCAAAAGAAGCACTATTCTCCTTATTGATTTTCTGACCAAACTATAAATCTGATTTTCGAACTCATAGATAACCAATATGCCTTGGCAAAAATGATAGTAACATTAGCATATGCAAGATGGTTAATATGTTCACTCCACATTGATAAGCCATATCCTTGAAACCCTACAAAACTATATAAATTGTTAAGAGCCCAAGCAAGCACCTCCACTGTAATAATAAATAAAGAAGGAGACAGGGGGTCCCTTTTTTTGCCCCCTAGTTGAGTGGAAAAAGCCACAAGTTTACCATTGATCAATATATAGTACCTATTATTAGCAACCAGTCTCCAAATCCTATTAATAAACACCTTGTTGAAACCCATTTTAGCTAACAATTTCCAATAAAAAACTCCTATCTAGTTTTTTTATTTTTTATTTTTGATAAAAAGCTCAATAGGTAAAAGTTAATGAGGTGGGATTTACAACTCCCTATGGGCATCATGATAAAAAAAATCTCTAAAAATATCTTTGCAATTTTCATATGAATTCTATTAGACTTTCTACCTCCCCCACCATATCCTATTTACACTAGAAATATAGCAAATTTAGACTCTTCATCTCGGTCTTCTGAATATTGCTGGCTTGCCCATAATGGGATCTTTTATTTCTTTTATTCCAAAGTGTCCACTAGATGTAAGCTGGAATGTATTTCCACCAGTCCTCTTTAGATCTTCTTCTTCTACCCACTGCTTCCTAGTGTTTTAGTATGTCTATAGAACAACTCCGAGTATACATAAAAATATGTCCCACAAATTTATAGTTGTTTTGCAATGTAGCTTAAGTGGTTGCCAACCTCTGTCCCTTTTTAACACATATAACACCTTGAGGAAATATGTATAGCTCATCTCTATAATACTTCCTGAGTTAAATATACTTTTTTGATCACAAACCATGTGAAACATGGCACCTTATGGGGATTTTAATCTTCAAAATTGTTACGACCACTATTCCTATTGTCCAATTATGGTTCATGTTCCAGTAACAGGACTTCACATTGATACTCCCTTTGCTATGCAACATCTATATTGGACTATCAGGTCCTTCTGAGATACCTGGAATGGATTGAAACTCCCTTTGCTATGCACTTGCAACAGTCTTGCTACCCTACTAATCTCCTAATCACTTAAAGCCATTTTGAAGATCAGGTCTCACCCTTGATGGAACTATTCTTGTGCCACTATGGCCACCTGTTGTAGACTCAGAAATAAATAAATCTGGGAATTGTCACAACCCAATACTAGGTCCTAGGTGCAACATGGTGAATGAAGAATCCGAAGGTGCCCAAAACATGTCTCGTAGCATACATAAGCATATCCTTGATTGTAGAATATGATTCAACTATCATCAATTAGTACTGAGGGGGTCAGGGGCTTAGTGTAACTCTATGGGAAAAGGGATAAGGAATTCCCTTCATTTAAACATAACAAGTAAATCTAAAGGAAGGGAATATGGGACACACTCTATGGGGAGTAGGAACTTAAGGAATTCGCCACTTGCCAACATCATCAAAGCAACATTATACATGGCATCGAGACTAAGAGAAAGTCTTCACAGATGCATATCATCGTACAAGTCATACATAGCATGTTATCAAATAATACCTCTAATTATGAATGGACCGAGGGCCAAGACCTATCCCAAGCTCACCCTTAAAATAATTAATAAAGTAGCAATGTCTTAACATAAATGCGGTAAATAGAAAATGGATGATGCCCTCGAAGTGGAGGATTTACCACAAGAAAAGGCTTCATGAATCATACTAGCCACGAGGAGGTGGATGCATAGGAGCTCCAATTTCTACATGGTTAGATCATGTGGCAAAAGTATGCATTAGTACTTTGAATGTACTAAGTATGTGGGGCACAATGCAACAAGGAAATCATAAGCCATATTAGACAAGATGCATAATCATAAAGAATGACAGTAAGTTCAATATGACATAAATGATCAATTCCTTTGTGAAAATATTCATGGGATGTAAACCATAAGTTCACAACATGGCATGAGAGATGATTTCTTAATTGACACGAAGACCATATGAACTACTACATAGAATTCCTATGTTGCCTCCACATCAAAAAAGTAGTAGTGTACTTGCCAAGGTAGACTAAGCCTCAGCTTACGGGTTCAACCCATTTTTGGATAGTGCTTGTTCATGCACCTTACTGGATCAAATCCATTTCGGAGATATGTACCTTGCGGGATTGAACCCATTTTGGTGAATATTTTTACATGTACCTTATGGGATCCTACCCATTTGATAAATCGTGCAATGTGAGATACATGGACCCATGAAAAAATTATAGCCATATGATGGCAACATAGTTAAAGGAAAATGGAAATTTACCAAGATCCTTTTTGTTCTAAGTTAACATCCCATGGAATACATAAAGCAAAAGCATTGTCCTAACATGCATAAACTTGAGCCCTAAAAACTCACTAAAAACCTTTCAAATTCCTCTATAATCTTCATCTATATTCTCCATCCATTCTTAAGGTTTTCAAGAAATTTTGTTGGAATTCAAGAAAACCAAGTCAAGCCCTAAGTCATTCTTACGTTTTCTTCATGAAACTCCAAGATTAAGTATGTGGGTTTCAACCATTGGGTCCTATAACCCATGGTGCCCAACCTTCTTTTTTATATAAATTACATGTTTTGAAGTTGGTTTATCTATGTGTATATCTTATTATGAATTTTGAGACTAAACTATATTGGGATTTTATGAAATGTTGTTCAACTATGCATGTTTTTAGCTATGAAGCTTTTACCTATTGTGTGACTTGATTAGGGGTTTGGATGTATCAGACAAGTGGGTATTACCTAGTGTTGGTGGGTTGATTTACATTTATATTTCTCACAAGATTTCACTCTTGAATTGCATCATTTTCAACTAGCATTACATACTAGCCAAGTATTAGATAAAATGTCTTGTTAAGGATTCTTGAGTTATTGAGGGTTTGTTGCATGGGTTATGAGTCAAGTCACTTTATGATGATGAAAGAAATGTGGTTATGTGTTGAATTCATGAAAAATAGCTATGGTGTTGCATGTAGATTGTTGGGTTTCCATGTTTGTTGTGATTGACAAAATTGTGAAGCCCTTTCTTAATGCTTGAAATGTAATGGTTTGATGAGCTATTTCTATGACTCCTACTGAAAAGATTATATCATAAGTTATGGACATTCTACCAAAAAGGTCATGCCGTAATGTAGAATGACTAATGGTTCCTACTGAAAAGATTATATCATAAGGCAAGGACATCTTAGTACACCTACCTAAAAGGCCGTGTCATAAGGTACAAATCATGATTCCCATCAAAAAGATCATATCGTCAGGTGTTGACATTCTATCGAAAAGGCCATGCGATAAGGTAGAATGAATCATGGCTCCTACCCAAAAAGATTATATCGTAAAGTAGGGGATGTCTTACACTACTTATCAAAAAGACTATGTCGTAAGGTAGAGCTATTGGTAATAGTATCTGGAAAGGTTATACCGTAAGGCAAGTGGGTGGCTATTTGGCCCATCTCCGGCATGTCGGTGAAAGGTTTGAGTATTTATTCCATATTGAGTTTGCATTCCTTGGTTATAATTTACAAGCATGTTTTTCCTTAAGCATTGATCATGCATGTCATATTGATGTTATACTTATACCTACATGATGTTACCATGTAGGGACCGAAGCACCTATTGATCATCCTCCGTGTGGCTAGGTTGTCTTCGAAAAGATAAGCTTTGGTGAGTCCTTAAGTTCGGGTACACAAGCTATGCTACTGTTGATCTTTGTTTATCTCTTTATGTTGGATATTTGATCTATCATGCTGAGCATGCAAACTGTCTTGGCACACGCTCCTGTCTATGTTTAGAGGTGTTGTTAGAATAATTGAAGTACTTATGCTTTGTGCTTTGACTCTTTAATGATTTATGAAAATTTGGCTCTTTCCCTTAGTCCCAAATTCCTTTATTTATATTATTCACTATTGTTTATTTGTCTTCTGCGACCAAGAATGTGCGCACGATATGCTAAGAGGCTTGTTTGGGGTTCCTTTGGGTTCCCCATTCACCGTGTCACGTCTAGGCACTAATTTAGCTCGTGAAAATTATGGTATCATAGCACTATGTTGTTAATGATCCTCGGAATCCAACACACTGCATCCATTAGTGTCTTATTCAAAGTTGTGAAACACGCCACAACAATGAATGGGATGCTATGAGTAGTTTTATAAAATGTTTCACTTCTTTATGGTCTATATCATACCTAAGTTGTAAGGTAAGGCATTTTCCCATAACGAATGTTCTTTGCTTCTCTAGTTGTTGACCATGTTGTTACAAAGAGGAAGAGCAAGGAGTGGTCATGTACCTATAGGACAACCGACTTACCCCACTCCTCAAGCTCCTCAAGATGGAGGGGATACCAAATTTGAGTTACGAAATGCTATAACTATGTTACCACATGCTATGACCAACCAAATTCAACAAGGGGCACAATTCCGCAACGGTCCCACTCTGGCTTTAGCATGAGGCATTTCAATAGGATGAACCCAAAGGAGTTCCATGGATCCAAGACAAATGAGGATCCACAAGAGTCCATAGATGAGGTGTACAAAGTGTTATCCATTATAGGGTCTAATTCGGAGGAGAAGACGAAACTAGCAGCCTACCAACTAAGCGGAGTGGCTCAAATGTGTTTTGTGCAATGGAAAAGGGAGAAGGGAATGACAATGCCGTTCCTTGGGAGGAGTTCAAAGCTGCATTCCCCAACCAGTTCTTTTTTATTGAACTAAGGGAAGTTAAGATGATAGAGTTCATGAATCTTAAGCAAGGTTGCATCAGTATGAGGGAGTTTGCCCTCAAGTTTAAAAAGCTCTCTAAGTATGCTCCTCAATTGGTGGCCGAGTGAAGGTCTAGGTGAACAAATTTGTGATGGGGGTGTCCCACTTAGTTAATGAGGAGTGTCATGCATCCATGTTGATAAGTGATATGGATTTATCTCGGCTGATGACTTATGGCGAGAAACTTGAAGGGAAGAAGCTTAGAAAGAGGAGAAGTGAGGGATCTAGGAGGGCATCATTTGATTGTAGATACGAAGATCAAGCTCCAGACGATGCTCCAGATAAGAGGGTTAATAAGGATGGGGTACCAAACCCAAGGCCCCAAGGAGGTGATGGAGTGAATCATCCTAGATGCCTAAAATGTGGGAGGAAACATAGTGGTACATGTTGGAGGAATAGAGGTGCATGCTTTGGGTGTGGTGTGTGGTGAGATAAGCCATAAAATTATGGATTGTCCATATGCTCAAAACAAGACTAGATGGACGGCCACGAGGGAAAGGTGGAAATGATGATCAAAGAGTTCAAGAAGGCCAACAAGGGTGTGCTACATGATATAATCGGTTCTATGCTCTTCAAAGGAGGCAAGGGGTAGATGAGGCGGCCGATATTGCTACCGGTATGTTAAAGTTTTCTTTGACTTTGATATGCGTGCATTGATGGGTCCGGATGCCACAATTCCATAGTGTTTCATGACATCATAGAATACATAGTTTTAGAATCATAAAACCAATCATAATATCAAACTCCAATGGGCATTCATCCATAACCAACTCAATACTTGATGTAATCAACTTAAATCATATTCATAATGCATAAAACGAATTACTTATAAAGTATCAAACCTTCAAATCATGACATTTTCATAAAATGGGAGAGTACTTCTTCATGGGTGGAAGAACCAATGAATGATGATCCACATACGTTAATCCTGAAAGTACTTGAAGGAAACTCGAGAAGACTTGGTGGCTTCACTTGAATTCTTGAAATCCAAAGAGAGTTCTTGAGAATATTGAAACTTGATTAGGTATTTGGTGAGGACTAGAGAGGATTTTGGGAGAGTTCTTGAGAGAATTATGGATAAAAATGAAAGAATAATAGAGGAATCTCATCTATAAGGGACTTGTGTTATTACCTGGCTCCCCTTAGTTGTAATAGGGAATGTTTGGAAAATTTTGTACTATGGGGGAGTAGAGGCGGAAGCGGTCCTGTTCCCACATATGTCATTATCGTGAAAAGTTCAATTTTGACCTATGAATGAGTTTAGGCCACTTTTGTACATTGGGAGGACCAAGTTCACAACATAGATTGGTCGCGTACCCTTTTGGTTTATGCCCAAATCACCCAAAAAATTATTTTTCAATACAAGTAATTCAAAAATCAAAAACCATATCTTTCCTAAAAGTTTTATCTCCTAAAAAAGAATACGAAGTTGGATTTGCAAAATCATGCACAAATTTTAAGATATTCAAGAAAATAAGTCATAGGGATATTTGGAATTACGTTGAAGGTGTTACCCATAAGTTCCAATTTGATTATATCCATGGATGTGTATCATTGGACAGACATGCACTATGACTTATTTGACATTGCATTGCATTACTTACATTTCATGGCATTCATTCCTTTTTCAAATCTTTCCTTTCTTGAAGTTGATATACGTACCCAGTATGATGTGTTGAATATTTTGAATCTTGTATATTGTTGAGATTGATCTATTGAAATTGTAGCCTTGTATATTGTGATCTTTGGACAATTGGGACACTGTGATATGAGATCGTAACTATTTATATTGCCTATATAATATATGTTGGCCTTTCCTGCATGCAGGTTTTGTAGTCTGGAGATAGGAGGTTGGGATGTAAAGATTGCTTAGTTCTTTACTCTCTACCAGTGATTAGGTCTACTTTTTGTGTACCTTAGTACTTACCTTTGTTTTCTACACATGCGTGTAGGTAGTGAGCCTCGATTCTGCTGATCTTCTTCTTCTCCTATTGGCTAAGCTAGTGACAGTCAAGAGGAAATTACTTGTTGCTCTAGTATTCTCTCGATACTGTCAAATATTATTATTAGTTTTGGTCTATTTAAGAGACAAGTACCATGAAGACTTATTATTTCTTCTTATTCTAATGTAATAGATGCTTATACCTTATGAAAACTAGTTTTAGAATGGTTTTTAGTTTGGATTACGTGTTTATGACTTCAGGTCTTGCTATTTATATTATTATCTTTATTTATCTTCTGCATTAGCGTGTTTTATATAGCTATGATCGGATTAGGCTGACTTGTCTCAGTGGGATAAGGACAAGTTCCATCATCCTTGAAATTAGATCGTGATAAATTGGTATCAGAGCCCCAGATTTTTAGGTCTCACAAGTGTACTAGCCCTTTTGAATAGGGTCTCAAGGATCAGCATGAAGAAGTTTGTTTCTTATCTTTATGAGGTAATGGAGACTGTTAGGGAAATTCTCTTTTACTTCATTCAATTCAGTCATGCGGGAAATCGTGAGTTATACTGAACGTTGCGTGTTCTTCTGATAGATTGCCAAGACTAGAGCATCAGCTTCCGCAAGGGGAGAGGCAAACAACAAAACTTTTTAAGGCCCCAGTTAGGTGTAAGACTATGGATAGAGTTGGAGGTCGAGGAAGGGTCCAGGCTCAACGAGTAGCACCAACTAGAGACTTTGAGAGGGGTAATTCCCTTGAGCCGAGCTTGAGACTAGAGGAGGTCAAGTCCATCAAGAGTGCACAACTACACCTCTATTAAAGGATACTTAACTTAGAGTGTAACTCCGAGGCATGGCATAGATAGGTAGTTCCACAGGTACACTGTGAGGTTCATACACTCAGCCAGATAGAAAGGCTCTTATTCAGGGTCCCACTATTAATGCTCAAGAGGACTACCCACTACTAGTTCCTATACTGATGCAGATTGTTCCTATGCCAGTACTTGTAGTTGATGATCAATTAGCTATGAGCAATTATAGAAGATGGAACCACCCAGTTTCAAAGTGGAAAGGGTGAGGATGTGTATGTGTTCTTAACCTTGTGCCATGTGATGTTGGAGTCTATTAGACTAGTTGGTCCTTGAGGTGTTAGATTTGTTGTTCTTCTGCTCAGAGGCTTTTCTAGAGTGTGATGGAGGGAATATATGAGTTTTAGACTCATTGGATCCCCTTTGGTAGAGTAGGGTGTATTCTCAAAAGCATTTCAAGATCAATGCATTCTATGAAGCGTTCGAGAGTAGAGCCAGATGAAGTTTGAGAGTTTGACTCAAGGTAGTATGACTGTTGTTAAGTATGGCTCAATTTTGAGAGTTATCATGTGGCATATCATTGATTCTTATAGAGGCAGAGAGAGTTTGCATACTTGTGAGAGGCTTTGTTTTATCCATTAGATCATATGTATTTAGGTTAGCTTTTGATCCAACTTCTTTCAAGACTATTGTGAGATCGCCAAGTAGGTGGAATTAATGGTTCCAGAGGAGCTTGGTGGTCTTGAGAGGGCCCAAGATTTTAGTCATTATTTTGGCACTTATTTAGAAGGTAGGGGATTCCATTGAGGTGGTAGTACATCACAATATTGGGGTCTAGGGCATGCTTCCTTGCAAGTTATAGTGGGTAGTTCTGGTTCATCTAGTGGTAAGACATCTTCAAGTCACGGTGGCTATGATATTCCTCCTCATTCTTTATATCATCAGCCTACTCCGAGGTCTTGTTATGGTTATGGATATATTGGTTACATGGTCTGATAGTGCCCTTTTTCGACTTATTCTAGGCCACATAATTCCTATTCAGTGGCACTTGTTAAGATTCAGTACCTCTAGTTAGAGGCCCAACAATACCAGTCAGAGGTCATGGTAGAGCTCAGATGGTAAAGGTGGTTGTGCTCCTAATAGGGGTGCGGGTGATACAGTGACTTAGTTAGGTGGTAGAGGAACCAAACAGTTAGACAAGGGTTGTGGTTCTCAATGTTATCTTTTCTAAGTAGACCGGAGGAAGAGGCCTCAATTATAATTATTAGATTTATTGTTCTAGTTTTCCATCAACTTGCCTCAGTGTTTTTTGATCCTTGTCCTACATATCCATATGTTTCCACATACTTCTCTCTTAGGGTTGACTTATTAATATGCATGTTTCGATGCTGGTTGGAGAGCCTTTAGTGGTGGATTACGTGTACCAATCTTGTCTTTTGTCTTTCGTGGGTTATGATACTTGGTTGGAAATGATTATTCTTTATATGGTTGATGTTGATGGTATTTTAGGTATGGGTTGGCTATTTCCAAATGATGCTCTTCTTGATTTTTTTGCCAAAACGGTTACTGTTGTTGTGCTTAGTGGACCAAGAGTTAAGTGGAAGGGTTTTTGTGGGTCTTATCCTAGAAAGATTATTTCTTGTATCAAGGCTCAAGGATTAATTCATAAGGTTGTTTATCCTACTTTGCTTTTATTCGTAATACCAGTGTTGGTTCATATTTATGGAGTCTACCCCTATTGTTTCTGAAGATATGGATGTGTTTCCTATCGACCTCCTAGGAGTCCCTCCTAATAGGAATATCAGTTTTTCCATTAATGTTAAGCTAGACACTAAGTCCATTTCTTTTCCTTTGTATCATATGGCTCCTACTGAGTTGAGGGAGCAACTTCAGGACTTGTTGTGTAAGGGGTTCATTCGGCCTAGTGTGTCACCATAGGGTGCTCCAGTTCTGTTTGTAAATAAGAAAGATAGGTTGATGAGAATATGTATTGATTACAGATAGTTAAACAAGAGGTGACTATCACAAGTACCCTCTCCCAAGGATTATTGATTTTTGGACCAACTTTTGGGTGCATCGACGTTCTATAAGAATTATTTGAGCTCAGGGTATCATCAGTTGAGGATTAGACAATATGACATTCCTATGACCACTTTTTGGATTATTGTCATTATGAGTTCCTTGGCATGTCATGTGGGTTAACCAATGCACTTGCCACCTTTATGGAGTTGATGAATGGAGTATTTAAGTTGCATTTAGATTCCCTTGTGATTATGTTCATCGATGATATCTTGGTCCATTCTAACACTAAGGCGACCATGTTAAACATTTGAGGATTGTTCTTCAGAGGCTCATGGAGAAGAGGTTGTATGCTAAATTCTTCGAGTGTGAGTTTAGGGTCAGGTTTCTAGCACTTTTTGGGCATGTGGTGTCCAAGGAGGGAATCAAAGTTGATCCAGTGAAAATTGAGGCTGTAAGAGAGTAGACTAAACCTATTTTAACCACTGTAATCTATAGCTTTATGGGTTTGGATGGTTATTATCGATGCTCTGTGTAGGGCTTCTATACCATAACAACTCTATTTACTAGGCTCACTCAGAAGAATGTGGCATTTGGTTGTTCAGAGGAGTTCGAGGAAAGCTTAAAAAAGCTGAAGAACTTGTTGACTACCATGCTTCTCTTAACATTGCCTGAGGAGAGAGTCAACTTCACTGTGTATTATGATGCTTATAGTGATAGATTGGAAGGCATGTTCATGCAGAAGAGGAAAGTTATTGCCTATGCCTCAAGCAATTAATGACCCATGAGAAAAACTATCCTACCTATGGTTTGGAGTTAGCGGCAGTTGTGTTTGTCTTGAAGTTATGGCGGCACTATCTATATGGGGTTCATTGTGAGATCATTACTGATCATCGTAGCTCTTACAATATATCTTCAGCCAAAAGGACCTGAATCTAAGGTAGAAGAGATGGATGCTTCTAAATTATTATGATTTGACCGTTATATTCCATTTCAAAAAGGCCAATATATTGGCCGATGCTTTCAGTAGGATTACTTCTAGTATGGGCAGCCTTGCAGCCATCCAAGTGGAGGAGCGGCACATGGCTAGGGATATTCGAAGACAAGCCAATTGGTTGGTGAGGTTACAACTTTTTGATGACGGTGGGGTATTGGCTTTCTTAGAGGCTCGATCTTCTTTGACGGATCAAATTTGTGAGCGACAGTTTGAAGATAAGAGGTCGTGTCTCATCCAAGATAAGCATACTAGGGGTGAGTTCAAGTAGGTCATACTTTATGCCAATGGGATTCTGAGGATTGTCAAGAGAGTTTATATGCCTAAGGTGGGTTACTTGATTAGGTTGATACTTAAGGAGGCTAGTTGTGCAAGATATTCAATTTACCCAAGAGCAATGAAGATGTACCATGATTTGAGCAACCACTATTGATGGTGTGGAACAAAGAGGACATAACTAATTTTGTGTACAATTGCGTGAACTGCCAACAGGTTAAGTGTGAGTATTAGAGGCCATGGGGTGAGTTCCGAAGGATGTCTGTTCTTATTTGGAAATGGGAGCGGATCATGTTGGATTTTGTAGTTGGTTTACCCACTACTTTGGGTATGTTTGACTCTATTTGGGTTATTGTTGACCACTTGACCAAGTCTGTGCACTTTATTCTGGTCAAAGAAAGGTTCACAACATAGAGATTAGCTTAGTTATACATCAATCAAATCATGAGACTTCGTGGTGCACTGGTTCCCATAGTGTTGGACCAAGGTTCTTGTATTCACTTCCCACTTTCAGAAGGCTCCATAGCATGGCTTGGGCAGCCTGTTAGACCTGAATACCACATTTCATCCTCTGATAGATGGACCGTCTAAGAGGACTATTTAGGTTCTAGAGGATATACTTAAAGCATATGTTATTCGCTTAATTGTAGGTGGGATCAACATTTGTCCTTGGCAAAGTTTTCTTAAAACAAAAGTTATCATTCCAGCATCAAGATAGCTCCTTTTGAGGCCTTGTATGCTCAGAGATATATATCACCCATAGTTGGTTTGATTCTATTATGGTGGATAGACTTGACATGGACTTTCTTAGAGATTACATGGAGCAAGTTCGTTGATTTAGAGTTGGCTATTGATAGCCTAGATTCGCCAAAAGAGTTATGCCGATAGGCGTGTTCAACCCTTGGACTTCATGGAAGTTACCAAGTTTGGCTGAGGATCTCACCCATGAAGTTGTCATGAGATTTAGGAAGAAGGGCAAGCTAAGACCAAGATATATTGGCCCTTTGATATTCTAAAGAGAGTGGGTGAGGTAGCCTATAGACTTGGTTTCCCTTAAGTTTATCTTTTGTACATTTGGTAATCTACATTTCTATGCTACGATGATATGTCCCCAATGAGTCTCATATGATATCTAGTGATTCAATAGATCTGGGTCTGGACCTGACATATAAGGAGGATCCTGTCGTTCTTCTTGATAGGAAGGTGTTGAAGTTGAGGACCAAAGATATCGCTATAGCAAAGGTTCTGTGGTGACTCTAACCTAAGGGATGCTACTTAGGAGATGGAGTCTGACATGCAGACCAGCTATCCATCTCTTTGTGGCTTCAGGTACATTCCTTACTTTATATTCGAGGACGAACATATTTTTTAGTGGTGGAAGATGTAATGATCCTGAAGTTCATTTTTTACTTTTTTGATAAAATTATCAGTTTTCTCCTCCTGACAACTTCCTCGAGTCACATATGAATAGTTTTGAAAGATGGGTTTTGAAAATCTTGTAGTAAATTGAGTTTTTTCTAAAGAATTGAGTTTTGGAGCCTTAAGTTGTCTGATTTTAGAATTTTGAGTCATTGGGGGATATGAATGTACAAATAGAATTTAGTTGATTCTGTCAGTTCTGGAATATAAAAATTTGTCTAGAGAGTCGTCACAATAAGATTTGGAGCTGTAATGTGGAATTTAGATCCAAAGTTGAAAATTTTAGTTAAAGTTTGAGTTTGGTTTGACTTTTATCAACATATTAAATTTCGGTGCTCGAATAAGTTTTTCTAATTATTCCAATGGTCTCAAGAGGTGATTTTAGTTCTAAAAGTAGCTTTGCCATAACATTGGAGTGCCCTAGTGTCGTTTTGATATTTCAAGTGGTCTAAGATAGAATAATGGTGCTTAATCGGGTTTCGGTTCAAGGAGGCCACACATTCAATTTTTGGCAATTCCATGGAGTCAAGAATATTGAACTTAGTGGGGTTATACATATTGTTTGCATTTATGGGGTTCCAATTGAATCCTGGGGCGTTGATTCTGAGTCTTGAAATTGTTGACAAAGAGTTTCTGTTGTGTACTGATGTAGGTCTCGCTATAGCAAAGGCCTGCCACTTTAGCGACCTCGCTATAGCGAGGTTACGAAGCTGCTATAGTCATTGATAGGTCGGTATAGGGAAGGCAAAGAAAAAGGTTAGATGTAATTATAGCCATATTATAGGTGGTATTTTAGACCCCTGCATACCCATTTTGAAAATTTACTTCATTTTCAAACCTTGATAGCTCAGCTAGGATGACTTGTTATTGATATTTCAAAGGTTGTTGATTAAAAAAGATATTTTCCACTTCCCTTATCATTACCTATTAATTACCCCTTGATTTTAACATCAAATTTTGAAGATTCACTTGAGAAATTTGGGGACGTTCATGAACATTGAGATTTTTAAGAAACTAATGATTATGAACTTGTTCCAACTCTTTTTTCGAATTGGTTTTACTGGTAGCTTTCTAATCATGAGAGGAACTATTTCATCTAAAAATTTTCAGATTTTGGGATTGATTTTTGGTAGTGAATTTTTTGATGATTTTGTCCTTTTCCCGAAATTACATGATTTTGTTGTTGTTAGTTTTGTATTTTGATTTAAAATTCATTTCTAAGTAGATTGTAGTGATTCAGATTCTATTCAGAAGGGGAAAACGTTGTCAATAGAGTGATTGATTGGCTAAACTAAGGCGAGTGGACTCTTACCCTTATTGAGTTTATTGCAACAATAACATACGTAGTGGAATCCTACGAGTGGGGTCTAGGGAGGGTAGAATGTACATGGACCTTACCACTATCTCATAGAGGTAGAGAGGTTGTTTCCTGGGAACCCTTGTCTCAAAAATCCATAAGTAGAATAAATTGGAAAAAAGGAAAGGAAAGAAAAGGAAACAAAAAGGACGACTAACAACGAAAAGCACATGATAATGTGTAAATATGATAATGTCAACACATATATGACAGATAAAGGCAACACAAGATACAAAAACATGACTAATCCTACTATACCCCAAGGCCAGAAATCCACCTAATCCCTATCAACATATTAAGCTTGCTAGTCTAATTCATGACGTCCACTCCTTTCTATCTAAGGTCATGTCCTTGGTGAGATCAAGTTTTGCCATATTTTGTCTTATCACTTGATACTTCTTCGTTCTACCTTTACTCATCCGTGTAGTGACCAAATCCAATCTCTCGCACCTCCTAACAAGAGCATCGGTACTCCTTCTCTGCACATATCCAAACCATTGCAGTCTCGCTTCTCTCATCTTATAAGGCACAGGGGCCACCTCTAGCTTTTCCTGAATGGCATCATTCCTAATATTATCGCTCCTAGTAGGACCACAAATCCATATCAACATCCTTATCTCTATGACCTGCATCTTTTGAACATGTGTGTTTTATGTTGGCGAATATTTCACCCTATACAACAACAATTGTCTAACTACCATTCTACAAGACTTACCTTTGAGTTTAGGTGGTATATTTTTATCATACAATACTCCAAAGGCAAGTCACCATTTTGTCTATGCTACCCCAATATGATATATGACATCATCATGCATATTGCCACTTCTTTGGATGGTGGACCCAAGATACTTAAAGTTTTCTCTCTTGGGGATAGTTTTAGTGGCAAGCCTCATATCAATCTCTGCTTCTTCACTCGCAACACTAAATTTGCAATCCGAGTATTTTGTTTTGGTCCTGCTAAGTTTGAATCCTTTAGACTCCAAAGTTTGTCTCCAAACCTCCAACCTATCATTAACTTTAGTCTAAGTATTATCAATTTGTACTATGTAATCTTCAAGTAGTATACACCATGGAACCTCCTCTTAGAAAGATCGCATCAGCTCATCCATCACCAAGGCAAACAAAAATGGGCTCAACAAAGATCCTTGATAAAGCCCTATCTCAACAAGAAAATACTCTAAGTCTCCTCCCTCTGTTCTTACCCAAGTTTGGCTCCGCCGTATATATCCTTTGCCACCCTAATATATTCCATTAGAACACCTTTCACCTCTACAAACCTCCATAGGACATCCCTTGGAACTTTCTCATTGGCCTTCTCGAGATCAATGAACATCATATAAAGGTCCTTCATTCTTTCCATATATTTCTCCACTAATCTCCGAAGAAGAGGAATCACTTCAGTAGTTGACCGCCCTGACATGAATCCAAATGAATTCTCTAAAATAGTACTACTTTTCTGACCCTCATCTACACCACTCTCTCCCAGACCTTCATAGTGTAACTTAATAACTTGATACCCCTATAATTGTTACAGTTTTGAATATCACCCTTATTCTTGTACAATGAAATCATTGTAATCCTCTATTTATAAGGCATCTTGGCAATCCTCATAATAGAATTGAATAGTCTAGTAAACCACTATATGATATCCTTGACCATATTCTACAAAAAATCTACCGGGATCTCATCGGGTCCGATCGTCCTCCCTTTCTTCATCCTACAAATAGTCCTTCTAACCTTCTCAACTCTAAACCGCCTGCAATAACCAGAATCTTAATGACTTTCAGAGTGTGCCAACTTACCCAGCTAAATATCTCTATCTCCTTTCTTATTTAAGAGTTTATGGAAGTAAGCTTTCCACCTTAGCTTAATGGAAGTCTCATCCACTGACACCTCACCCTCCTCATCCTTGATGCTCCTCACTTGACCCAAGACGTGAGATTTCCTTTCTCTCTCTTTGGCGAGCCTATACAATCTTTTTTCCCTGCCTTTATCACATAGCTCCTCATATAGGCACTCAGATGTAGTTCTCTTAGCCCTGACATCCACCAAAAGGTCCCTCTTGAAACCCCTAGTACCTCGGTAGCTACATTTTTAATGCATCCAGTAGTAATGTCCCACATACTGTTCACATTTTTGCCACTACACCAAGGCCCTAAATTTCTTAACTTTTCTTCCATCTCACAAGAAAGGGTAGGAGTCAAGCCTCCCCATCTAACCCTTGTTTGGCCATAAATAAACTTCTTCTTTTCTCTCTTAGTCTCTTCTGGGTCTTAGATAACATACTACGAATGGTAATCAAGTGATTATCCCTCTTCGGGAAAGATGAGTTAGCAATAACTAACTCAAAAGCTTTGGCAAAATCTAAGAGAGACGTCCCACCCCCATTCCTCTCCCCAAAACAAAAGCCTCCATGGACATCTTCAAACACGCTAGTGGTTGCACCAAGATGCCTATTAAAGTCTCCCCCAATGAAAAGTTTTTCCGTCTTTGGTATGCCTCTCACAACCTCATCCAAATCTTCCCAAAAAAGCCTTTTGAATTCCTCATCTAGGCCCACTTGAGGTGTAGAGACACTAACTACATTCACTACGTGCCTACCAACCACAAGGTTAATAGACATCATCGTATCATTAAACCTCCTAACCTCCACCACATATTCCCTAATGTCCTCTTCTACTAGTATACCTACACCATTTCTATCCCTAGAACCACCCAAGTACCATAACTTAAGCCCCTCTACATCCCGAGCTTTAGTTCCTACCCATCTAGTCTCCTAAACACATTCTATATTAATATGTCTCATGTTAAGACACTTCACTAGATCTATGGGTTCCCAATAAGTAATCCTATATTCCACAACCCTACCATTAACTTAGATAAGCCCATGCCCCTTTTACCACCCCTACATCCCACCTTTGACCCCAACCGACGACGTGACCCTAATCCACCATTAGATCCCAATGCCACTAAACTAAGTACTACTAACTCACTATGCTACATATATCAAGAAGATACAAATCAAGAAATAAATATAAGGAATAATATACAATAATCAATAATCAACAAAAAAATACAAAATTACATGCACCCATAACAATATTAGGCAACTTGTAAACTCCCTAAAAAATATATTTTACAGCAAACAAACGCATATAAAAGAGAAACACAATTTAATTGCACATGAACAAGTAAAGTACGACACTCAATTCAATAATCAATTCAACTAGAAAATTATAAAATTTGAAACAAATAAATTTATCCACCACAGATCAGTAAAAATTAGTCATCATCATAGACTCAATATTGCACTCAAGAAAATACTAAGCAAAGAAGATTTTGGAGGATATCACCTGAAAAAAGTTCTAACTGAAATTGCACTGATATTCACATTGAAAAATAGTAAAGGTTGATGGAAGTCATCATAGAAGATCTTGTCGAAAAGTCCTCGTGTTGTTGATGCCGATGGAATAAAACAAAACCCTAAATATCACCAGAGATCATTGAATATCAGTGAATGCTGCCGAAAATAGCCTGGCATCACCGAATTCCACAAGAGTCGTCAGAGATTGGTGGATTTTGACCACCAAAAAGAAAAAAGGAAATTTCATTAGAGACTTCACTATCGAAAAGATGTTAACGGACGTTGAAGACTGGAACCACCTCGTATAAGCAGAAGAAGATGAATGAAGTAACAAGGTCGTCGCTAGACACCAGATGCTGGAGAACCAATTTACCAGCGGGGAAGTCAAAAAGAAGAAGTAGAGAAAGAAATCATCAGGAAGAGAGAAAGTAGAGAGAGAATCGTAAAGTAAAACTTAGGGATTAGTAAATTATTCTTTTGAATATGACATGTGTAATGGGAATGTAGAAATACTTACATGTATGACTTGAATCACAAATTAATGTCTATTATTGTTGACTTAGACTTGTAAGTTGATATTCTAAAATGGACTTGTGATGCCATTGTTGATAATGTAAATTTGCTCATGATGTTCTAATTTTTGAACTTTGAATCATGTTACATGGATTTATCTATTGAATTATTTTAAGTGAAATATTGAGATAAATGCTTATGTTAAGATATTGTTGAAATTGTGGAACTAAATGATTGTGAAATAAGGACCTAAATGATGAATTGTCCTAAGTGATGTTGATAAGAAGTATATCTTAAAGATTTGATCTACATTATGATATGATTATTATGTATGTATTGATGATGACTCATGTGTTGAAAAAATAATCGTATTGATAAATGATTTTGAATAAATAATATAACGTGGGTAACTTCTCTATTGTTATACTTGTGAATGTGATTATTGTGTCATGATAACATGAATTGATTGATGTTTCATTGATGATAAAAAGCCAAAGGAAAATGGTTCAAACTATTTGATAATGAGATTGAGCATGTAATTATGAATAAATTATCGATATGGACATCTTTTATTCACTCATGATTATGAAAGTGATACTTGTGATACGATGATATATATATGTACTTTATGTCCCGTCCGCGATGAAAAGCTAAAGGTAAATGGTTTTGGCGAGAAAAAGAAGAAAATGAAAAGCCGAAGGGAAATGGTTTTGGCTTGAAAAACAAGGTTGAAAAAGAAAAGAAAATCCAAATGGAAATAAGTGAAATGGTTCAGAAAATACATGGTCCATATGTGGCCCGTATAGGTTTTGGTTTGATTATATCAACATATATGTATCGTAGGAGAGACCTTCATTGTGACTAACTATACATTACTTTGCATTGCTAACATTTCATAGCATTCATTCCATTTCACATCCTTTCTTTCATGAAGTTGATATAGATACCCAATGTTGATTGTTTTAAATTTTATGTATAGTTGAAATTGAACTATTGAAAAGTTGTGCTATATGTGAAATAATTGATACTTGTATATTGTGGGGTTTAGACTTATTGTGATATTATGATATGAGATCTTTACTATTTTTATTGCCTATATTGTATATGTTGGTCTTTCTTGTGTGCAGATTAGTAATCCGAGGGTATGTGGTTGGGATTGAAGGATTGCTTAGCTCTTTACTCTCTGCCATGTTTAAGTCTGCTTGTTGGGTATCTTGGTGCATACCCTTGTTTTCTACACATATGTTTAAGTAGTGAGCCCTAAGTTTGGTGATCTTCTTCTTCTTCTTCTTCTTGATATGAGATCGTTACTATTTATATTGCCTATATTGTATATGTTGGTCTTTCTTATGTGCAGATTAGTAATCCGAGGGTATGTGGTTGGGATTGAAGGGTTGCTTAGCTCTTTACTCTCTCCCATGATTAAGTCTGCTTGTTGGGTATCTTGGTGCATACCTATGTTTTCTACACATATGTATAAGTAGTAAGCCCTAAGCTTGGTGATCTTATCGTTACTATTTATATTGCCTATATTGTATATGTTGGTCTTTCTTGTGTGCAGATTAGTAATCCGAGGGTATGTGGTTGGGATTGAAGGGTTGCTTAGCTCTTTACTCTCTGCCATGATTAAGTCTGCTTGTCGGGAATCTTGGTGCATACCCTTTTTTTCTACACATATGTGTAAGTAGTGAGCCCTAAGCTTGGTGGTGGTCTTCTTCTTCTTCTTCTTCTTCTTCTTCTTCTTCTTCTTCTTCTTCTTCTTCTTCTTCTTCTTCTTCTTCTTC
>JAPFFP010000103.1:4308122-4331581 GCA_026153255.1 Solanum medicagineum
ACACACACACACATATATATATATATATTAATATTATCATTCAAGAATGCTCCCATAAAAATGAGATTATTAGTATCTTATACTAGTCCATGCTATTGCTTCAGGTGGAGAAACTAACATTGGTATGAGGTATAGAATTAGTGATGGGCATGAGGTCAAAACCCATGGTCGTAGTGATGGGCATGAGGTTCAATAATTCCATTTCTCTCTGATTTGTTCTTCGAGTATTGGTGGAATCCAAGATTTCAGCATAGCTAGGCCTTGCGAGAATTCCTCCCATCATAAATCAACTATAATATTCAAGGGTATACCATCACTCAACCCCATGCCTAAGTCATGAATATCATACCACCCTCGTACCAAAGAACAATCCTTTCGATCGAGATTCTTTTCTCATAATTGGCCTCTACTAGTGCCATGTTTGACTATAGAGGAACACCTTAGGTTATCCTAAATTGTTGGAAGACTCTTAAAGGTGCATAGGGCTAGAAGCCTTCCATCCTAATTAGCTCAATGAAGTAGCTGCGGTTGGTTCTTAGCAGAACTCGGCCATGGATCCATGATAGTCTCCACTAAATACGATTCCCTGTGAGGTGGGTCAAGGAAAGGTGCCACTCTTCTTCATCGTTTGGGGCATCCCACATGCCCAATTTCATGTCATGACTTCTACTTTTGATTCTTAAGTTCTTTTCAGTGCCATTGTCTGCCTACATTCAATAGAAGTGCTCCAACACCCAAATCCACAGCAAACAAGTTTCTGCCCTTGAAGTTGTCATATCCTCTAGATCTAAGGAATAGCGATCGAAATATTTCCGCCAAGATTATAGGCATGTGGTTAATCTAACATGTCATCTAAACATGTAAATGAACATAGGCAATAGGTTGATGTTGACAAGATCTCTTTTCTTCAGGAAGATCATAATTCCCAAAAATGCTTCCACAATAATAATAGCCACGTGGCTTTCCCAATCAACCCTAGAAATGAAGAATTCTTGTTCGAATATATTGTAACTCTCTCGACGATCGAATCTTTTAAAAAGATATTCTAACTTGACCATCCCTCATCAACTCTTTGCAAACCTGGGCCTACTCTTAACCCCAAAGAATGGAGAAAACAATTTTCTGATGTAATGCGTGGGGCCAAGGGTGCTCTGCCAACTAGTGATAAATCAGCAATTTGACTTATTTCCTCATGCTTTGGCGTGATTTTGAAAAGCCATTCTTGTTGGGTGCCCAAATTCGTCATTAGAGTTATGAGCAACTTGTTTGCCCTCGTATTCAGCAAAGCAGTTAATGTCCCAAGTGCGGCACCATAAAAGATTTAAGGACATTACAACTGACTACCTTTTTTTTTCAGATGCAAATCAACCAAAACCTCTTTAATATTTGGATGATGACTGAGGTCTCCAGATTTTGGAAGATTGATGGGAAAACATCGAGTGAAATACGGAAATGAAATTCTGCCGCTCTGCAGATCATTAACGGATTTGCTAAATACGAGGGCAAACCAGTTGCTCATTACACTAATGAACGAATTTTGACAACCAACGACAATGGCTTTTCAGTTCACAGATTTCGAAATCATGCCAATGGGGGAGGAAATAAGTAAAATTGTTATTTTACCATTGTTTGTCAAAGCATCCTTTGCGCAGTACATCGGGAATTGGTTTTCTCCTCTCTTTGGGGTGGAGAATAGGCGAAGATTTGTGAAGAGTTGATGAGGGTTGAGTCAAGTTAGAATCTCTCTTTAAAAGATTCGTCGTCGAGAGAGTTACGATTTATTCAGGCAAGATTTCTTCATTTCTAGTGTTGATTGGGAAAGCACAGTTTTGTGGTAGTGTTTTTGGGAACTATGATCTTCCTGAAGAAAAGAGACTGTGTCAACATCAAACCTACTGCGTATTGATATTATGCTTATTTGCACTTTGTGCTTTCAAGAAATACTGCCTACTCTCTTGAACTCAAATGAGTAAGTTCACTCTCTGCAATATAATTTGCCTTTTTAGCAAAAAAATAAAATAAATAGTTGACATCCAACAACCTTTATATGACTTGATGTAGAAAAAGCTTTTGAAAATATTAACTGGGCATTCCTTATCTCAATTATCAGAAAGATGGGGTTCGGGGAAATATGGATATCATACAGCATGTCTACTGTGAAATATTCCATCCTTGTGAATAATGGTCTAGTGGGATTCTTTTCTCACATGAGAGGGATCAGACAAGGGGATTCTCTCTCTCCATTTCTCTTCATCCTTGCTATGGAGGGTCTTAGTTGCATGCTTGATAAAGCCAAACAGAGACGGTGGCTGGAGTGTTTCGGTGTTGTAACCAACAGTGAGCCTCATGTGTCCCACAGCTATTATTTGTAGATGAAACACTTATTTCTTGTGGAGCTGAACAATCACAAGTTCTCTACCTTGACCTCACCCTCATGATTTGTGAAGCATAGTCAGGCCTTCATACCAACATGTCAAAGAGTGTTATTTATCCTGTTAATGCAGTGCCAAATTTGGTGGAGCTGGCTAATATTATGAGGTGCACTATTGGCAATTTCCCAAATCCCAACAGCCAATTTGGGACTACCTTTTGGGGCCAAACACAGACCAACTGAAATATGTCGTGGCTATCGGACCTGAACCCATTGAAAGTGAGAAAAGAAGTGTCGTAGCCTATCCTTCTATTCTCCATTGAGTTGAGGACCGAGCCGATCTATTAGTGACCTATATTGTAATTTTGAAAAGCCGAGGATCTCACGTTAAGAAGGAAGTGAATCTTCTGTTCAAGGAGATGCTTTAGCCCTTGACTTGGCGAATGCATATACCTTGACCTTGGCGTATAACACTGCATCAGTTGATTCAGCGGCTTTCATTGATGATGCATTAGCTGCTTCTTCTCTCTTTCATTTTGAAATGCATTCATTCCCGGATGCGCAAAGACAAGCTACATGGCAAAAGCTGTACCTTTCTCTAGGAGGAAGATTGACTCGAATAAACAGTGTTTTGCATAGTGTCCCAACATATTTCATGTCTCTCTTCCCAATCCTCGACAAAGTCTTGAAGCGTCTAAATAAATTCAGGAGAGACTTTTTATGGGAAGGCAACAGTGGATCTCACAAATTACATCTTGTGAAGTGGCCAAAAGTCACTATTCCCAAACATCTTGGTGGCCTTGGTATCAAAGATCTTTGCTATTCATAGCAAGTGTATGCTTATGAAGTGGCATTGGAGGTTCATTACGGAGGAGGATGTTGGTCTGTGGAAAAAGGTAATCATAATTGTGGCTAAGCATGGCAGCAACACCCAATGATGTACAAACAATCCACACTTCCCTACAGAAAGGGAGGCCAAGAATACCTTGTGGGATGATTTTTCAAACAAACTCACTTTGAGGTAGGGAATGGGAACCATATCAGATTCTTGCTAGACAAATGGACAGGTGAATCCACTTTGAAAGAAGCCTTTCCAAATAATTAGACATCGCCAGACATCCTAAATATTGTATTGCTCAGTACAGGGATGGCAACTCTTGGAATCTGAATCTAAGAAGAAACTTGTAAGATTGGGAATTTGAAGAGTTATTGAATCTGCTCAAAAGCTTAGAGAATGGAACACTAATATTCAAAGCAGTGATAAGTTAAATGGGACTTCAACAGTCCAATATGATGAACAGCCTTAAAAGAAGCATGCCTTACTCGAGACAATTCTATGAAGAAGATTTCCACTGGTCAATTGGTGTTACATGTGTCAGTCAACTTTCAGAAAGCAGCAACTACCTTATGCTTCACTGCCCTTTTGCAGCACACTTTTGGAACATTTTCCTAGTACTTTTTGTATAAGTTGGTCTATGCCCTTCAATATCAGAGATGCCTACACTAGTTGGAGCTCTATGAAAGTTGGAAAATCCATCTAAAAAATCTGGATCATGACCCCAGCTTGTACTTTTTGGGTTGTTTAGAATAAAAGAAACATGAGATTTTTTCGGTGGAGTTTGAACTCCAATTTGTAAGCTTAAGGCTAGTTGTTTGGTTAACCTTTTTAGCTGGGCTAACTTTTCCCCTGTAAATAACTTAGATCGCTACCTGGATTTTGTCAACTCCTTAGCTCTATAAGTTTTTTCCTCTCTTACTGAGCTGACAGATCCCCCCCCCCCTCCTCCTTTTGTATCTTTGCATCTACTGGATGCCTTGATGAAACCTCACTTACTTCAGCAAAAAAAATGTGAAGTTTCTAGGATTGGAGTTTGGATCTTCGTTATCCCTGTGGTTAGGTTTAAAAATGCCTCTTGCTTCTAGTATTATTGGAGCATATTTCTAGTCAAACTGAAAAGTAGACCTTTATATGTCTCAGGACAACTCATTCATTGTTTAGTTTGTTTCTTTCTTTTTCTGTAATTAATAATATGCTAGTTTTTGGCATATCATAAGATGTAACGAAACTTGATTATTGTGCATACATTATGGTGGCTCTGCCTCTTACACGCTTCAGCATCTAAAGTCCATCAGCAGTGACAAGTTTAAGATTTTCACATTTTATAAGTTGAAGAAAGCAGTTGATTCATGCTACAAAATGCAGGAAAGGAGTGTGATTGTCCTTGCAAATCTAAAGCCAAGGAATATGCGTGGTGTTAAATCAAATGGAATGCTGATGGCAGCGTCTGATGCATCTCATGAGAACGTGGAACTTCTTGAACCACCTGAAGCCGCAGTACCTGGGGAAAGGATATGGTTTGGTTCTGCTGATGAAAAGGATAATCTACCTGATGTGGCAACACCCAACCAGGTAACATCTCCATTCTGTAAAGTTTGATTGCCTATAAGAGGCAAAGCACTAGCCTAAAAAGCCAAGGGGCTTCTGTGTGTTCTTTCTTTAACTTGAAGCAACTAGTTTATGCTATAGTAAGTGTGAGGTTAGTTGAGTTGGGAAAAAGAGAAATGATTTTGTCCTTTCCTCTATTTTTGCTCATTGGACTCTAAGGAAATATGACTGCTATCCAGGTTAAGTCTTTGCCTATGCTAAGTAGTTAAGGTTACATGCACTTGAGATCAGTTTTTGAAAAATGACTCTGTCTACAGGCGTGTACTGCCCTACCTTTTTAAGATCATCTTTCCTAGTACAGCCCGGGCAAAAAAAGAGATCTTTCTATTCACAGAAGTTATACTTACCTCACTTGTTAGGGTTTTCGGACCATCGGGAAAGGACTATGAGCCAAGTTCCTTGTTTCTCCTACTTTATGTTAAACTATAGATATTTAATATTCCCTCTGTCCCATTATAATTGAATTAGTGAGGTAATGCTCACATATTAAGAAAAATTTTAAAGACAAAATTTACACCATACTTTTTCTATTGTCCTTTATAAAATCATAAATATGTAGTGTAATTTATCTTTTAGAAAATATAAAAGTTCAATATATGAAAGGACAAATATGGAAAAAATTTCAAATATTTACCTTGAACTTTGAACAATTTAAACATTTTGAACATTAAAAAAAAACCTTTTTAATTATTTGGGACGGAGGGAGTATATTCTTGAAACTTGGGAAGACAAAAGAGAAAATTTAGGTTTATTGCCCATCCTTCCCTGCCATATTACCTCTTTATGTTTTATATTTAGGAGTAGTAGATTTATGTTTTTTAAAAAAAAAAATTAAAATAAACTATTTTGTATGAAAACTTCTCTATTTTTGAGAAGCAATATATATATTGAAGAAATAAAGAGAACACACAAAAATGTTAGAGCTGTTTTTTGAATAGTTACTACACAGAAGTTAAAAGCCCATTATCATGTTATACCGAACTCTATCCATTCATTTGCCTGGTGAAATTTGTAAATAATATGGAATATTATAAACTGCTTAGATACAAAATAAGATTAGGTAATAGATACTTAGCCACTCAGTGTTTACATCAGATCATGCAATTCAACCTTAGCAGGTGAAACATAAGAGTAGATATCACTTAACTATATAACATGGATCAGTGATAAATTTGCGCGCAATAACACGTCTTGCATTCATTAATTTGGTCTACCCCATCGGGTTCAGGGAAGTTTTTAACATACTATTAACTATCCACATTTCTAAAGAGATCCTCGTGTGAATAGACATCTTAGTCATGCATTGCCCTGTTTATGTTCTCGGCGAGGAATGTGTGAACTTATTTTGGGTGAAAAGGAACATCAAAGATGAGAAGAAGTGATTAATCATCACATAGAAGGATGATGAAATTGATGGATCTCTACTCCTGTTATTCCATCTATGACTAGACGACATACTCCTTTCCAAAACTCTATTTGCAGAATCATAAAATATGGATCTATCATGCAGTTTCGTGCAATCTGTCTTCAGATGCTCATCCAAAGTTCGTACATCCTTTTGAAAGAATGGAAAGAAACAAAAAGATTTAGAAACTGTGGATAAGCATTTGTAAGACATTTCAGGAAACCCATAGCAACCTCTTGAATACTGACTTTACATACCAACTGTTACCTCTCGAATTATAGGGGCGGAACCCCTTTTGTTCATTGATGAATTATTAAAGATCTGTGATTTCCTGAATCTGAAATTGGACAGAATAATGTTTACAGCTGAGATGGATATCTGTTGATTTCCAGGAGAAGCATTCAGAATGTGCACATCATTCAGTTGTTAACAATAGGGTGATGTCGGGAAAGATCAATGTAGCTTGTCTGAGAGGTTATGTTAGTAGCACTTGTTATGAAAAGCTTCTCTGACATCGCTCTTCAACTCTATGTAGGTTGCGAAGAAAAAGATTTGGGAGCTAGTACAACCACATCTAAAAACAGATGGTGCATGTATTGCTGCACTAGCAACGCATTGTATGCGAGCTTCAACAGGTGTGGTGGTTAGCCCGTCTCTAAAGGATGCAAACATATCATAATGATATCCAAAAGTTCATGCTGCTTTATGTAACTTCTTGTTGGTTATTCTATTTACCTTCATAATTACAATCTTGTTTTTGAAAAATATCTCATAGTATGGGTTGCAGCAGAAGTGAAAATGCCAGAGAAGGTGGGAGAAAATTTCAACTTTTTCCTTTGGTTTAAAGAGAGCATGGGAAGTAAAAATTTTGAGTTATCCTCCGTGTGGAAAGATAACTTGTGGGCTCGACAGAGATGTTTTTCTTCCTTTCAAGTTCAATTTGTTTCTTTTCTTTTTGTTCTGTTTTAAAAAGAACGTTCATTTTCTAATTTGACTATTCTTTGTAATTTCAATATTTCGCATAGCAAATTACAAGATTCAAAAATTTACTATTTTAATTACAAAATCTTTAATTAACAATTATAAGATTCAAGAGTTTTCTATTTTATAAACTGTCTCGGGTTAAATTGAGACAAACTCATTGAAACAGATGAAGTAATTTTCTGAGGCTAGTTGAGTAGGACAGCAAATAAAGAGTTGCGTGACTCGAAATTTTTGGGCATTTGTGGTTTCAAATTCAAAGTAAACAATAAAAAGTAAACATATAAAGCAAGTCATCATGATATTGCATGGGATGAACTCAACTTGTATATCAGTGAACACCAAAGGACAAAGCTCTGATTTCAACAATCACAATGAAATTTGATAAGTGAACTCTTGAGTTGATATTTACATTATTTTTTTTTTAATTCAAAGAGATAAGTAATTGTCTCATAATGAACAAGGAATATCCGTCTTATCCAATTGAGCCTAGTGCAAACACTTTGAGTAACAACAATTAGATTTTAAAAATATAATGTCAAGTCTTTGAAATTGCCTTCTGTTTTAGCTTTAATAATTCGTGAACAATCTACAAGGCGTTCTAGTTTGCTGCTTTGTTTATCGTATCGTTTCAACTTGAAGTTCTTTGTATCCATCATCATAACATTTGTTAACTCCTTCGAAAAGATGGGTGGCAATTTATGTCAGTTGCTGCTTTATCAGTTGATCTAAAAAAGAATGACATATTTCCTTATTTGACAGATGTTTCAATCGGGAGACTGAAATTTCTCATGCTAATTTATACTACCTCCATCCCATATTATATGAGCATTTTCTATAAATATTATATAAGCGCTTACTAAATTATAATAGAATTAATTATTTTTTTGATTTTATCCTCACCATTAATTAATATATTAATGATTTTTTCTAACTTAATTTAATGTTCATTGACATAAATAAAGAGTAAAATGGTAAAGTTCACTAGTGCATTGATGGTTTGTTAATAATTGCGTAAAATGGTAAGTGTGCGTATAATATAGGACAAAGGGAGGAGTAAATCTTAAAGAACACCATAGACTAATAATACAACTAAATCAGAGGTTCAATCTATTGTCCAAAAGTAAGAGAATAGACATGGACAAAGTTGGATTTCAAAATGGAAATACCTGCAAGGAGGGTCACATATTGGCAACAAAAAGAAGGAAATCTTGAGCAATTAATGACAACAGATGACCCCATTCTGCAACATATGTTCATACAACCAAACCAAACATAAATAATTATGGCAAGCACATCCCTTTAATTGCAGGGGATCTTTCATGGACAACTTGGATTGGTGTGAGATCATGTTGAGAGAAATTCATTTTCTATTCGCCTCCCATCATCTGCAAAACCAGAAAAGTTATTATGCAATAACTAAAAATCAAGAGCGAGCTAGGATTGGTTAGGGGGATGTATGTTCTCACATAGCAACCTTGAACAATGGAATGTCGTAAGACAATTTGTTTTTCTACCTAACTACTGGCAAGAACGCTTTAACCTACAGAAACTAACTCGATAAGGCTTGTTTAAGTGAGCATCAGCTGGAAGGTAAGAAGTTGAATAATGTGATAACCAACAAGTAGTATGCCAAACCAGATTGAGTAGTTAATAATGCTTTCTGTTTCTTCACTAACTAATTGGATTTTAGATTTTGGGTCAGTGAGAACGAAGCCTAATGCATATGTGAGAATGAAACCCACTAGGTCGTAGCTAGTGGTTAGACCAGTCGTGTGTATAATTATGAAAATCGGCCCAGCACTTCTTATTCTGGACAAAGGAATCTTGTCTAATTTGCTAATTCAGGGGAAGATACAGAATTTTTGTACCTCTAAAGTAGAAGGTGGTTGATAAAAAAAACCATTTGATCATAATTTCCCATATGAATACTACATCGAACATGAAACTTGTGATTGGTAGTAAAAAAATGATTCACTCGTTGAGACCTTATTCAATATATATAGATAGATAGATCACATAACCTGTCTAACCATCTATTACAAACATATAAATAACACGCACACTTCAGCCTACAAAGGCAGTCATCTACTCGAGCCCGAATCTCTTGATTACATCAAAGATACAAGGTAGACAAAAGACAGTTCCTCATATTGAATGGGGAAGTCTGATTCATCAAAGGATAAGTGGTTCTTGCATGGAGAGATAGATTTTGCTGTTCATACTGGCAAGTAAAACATGCTTCTTATTACTGAAAGAAGAGTTGTTTCATTTTTCTCTACAACTTCAGGGAGGTTATCCATATATGTTTATATAATTTGCAAGTGCCCCTAGAGGGTGGGTAATGTTGTACAATTAAAAGAGAACGATGTTTTTGTCAGTAAAATTCTTAAATTGCTAAACCTTGATAATATTATATTACCTTGAAGATATCACCAAACATGCCTTGAAGAGGACTTTTACGTTGTACGCCATAGAACTTCTTTGCAACTTCATCTAGCAACTAAACCATAGAATAGTAAAAGACTTGAATTAGGAGGGAAAAACCATCTGTATAACTGGATGGAGAATGGAATCATTAAATAACAGAAGAAAAACTACAAAGAGAATCATTCATCATGAAGATTGAAAGAAGGCACATTACTCGCATTTACAAAGAGCTTACCTCGTTAAATAGAGGATCTCTATCTATACTAGACTTGTAGTTCTGTCTCAACATATTAAAGAGAGGTAAAGCATCTCTCTGCAACCTGAATTACAAATTGAGTTTGTAACCATCAATTCATTTGACCTAAATGAAGTAAAAGACATGAGGACGATCACAAGGCCTCAATGCCAGTATAGAAGGCACCAATTTTGCAAGATCTGACAGATAGAGGGGAGGGTACAGGAGGGATATTTGTAATATTCTTGAAAAATAGACACCTTAATAAAAATGTACTGTTAGAGTGAATCAAAATGAGAAAGAAGTTTCAGCGGCAGCATATAAAAATGAAAAATAAATACCTTTGAACAAATCCAAAGTAAAGTATTCAAAAAACATATTGAGACTCACGTCAGCAGAAGGTAGTTGACAAACTGCATTAGTTCTGACTGAGGAAAGTCAAGATGCTTCGACTGCATTTCCTTTTCCACCTCATCCATGAGCTTGTTAGCATCTCTTAGATTACCCAGAGACAAGTACCTGCCAAGCAGAATGACAAAATGAAACTATATGCTTGACCTACAAGCTAAAAACTAAAAAAAGCGTTAAAAAGACTCTTGATTGGAGCATAAGACATCTATTCTAGTTTATGGCTCACAGCGAGGCATTTTACACTCATTAACAATTTGATATGTATATGCATAAGAAGAATGTTTCAATTTAGATAAATTTGTATCCAAAATGTCTTTTCTAAGATGCCTCGTCGTCATGTTCCACATAGCTAGCATTCTGGAAGCCAACTTATGTTCATATACTGGGACAAAACAAAAGTCATCAATCTGGTTGACAAATATGCACAAAGACTGAATATTACAAAGAAAGGGGAAATTATATGCAGAGCTACAATTGAGCAAATGCTCAGAAAATTGCAAATATGTATCGACCTTGGAGTAACTGCAAAGAGTAAAATAATTTATTAAACAACGTTCCTAATATGGACCGACGCAAACGGGATAAACTGAGCAGTACAGTAATTTTATGCAAGATACTTATTCATATTACAAATCTGCTTACATCAAAATTGCTCGGGCAATAGCCAAATCATCCTCTCCTGGATAGCACTGCAGGTTAAATGTTACGAATTATATTATATTTCAAATCCATAATAGAGCATCATTTAGTCAATAGTCACAACAACCTTCATGAAATTGTTGCCTCGCAAAAGCAACAAAACCTAAAATGGAATAAAAGCACCAGCTTTTGCACCTAGTACTATTTGCTCATGATATCAAGATAGTAAAAGAATCACAGGAATGCTTACTTTGCCCATGAAATTTATGATAGTAGAAGCAAATTTCTTGAGATTCCTTCCTCTGACAAAATGAAAAGATACTTTAACCATGTCCTGAAAAGTAAGAAGAATGTAAGGTCTACTACATTTCCAATGATTGGCCTCGGAATCCAATTTCGTTAATTGTCAGCAACTAGAAGTCACTACCTTCTTCAAATTTCAGATAGCAAAGTACTCAGGAAACATTAAGACCACTGCTGGTAAAGATATGAGAGTCATAATATGCAAATATTTAACAGCTACTACAAGCAGGTCAAGTAAATGGAACCCTTAGACGAATGGATAAATATGATCATATGCTTTAGCCTCTTTCAAGTTGTAGTTACATTAGCATATTAGTATGAGCAAGGAGAAAAAGGCTTTCATTAGCAACATTTGGACTCTAAACTCTAAACAAGATTATCATTCACTTTGTTGCCAGTTCCTTATATCCTGAATTGTCTTAGTCATTTTAGAAACTATTTCTCCTTTCTAGAAAGAAACGAAGAAATAACCACTTAAGTAACATAACGGGCATTTCATATTTCTTTTAATAAGCATCAAAGAGCATCAAGCTTTCTGGAGAAGGTACCACTTCAGGAGATTGAGAATACATATAATCAGCCAGCATCTCATGGAGCTCTGGAGATCCATGCCTAAGTGCACCAAATTCTGCTGACCACCTATAAAAGAACAGCATTTTCTCATCAAAAGATGTTAATTAACAAAAATGAGGTCATAAAACATTTAAAGAAGAGGACAAGATGTCGCTGCTTAAGAAAACAACCAAGACAATTTTCCCTGTGAACTCTTTTTTAAACTGTTTTCAAAAGACCACCAATTTACAGCACCTCATTGGGTGCAGTTCTTCAACTATTCTACAGAATCATGAATATAGAATTAACTGCCTCTCATTGCATCTGATCACCTTCACAAAGTAGGAATTATTCTCTAGGATAAGAGTACTGAGGTAACAGCGAAGTTAGATCGTCAACATGTCCTCATCATACATTACTCTGTTTGTATAACTTGGTCTCAAGAACTTCATTTTCACTTTCACACATTGAACATACTCCTTTATTATAAGCACAGGCATGACAACACTTGGCATATTGATGCACTTGTGGCTTGCAAAGAGTGCATTTTGTATTTCCATTGAGGTGTCCACCTTTTTTCTTGTCTTGTTAGGCCCCACTTTCAGTTGTGTTGCTGGCAATTTCTTTTCCATTTGTCAGGCACAATCACTGAGGGCTTGATTGAAATAGGCGATGCAGAAAAAGAATTTCTAAATGCTTTCAAATTCATATTGGGGGAAGAAGATCTCCCTGTGAATTCATAATCGTGCATGATCTCTTATAAGAGACAGCGGCGCAGATTATACTAACCCTTGACAGATATTGCTACCAGATTATATCGCAAAATGAGGTAATCTTTACTGTTTCACGTGAAGTAACAAAGAGGTGAAAAGAGTACTTGAAGACGTCTTGCAGGAAGATTGCACAGTGGTGTGGATCCTCCAGAGATGACTGCAGAATGGACAGTCAAGTGTTGAGAGGGACTCCAAAAGTGAAGGTTTGAATTCTAGGGCACACATTGATACTTCTCTGATTTCCATACAAAACAAAGACCAAGTAAGTTTTGAAGAGAAGTAAGGGTGGGTGGCCCTTTCTTTTGCTCAATCAATGGTCTACCCAAATAGGTTGCACAGATTAAGTTTTAAAGAAAAGTATGGAATGGTATAAATGAAGATCATGCCACCAATGGTGTAAAATGTTAAGCTCTACTTTTGGAGATCTAGGTACACTTTGCTGAGCTTTTGATTTTTGCTTCTATGAGTTATCCAATAAGTATGGTACACGTTAACTACAAGCTAATTCCCTTAAAAATTACAATCAAACTTGATAGAAAATCCATGGGTGTATTAATATAATGGATTCAACAATACATAATTCAAGCAACCAAAATGATATGTCTTTTAAGAATTTACAAATGAAAGAAACATAGAGAACATATGGAAGAATGAGAGAGAGAGAGTATTAACTTGATAGAAGCTTTTAAGAAAGAAGAACAGCACTCTACTCGGGTTTTGGCAGCTGCAATGGCTTCTGAAAGTTTTTGCATGTCATCGTCGTCGTCATCTGCGAGGTCCAAATTTTGTGGCACAGAAGGTCGAGGAAATTTCTCGTAGATTTTCCTGACATGGTCTAAAGAGAATTGCATTATAACCAAGAAAAAACTAAAACTAATTATTAACCATCAATACTTGAAAAAGAAGAGTTGCATAGCTGACATTACCCCTTATGATATAGCAATATGAAGTCGCATCAGAATTTAATTTCATGCTGACTAAACTTCAGAACATTTGGTATGCCTTTCCTAGTCATTTGAAGAACTCATATAAATGGTATCTCTTTTCTAGTCATTTGAAGAACTCATATAAAGAGTAACGAGTACAGATCCCTAAACTTTAATGAAATATTACACATTTGAAGCGACTCTTTTATTATCTTTCGATAAATCAAAATGCAGTCATTAATTTATTTATTTTTTGAACTGTTAACATTTGTATCAAATCCAGTACCTCCTAAGTACTGAAAAAACATATTTTTTAAAAAAAAAAAAAGAAGAGAAAATTAAAATACTGAACTGAGACTGCACTCCCAAGCAGTTTCCAAAACATCTAGGATTGTTTCGGTATTTTCAGAGTAAGCCTGTGTACACCATAAACAGAATAACAATATACAGTTAAGCTTGATCTTCTACACATTGCTACAGATTGATCTTCAAACATCTGGAAATTCTCTCCACCAAATACCTATGGGAATAATCCTCCATCTACCTCTGTTTCTTGCACCAATTCAAGCTTCCTCCAGGCTAAAAAGAGTGTCAACAATCTTACTAGACATTGTCCATGAGATTTCTCTGAGATTGACAAAAATCTTCCACAACTGGTCAGTGACTACGCAGTGCAGCAAAGATGACTTCCTCTCTCAGCATCACTTCCGCAGAAATAACATTTTGAACATCCTCTTTGATAGATCGTCACAAGTTAGGACAGCCTCATCAGCTACAAGCCAAGTGAAATAGTTAACTTTTTGAGGCATTTTAACCTTACAATTCTGCTTTCATGGCCAGGTAATGATCTGTGTCTCAGTTTGATTTAAAATCTTGTACACCTCTCTCACCTTGTTAATACCTTTGGTATGTCCATTCACCATAAACAGTCCACTACACTTCCTAGCCCTCGAAAAGATTCCAGATACTTGTAAAATTCAGTGAACCTTGGAATCCCCTGTCATTCAAAAGTCTTCTGAGCTAGACTCTAAAAATATTGTCACACTGGCATCAGGTCCTCCAAAAATGCACTAATTTTGGAGGATTCGATATGCTTGGCATTTTTTGAAGAGTCAAAGTGACATAGCTTTGGAGGATCAAATCCCATCCTTAATGAGTCCACATCTCAGCTACTGTCTTGTGTTAATGTTGGGCTAAGGCAAATAAATCAGGTAATAGATCTTGTAAGCTGGCAGAACCCATCCACTTGTCTATCCAAAACAGTTTCTTGTTGCCACTGTGAACCTCTGACAGTAGAATGACTTTTAAGGGAAGGTCAGTAGAACCTAATAGTTCTCTAGGCTTACACCATAAGGTGTACTAACTTCTCTAAAAATCCAACCATCCAGCTCTCTATATTTGGTTTTGATAATACTACACAGAGTTTGGAGTTCCTGAAAATATCTCCACAGCCATATCACCTTAAGAGCTTTACTCTGGTTCTTAAGGTTTTTGATACTAGCCCACCTTGACTTCTTAATTCGAATAAGATTTTTTCAAATAATAAATGGAAGCTTATTTTCTCCTTATTACTTTTCCAAATAAAAGATCTCCCGATTTTGTCTATCCACCATATAACAACATGGGCATATGTTTTCTCAATATGAAGTTTAGTTAAAATGCCAGGCGTTTTTTTGTCAGATTCCAGAATTAACTGCTTCATTAGTTGTCAAAAGAATATCCCTTATTTGGCTGCCTCTAACAGTGTTTGTCGTGAAGCAAGAAAAGTGACAAATCTTGATAATTAATATATTACCACATTAAAGGCTAGTCATGAGTTTTTTTTTTTTTTTTTGAAAATCCAGGGGATTAATAATTTAATTCAAGTTGTCCATTATCAGATACAATTTTTAATTTCTTTGAGGAAGGTACTAGCAGAGTGATTGAGTGAGCTGTGGAAGAGGGCATGTACATGGTCTCCAAGCCAGAGATAATTAAAGGGGCTGTATACTGCTGATGAATCCTTTATATTTTGTGACCCTGAAAAATATTTGAACAGCCTTAATTATAGATTCATCTTGTGGCTTTAAGAAGTATCTAGTTTCAAATGAATCTAAAATTGTGACACTATTCTAGTCTGTGAGGTTCAGAATGTCGAACGGATAGCATAAGTTTGGGATGCAAGCAAGATATTACCAATTACTAGAACTTCTTTCTTATATGCAACTTATAAGGACACAGTTCTTTGATATCTGTCAGTAGATGTTGAGAAGAGGTTAGCTTGCTGGCAATACATTACTGAAGAGGGAAAGAGTCCTAGATGATAATATACGACATGGAAGAACAGTTGATAATTCTATTCTGGCCATCCCTTGTTCTTATAACACTGCATTTTGAAAGAGATTATGAAGTAGACAAGATCTTCAGACTAGTACGCAATATGCAGGGAGGATGGAATTAAATCTGACAAAAAAGCTGATGAAGATATGTAGCAGCAGAGGAAGTTTCCAGCACATTTCTACAGCTTCGTAAATTGGGAAGCTATTATAAGGAAGATTTCCAGTTGGGAAATGGGGTATAATCTTTTGCAACATTCAATTTGGAAGATTCATAAAAGAGTCTGGGTGGAGGTGTTGGATGGTTTACTTATCCTTCTATGTTTTACAAATAAAAAGATATGGAAAAGGATCCAATTCTGCAAGACAGTCGGCAAATTTTCTTTTAACTTCTGTAATCTCTTGGCGATAAGTGACACTGTGACTTCCCATTTGAAGGTGATTTGCAAAGTGAATCACCTAAGAAAGATTATTTTGCTCATCAAAGTTACCAAACTTGGATGGTGAGAGAACAGAAACAGACATTAGTATTCTGTATGTAAGTGCAAACTAAGTCAAGAAACAGACACCTGAACTAGAAAGGCCTGGAGTGATTTGAAGTACTGATAAACTAGGATAACTAACAGAACAAAACAAATACAAAGAAACGACTAACTGTTCATGAACTAACTCAGCTTGATAATTTAATAATTGTATTGAATAGGAAAATTTACCAGAACATGAAAACATAAGAGCAGACTTACCAAGAGTTTCTTCATTATAAGAAACTTTTCCTTTCATTAAAGTTTCAACAAACAACAAAGCAAGCTCTGACCCACAGGTAACCTGCAAATTGTGAAGATAGTCTTTTATCAATACAGAAGTAAAATCTTGTTCTTTTTAGTCACCCAACAAGAATAATCTCAAATTACTTTGAGTTTCAAGTTTCAGGTATATTTAGACTAAGCTGCGTGGACTCTTCACTTTCAATTCCGCACTCGTGTCGGCTTCTCCGAAAATACACTCCTTTTGGCGAATGCGACACGTATCCGCTGACACTTTTGAAGAGTCCGAGCAACATAGTATTTAGATATCACCAACTCTACCGAGTCTTAAATTTTTCATGGACATAAGTTTGACATGAAGTCCTCCAGATTACAAAGTAGACTTTTGTTGCAAGTGATAAGTTTATCTGCTGAATTATCCGCAATATGTATAAGTAATCTTCCTATTGGGAATATGTCTAGGAAATGTAAAAATGTACACCCATCGACCCTCTTCAAATCCAAATTAATATTTACTCTTTTAATTTCAGAACATCCCAAAAATGTGCACGATTTTATATAATTTTCAAGATTCAAGTATATTAAGGTGTTCAATCTATAATGTTTCGTGTATCAAACTAACTTTTCAACCATCACTCTAATATTTTCTTCTACTATCAACAACAACAACCTACCCAGTGTAATCCCACACGAGTGGTGTCTGGGAGGCTCATGGTGTCTGGGGAGGGTAGAGTGTACGCAGACCTAATCACTATCTCGTAGAGATAAGAGAGGCTATTTTGATAGACCATCGGCTTAAAATAAAGCATATCCAAACAATTTGAGAAAAGGAAATACATAAATGAAACGGTAACAATGCGCAACGGAGAGCAGTACACAAAATACCAAGAAAAGAACAATAACGACAACAAAATAATGCGATAACCGAAGCACAAAAAATACAGGTCATAACCAAAATCAAAAAACAAGAAACTACAAAAATAATGCTAATACCACTAGTAAGAAAGAAGGTCCAAGTCTGACCACCAACCCTATCCCTCAGGACACTCAACTACCAACTAAACTTCTACATTGACCTCCAATTAACATCTTAAACTCTGGGGAGTCAATCAACTATCCCTCCAATTAAACATGAATGCTGTTTCAGCTTAAATTTCCATAAGAGTGTAACCAATCATAACCTGTCCATTCTCCAACTGTAAGCAAGCCCCACACTTGAGAATATCCAATGCTTCAGAGTACCTCTCAGCAGATACATATCTGAAATCATATCAAACATACAAAAACTGAATTCAAGATTACCCTTTTAGCCTTGCTCCCAAATTATCAAAAAAAAAAAAAGGAGGGGTTGTAAAGATTGTACCTTGCACTAATAGACTTGAACATCTGTTGAGCTCCATAATAATTCCCCTGTTTTACAACCTTTTCCAACTTCTCAATACTCTGCAAATTATAAAATATGTAAATCTGACATCCCTATACAAGAGAATTTTCCATAGATTTTATACTAAAGGGTTAATTCAGATTTAGAAGCAAAAAAAAAAAAAAAAAAAAAAAAAAAACAAGAAAAAAAACAGAGAAGGAAAGCCTGGACACCTCTTGAGCTGGAGGCAGCGTCCCACGTTTGACTCTCTCTCGAGACATCCTTCGATCACAAGTAGAGAGGAGGTATCTGTGGTTTTAACGAGGTCCAAGGAAATTTCATATATATATATATATATATATACACACACACATTATAAAGTCCATGCTAACACGGGCCCAATATAAATTATTTTTTATCTTGATTCATATAATATCAATAGATTTTTCTTATATATATTTAGAAGATATGTGAAATTATAATTGAAGCAACAAAACAAATATTATGAAATCGTTGAAGCAGACACCTCAATAATAGTTGCCTTAAAAAAATTAAATTAAAAGTTCACATATTATTTTTTGTTGGACCACTGAAAGCTGCTCAAGCAAGCAACCAATATAAATTATTTTTTAGTCTTGATTTATGTGACATTGATAGATTTTTTTATATATATTTCAAAAATTATTATAAAATTATAATTGAAGCAGCTAAACAAGATCTTATGAAGTAGTTGAAACAGACATGTGAATACGCAGCTGTCTTGAAAAGATTAAATTAAAAAATCTGCGAAATATTTTTTATTGTCCCCACGTAATAAAGGAGAAGAAACAGACAGATGAAGCAGGCAGGACAACCGAAAGTTCAGCACGACCAGAAGCTTCTCACCTAATTGCTTATATATATATATAAAGTTTACTAAAAATAATAGGGGAAAACTAAGTTTGTCTCCCCGTTAAAGCAAACTATTTACATCTATGAAGCCCTTTACATTTTATACTCCTATACTATTAAAATTTGACCCCATAATATACAAATTTGTGCGCTGACATCAACACCCACCTTGTATAAGTGGTAATAAAGTATTACAGAGGATTAAACGCAATCCTATAAATATTGATATGGTATCAATATAACGATAGAGTATCTCAAGGATAGCAATATAACAACGGAGTATCACAAGAATATATTTTCTACTAATTTAGAGTTTAATAAATAATTTTATAACTTTAATAATTTTCTAGTCCTATAAGATATCGATATGGTATAAATATACTGATTGAGTATCATAACGAATATATGTTCTACTAATTTAGAGTTTAATAAATTTTTTATTTGTTTCTTATTTATTTATTAAAAATAACATAATTCTACATTGATATTGAGTATCAATATACCGCAAGAGTATCATAGATGATTGAGCTCATTATATATGATCCAGTATGAAGAAATCTTAACTATGGACCTTTTTCCAGGTAAAACAAGAACAACTGAAGAAAGACCAAAAATAAGTTTTTCAGACAATAGAATAGGAAATAACCTTATAACAAGAATCCTGTCACTAGGTAGACAAGAAGGCCAAAACCAAGAATTCGATCAGATAATTGATATAGACAGGGACTTAAGAATTTTTCAATAAAATTAATTAAAATTATTTAATCCTAAGACATTATACAATACAAAATACTTCTCAAGAAATACTCAACTATATAGACATTATCGAGAAGAGCAATTGTCAATCATAGGAAACGAGATAGCGATAATACATCTAACCAATCCAGAATCATTTAAAACGATAATAAGTACATAGAATGAAACTCATGCACATGAGATTAATTATAATTGGATTAAAAAGAATTAACTAGAAAAAACTTAGGAACTAAAGTATTAATTGCAATATATGATGACTGATGGTCTGATCTAAAGAAATTCATCATAGGATTAACCGAGGTAGATATGACTAACAATGGAGGAATATTCTACATTAGCCCAGATATCATGCTAAACTAGAAAGAATTCAGGAAAAATATAAAAATTGGAATACAGACTAAAGATTATGAAGAAATGGAGATCGGTAACAATCTACAGTGTGTATAGGATTTATAGGAAAAATGGCCCCAAATAGTGATACAAAATTTAAGACTAAGGTAGATGATGTAGTTAAAGTAATGGGAGATAAAGGAATAAAGCTAATAAAACCAATAAAACTAAATCCAGAAGAATATGCAGGGTTAGAATGAAATTTAGAAAAATTTAACAAGAAAATAATAGTGGTACCAGAATCACATTTGATGTATCCAAATACTAAAGGAGAAACATCTATAAGATTCATTGGCTATAAATACACTATACAAAAGGAGTTAGATGACGAAATTGACATAACCATAGAAATGATGAATATAGAATACTAGAAGACGAATATGGAGTAGATGAAGCCTTGAGAAAGGCTAAAAGATAGTATGAAGAGAATACAAGTATAACATTTAATTGTAAATGGTGTAAGTTAGGAGCAATGAATTTAATAGAGATAGAATTACACTTTAAAAAGTGTGAATTTAAAACAGATAACTTAGGATATAGAAAACAACAAAAAATATAAACAAAATTGGATGACCTTGACAAAATTGTCAATAAAATATATGATAGTGATGAAGAAAAAAAATTGTATTCAGTTATAAGCCAAAAAGAATTTATGGAATCTACTAGTTCTAGCCCTTTCCAACGAACGACACAGCAACATACAGTAGATACAAGTACCGAAAATGTACCATGAAGAAGAGTATTTAGAGTAAATCCAAAAATAATAATAGAAAACATAAAACATGTAGGAAAAAGAATGCCGATTGAAGAACTAATTAAGTTCAAGAAGGAGGTAACAAAGAATAATCGCGCACGACCCACAAATGTGGAACACAATCATAGACATCTTGAAAGGAATAGTTGTAACAGATTGTATAAAGACATATCAAGATACAGACGCAGAAACAATGTATAAATATATGGAGACTTTCTTAGGAGAATCAGCATAAGCGCTATGGGAAGCTTATAAAGTCTAACTTCCCACAAGAATTTCAAGCTCTAGTAAATATGGGAGCTAACCCTTATAATTTTACTAACAAGATACATAGTTTGATTATGGGAGAAGACCCACTATACTACAAAGAAATGCTCTAATAAAACTAGAACAATTAAGTATTACAAGTTGGTTCTATATAAAAAATTTTCTAAAAGATTATTACTATTATTGCACATTAGTGAAAATTCGTTTGATGAAGAATTAGGGAAGAAGCTATTTAATAAATTACCCAGAGCTTTGGGTCAAGAAATAGAAGAAAGATGGTATAAAAGAGAAGGAGTGATCCAGAATTCGAATGCTAGATGGTCAATAGGACACAGGGTGCAACATCTAATGGAAATATTAATCGAAAAATGCACAAATATACAAATTCAAAAGAAATTAAAGTAAACTGAAATGAGTTTCTGTAAAAAAAATAATATATACTACTCAAAGTTACGATAAAGACCAAAATCAAAAATGACGTTATAAAAGAAATAGAAAAAAAATACTACCTAAGAAAGTCATCTGCTAGAAAATCATATTTAGACAGAAATAGACACGTTACAAAATATAGAACTGATAGAAACGATAGAAATAAATTAGAGTGTTTTACTTGTGGTAGCATAGAACATTTGGCAAATGTATGTCCAAAGAGAAATAATAATTAGACTAGAAATCCACAATTAATAGAAGATTTTCAAGAAACGTTAATAAACGTAGATGAATATATGTCAGATAGTGAAAGTATATATTCTGTTGTTAGTATAGAACCGACTGAGAGACCATTGTTAGACTCTTCCGACTCAGAACAAGAAGAACTAATAAACGAAATAGGACTAGAAAATGGAGAACCTAGATTTAGAAGAAATATAAGCAAACACAATGGTAAATGTTTTGCAAGAGTGTAATCATGAATTTGAAAGGAACAAAGGGATAGATAATAATCAATGTACTATATGTAAATGGTACCCAAGTAGAGAAAAAGGAGCAAAATGTAAATTATGTTGTATGGAGGGATGCATCTCATGTATAGAAGACATGCTAAAAATCAAGATAATAAAAGAAGAAGAATACAAAGAAGAAAGAAATCAGACCACGACTTTACGAATAATGACTTTAGAAACTAGACTATATTAGCTAGAATAAAAGATAAGAGCCCTAGAAAAGGGAAAGAAAAAACTGGACGAAGACTGGCAGCCAGAATCTACACAAGAGACAGAGTTAATGAACATAGAGACTTGCGAAGCTTTAATATGTAATGAAGATACAAAATTTACCATATTAAAAATACTAGCGAGACTCGAGATAGGAGACGTAGAGATAGGGCTCTGGCATTAGTAGGCACGGGATGTAACGAATGCATAACAACAAGAAGATAATACCATCTAATCTAATAAAAATCTTAAAGAAGCCAATTGCAGCAATGCAAATGGACGAAACTCATAACATATATCAACATTATATAGATAAAGCCTAGATTAGTTTCATAAATACATATAATGAATTTTACAAACCAGCTTATAAAGTATATAGGATCTAGGTAAGAGATTTAAATATAAACGTAGATCTTGATCTAGGACTACATTTCATGTTATATAATAATGGTAGTTGTTTGATTACAAGGGATGGAGTAGTATTCTTTAAAAATACTACATATACACCGGTACAAACAACAACATACAGACAAAAGAAAGATACGTTAAAAAGACAAAATCCTCCAATACACTAGGCCCCGAGCACCTGCAGTCCTGTTGTAATGAATGTAAGAATGGTAAAAAATGTAGTAAGAAGCAAGATGAAATATACGAAGAAGAATATGATATACCAAATAAAGACTATAGTTTGATAGATATAGAAACAAAATTTTATAACTTCAAGATAGGAATAGCCAGAATAGGAGCTATTAAAAGCCCAAAAGACTTAGAAAAGATAGTAAAAATATTGGATGAAATGGAGATAATAGGTGAAAACACACTAAAGGATTGGGAGAAGAATAAAGTAGTATGTAAATTCGACATTACAAACCCAGAATATATAATAAAAACAGTTGCAATAGAGGCTACTAATCAAGATATGAAAGACTTCGCTATACAAATTAAAGAGCTATTAAACCTAAGGGTAATACGAAGATGTACGTCAAAACATAGGTCCGCAGCCTTTATGGTGAGGAAACACAGTGAAATAATAAAGAAAAAAGCAAGAATTGTAATAAATTTTAAAAAACTTAATGACAATAACATAACAGATGCATATAAACTCCTGGATAAAAATGAGTTAATCATGAACAAGTTACAAGGAAAGAAAATATTTAGTAAATTTGATTGTAAATTAGGGTATTGGCAGGTCAGAATTGTAACACCCCACATCTTACACTACTAGTATAATTCAAATGAAACATGACATGGTTTGGACAAATTGACACTAATTTTCAAATGTGCTTGAATCTCGCATTAGTGGGCTATATGTGCATCTAGCGCTTATGAGGGTTGA
>JAPFFP010000103.1:4331681-4353045 GCA_026153255.1 Solanum medicagineum
GACTCTATTGTTGGGCGTTATAGTGTAGTATTGGGTTCAGTGCCAAATCGGCACGAGTCATGGCCCGGGGTTGGGCCGTGACAGTTGATAACTTTGTTTATTTATTTTTATGTATATAGGGATGTTTGGAAGTAAGGGTGTTGATTTAAGAATTGAATTGTAAGGGACACTAAATGAAATACAACTCTAACTGAGTTTGTGAATTATATACAACGGTTATGTGCTTCCTCTTATATTCGAGATTACTTTGATCGAGCTAAATTTATTTATTTATTACAATAGGACGATGTTCGAAGAGCAATATATTAGTATATTAATTAATGGTTAACGTCAATTTGTGGTATTCTACCTAATATATTTGTGTTTTTCTACAATCAAATATCAATAATTATAAATACATTATAATTAAATTCATTATATTTATGCATTTAAAAAATATTGAAATTTAATCATTGCATCAATATAATAACATTCATTGTGGTATAGTTATGGTAAAAATCCTATCTGGAGAATTCTTTTTCAACAAAAATAGACTTAATTAAAAAAAAAATCAAAAAACTTAAAATAATAGAAAAAAAAAGTTTTGAAAGAGTCAAAAAAAAAGCACAAAATATTCAAAGAAAATATAGTCAAAAGATTATGAAAAAATTTTCTACAAACGTTTGAATTACTAAATTTTTTAGACACTTCTAAATCAATAACTTTACCTTCTATTAAAAAAATATCAATCAAAAGAACTCCAAAAAATTCTAATAGCACACGAGTTTTTATTTTAATAGATTCCTAAATTTTTGTCCAGAATTATTGACAAAATCTTTTACTAACACACTATTTTTTTCTTTAAATAAAATCCTAAAATTTTATGATGAATGTGTCTGATGTCTTTTTTTATTGCAGTTAACCTCTTAGTATATATGTTATAGCAATTAATGATTTGACTTGATGCACACGTACAATGCACGTAAGCTAAACTAGTATATTACTTAAAAGTGGGAACAAAAAAAGTTAAAAGTTGAAATACCAAAATACCCTTACAAGGTTAAGTTACCACAATAATATCATTAAAAAAATAAATAAAATTTTCCTTACATCCTCTAAAAATTAAAGTATTAATTAATTGCTTGTGCATTACGTGAAGAAAATTGAAAAGCCTCATCAGCTTTCAAATGTTAATCATGCAATATTTCCTCTCCCTCATCACTGTTTTAATAATTAATACAATTTGTATAATAAACATTAACTTTAGGCATGAACATTTGATCTTTCACATCCCAAACAGTTAATATGTGTGGTGAACACTCATCACTAATGATCCTTTTTTTCCCCTATAAACTCATGACCCCTAGCTTTACTCATGAATGAACATTCTTCCTTCTATACTTATATTGGTATTTTCATTACCGGTCGTTGTTGTTCTGCCAAGTTAGTCTTGGCTCATCAAGCAGACATTCTCAAGAAAATCTTGTCGTATCATTAAATTTTGACGATAAAAAGCTACAGTCATTTGTTTGGCTAAAATTTTGTAGGAGCTTTTTTGTTATAGTATGCAGAATATGTCATTGAGATTATTGTTGTTTTATTTTTATGATAAAATTTATTTATGTTAAAAAATAAAGATCCTTTGTACAAGTTTGATAAGTATTTATAATTTGATAAAGGACAACGCACGTTCCAAGAACAATTTCATGTGATCAAACAACTAAGAAAACAAATTTCTGTATGTAGTTTTTTTTAATATTTGACAACACATGATTTTCACTTATGAACAAAGAGGAGTGAAGGATGAGCATTTTACGTTCTACAAGAATGAAGTTAAAAATATGAATCTATCATTCATATCATCAAACAAATCAGTGTCTCCTATAATATAATGACAGACAGATTTTATCATTATTCTTAACCACCCACCCCCTTGGAATACAAGGGGAAACAATCGCGATTTGCTTGGACCAGGCATCCAACTATATGGCAAGGATGATCTTCTAAAGCATGAAGAGCGTAGTTGCTGGTCAGAGAGCTTATAGTTGATAACCAACAAGCTAATAAAAGGCAAAACTGGATATGTAAATCTTGAATCTGTAAGTTAATTCATGGATGACGCGGCTTCAATGGCACTACCTAATGGCCATGCTGCTTCAACCAGAGAATTTTTGTATTTCACCTTTTTCACCAATGTCATTTCTTGAAGAGCATCAAGTCCTGTCCAATAAAGTATTCAATGACTAACTGAAACATTACTTAAAATGATATGTAAATTTGTATATTTCCTGAAGGATGAATCTTGTCTTACCAAATCCATCTACAAGTAGTGTGTACTGGTAGACAAGATCCATGCACAAGTATGGCAAGTTATCTGAGTCCACATGAGGAAATGTAGCTTTGGCATCATCAATTCTAGTATCACAAGCACGTCTAGCTGCACTCTCAAAATCAATTGGGCGAACTTTGGCGACAGGCACACTTGGATCAACAAAACCAACCTGTGCCCACAAGACGTTATATTAGTTGCAAAACCATAAAAAGTAGGGTATTATCCTTTCTCAGAACAGCAGCAAATGTTATGATTGTAAGCCCACCAAAGTTTGGTAAGCATCTAACGCAATGGTGACTCGTACCTCAGCAGCTCTATCAAAGAAAAATGAGGCAACAAACAAATTCTTCTGACCATCTCCACCTCCACCATTCCACACTCCACCAAAGGTGCATTTCATATGGGTGCATGTTGATTCATTAACTTTGAGAGCCTTAAGGGCTACCAACCTACAATTTGTCATGCTTGAACCCTGAGACATAGCTGATGCTGGGTAAACCTTTCCTCCATACTTGTAGGACCCTTGTAGAGAAACCATAGTCAAGACAAATATACTTACATAGGAAAATATAGTTGGTGAAATAATTCCAGTACCATATTTGAATCATTTCCTCAAAATTCCATTAAACCTTATTTTAGTTCTATTTAAGTAGAAAAATCTCTTCTTTATTCGTCCATATGTATTTCAAACATTTTGGATATGGAGGGTGAAATGTCACGTGATCTGCCAATGATGACATGAGTTCCGGCAAATTTTGAGCTGGATGGTCAAAAGGTTTGACAATAAAGATAAGTGACTTGCTTTATGAATAAGTAAACATTTAAGGCCAACGATGATTTTGGGGAAACAAAAGTTGAAAATTCACAGAGAAGGGCTTTTTTCCTACTGTTTTTGTGGATTGTTAAGAGAAAGGTTTTTTCTCTTACTTATTCATTGAGAGATGGAGAGAGGGAGGTAAGTGATGTTTTGAGAAAGACTATCGCAACAAAAGGAACCAACTATGGGACAGAATATAGCAGCATTGAGAAAAACAGTAAATACCATGATGCCCTGACAAGATGCAAGGACTGCCAGAATCCTTAGTCACCTTCAGGATCTCAGCTCGAGCTGCTAGCAATCCATAGTGCAAATAACTGCGAATAAGATGGATAAATCACATTAAAGATGTGCAATAAAAGGGTGAGTAAACACAAGGAAAACCACATGTCCAGATAACAGGTGAAATGCAAATAAGTCAGACCAGAAATTCAAGGTAAATTTAATAAGTGCTAACTGGGCACCCTGACATTTTCTGAGATCATATACATCTTTCATGTAGGATGAGAATTGAGATGGACCTGTGAACATAGAGGTAATATTTTGCCCCCTTCAGATACATCTCCTGCACATAAGTATCCTCTCCATCTGATAGCTTTGGAGCCTTTTGAGCATCTGACTCTGAGATGGCATATGCCATTTGTACTGAGCCACCTCCAAGATCAACCACTCCAACAGTATCAGAATATTTCCTACCCAAATTGCCCAGCAAATAATTAATGGTGACCTGCACAGACATTTGTAATGCAAATTCAGTTAACTGTATCAATTGGTTGTCTCGTGTATCCCACCGTCAGTTTATGAACACAAGGTTAGATGGGTCATATAATCCATATGGTTGGATTAATGATCAAGAGAAGATAATACAATTGTGATCAATTTTACCTACATATACAATGATCTTAAATAGAAAAACAGTTTCACTAGTAAGGCAAACCTCGTTATAGATCTTGCACTAGCTTAGTGCAGTTTCTAGCATCTATAAAGATTACCAGTAGTTATCAAACTGGAAAAAGGAAAAAGAGGGGAACAAATTAGAAGGCAAGCCTCCACAGCGTTTTCCAATGAATTCCCAAATTTTCCAGCATTACTGAATAGCACAAATTAGATTCCACCATTTGAGGGAGAAGTAATCATTAGAAAGAATGAATTGATTCTGGTAACAAGCTACATTTATCTTAGCACAACAAATGTTGGATAAGTCACATCCCACTTGAGATGTAGCTAGTGAAATAAAAGAAAGAAAACAATTGTCTCAAAAGATCAGTGTTCACCTAGATTCTGAATAATGCAAGCATATACCTTTTACAATCTGATCATATGAACTTATTAGTAGGTCGTCGACATCTGTTTGAGGAGTAGGGAGAATCAAGCTAACAGCCTGTTTGAATTGTCTTAATTTAAGTGCTTTTCGGCTCAAAAATAGCTCTTAAACACTTTTGTAGTGTTTGGATAAAATTAAAAAGTGTTTTTAAGCACGCACTTGTTTTTAAGTCAAAATGGCAAAAATAGGCCAAATGCCTAACTTATGGCTTTTGGCTTATAAGCCAAAAACAATAAGCTGAGCCAAACATGATCTAAGAAAGAACAAAGAGTAGGATGCTTCCTAATTCGTCCCAAATTTGTCAACACAAGTAGACAAACTAGTAGGATAGGAAACACTAAATAACCTCCAATCAAGAGTAAGATATGTTACCACTTCTTTATCTATCCAAGCCTTCCTATCACAAGCAAGATCAAGTTTCTATCCATGTGGTTCACTTCTATCATGTTGAATTATGTTAACTGCCTCATCAAAAAGCTTAACTTTTAAATGTTTATTACAGGTACACAACACATTATCTTACTAAATGATTCTTTTTGTTGGGTCATGTACTTAAAAATATTTAGTTGACATGTTGTGTTGAAGTTCTCTGACAAAGAAAAAAGAGAGTTCACTACAACAACTCTACATGCTCTGGATTATGTAAAAAACTTAAATTGTTAGAGTTAACACTTTTACTTGCTTATTTAGGTCTACAACATATTCGTCTGTTTATCATAAGCAATCATTTTATTTCCCTTCCTCAAAGTCACCTAAAAGCAAGCGATCAGAAGGCAGATGTCTACTTAAACTTATCCCTTTATCTCCGAGTCTTCCAAAACGATTTGTCAGCATGCCTAAGTACAAAGTCAAGTGCCTATTCAGACCTATGCCTTCATCTCAAGCCCTCAAAACAAGAAGGGTTGGCCTTGAATCAACACGATCCTTCTACAGAGATATATAGTATCAAATGGCTCTGAATCAAACAATTTAGTGATAATTCTCCACCATAACTAGAAGGACAGATAGGCATTGTTTCTTTGAAAACCATTTCATTACTTCCACTGTCCCATTTTATGCGGCACCTTTCGACTTGGCACGGTATTTAATAAAAAGGGGAAGAATCTTAAAACTTGTGTGGTCTAAAAAAATCCTTAAAAATTTGTATGGCTTGAAATCATTTCATTAAGGTAAAAGAAAAATTTTAAAGTTCAATAGTTTCTAATTATAATAAGATGACATTCTTTTCGGGACGAACTAAAAAGGAAAGGTAAAATGGAACAGAGGGAGTATCAGGCTAGTGTTTTTTAGTTTCAAGTTTCTAATGCAAATCCTGTAAGTTCCTGCTTAGTTGCACAATTTTCTGTAAACAAGATGATGTCCCTTGCCATCTTTATTGCCCCGACACAAAAAGTCTCTTCTCAATTTGTCCAGTTTCTTCACCAATTTAGTCGATATAGGAAATAAAGACATAATCTAGGTTGAGAGGGAATGTGGTACGAAGTTAATCAAAATAAGTATACCCACTAAGTCGCTCGAACCCTGGTGTGGGCATCACCCACTCACCTCCAAACTATCTCAAAATTTCCCCGCACAAAGAAGATGCTAACCGACAATGCAATCAAAGGTGGTTTATGTCTTCTCCAGATTCTTTAAACATAAAGACATCAACTGACACAAGTAATCGTCCTTTTTCTCAAATTTTCCGCCTTAAAGATTACTCTCCTCGCGACTAACCAAGTGACAAAAACAAACTTCTTGAGATACCTAGGGGTCCATATCAAATAGGGTGGAAAAGCGGATTCCTCCCTAGATAGGAATTTATCATAATAAGATTTCACTCCTGTCCCCCATCTCCATACCTTAACAGTATCCAAAAAAAACTTTTTGTTGATGAAGCAATCCAAACAAATTTTGAATTCTTCAATGCCCTGGTCTAGAAGATTCCTCCTAAACCTAAAATCCCAAAGAACCCCCCCTCCTTGCATACTCCATAAACAGTGGACTAACATCTTCTTTTGACCAGAGATGTTATACATATTAGGAAATGTGATTCTCAAGATGTTTTCTCCCCATCACCTACGACCTCAAAAATAATGATCTAAAATTTATTATATCAGGGGCGTATAATGATCTAAAATTTATTATATCAGGGGTATGGATCTAAATACGAACACAGGTACAAGGATTTGGCTAGATATAATTCAAATATATAAAAATAGAGTTAATGTCTATATTATGAGACGCTATATGAAAAACTAACAAGGAATTCGAATGCGAAAATATTGATCAAGAGGAGAATCTCAAAGGAGATATAAGAAAAAGGTCTAACATACAAATTTCTACATACAAGGTATTTCAATTTGTTCAATTTCACCTTAACTTTTGTTTTGATTTCAAAAATCATTGTATTTGTCCCGAATATCTCCATCAAGTTTGGTCAAAGTACACAAAATCAAATGACCAACTATGGTACAGATCCTATACCTATTACCAAAACCCACACTCGCATCGTGTCGACACAAGAGCAGCATTGAAAGTGAAGTGTCCAAGTAACTTAGATTTTTTCCAAAGACATGCCAAAAGCCAGTATAGGCTGTTGACATTTTTCCTACCCTGTATCGCAGAATGTTGGCCAGAGCAGCACCTGTACCACCTCTTTCACAGGGAACAGACTGTTTTTCCTCCAATTCATACTCAAACCAGATGTTGCTTCAAATACTAGTAGAATCCTCCTGATATATCCAATTTGTTTTGCCTTAGCTCACAAAAAATTACCGTGCCATCTGCATTAAGCAAATGAAAGATTTATATTTCCTCTCCAATCTTATTGCCCATCTTGAATCCTCTTAACCACCCTATTCTGGATTGTAATCCTCATCATACTTTTTTTATGACAATTTGTAATCGTCATCATACTATTGAAGCCTTAACTGGCTAGAATGAACAGGAAAGGTGACCGAGGATCACCCTGCCTGAGTACTTTTTGGTGGAAAAAAAACAATAGTTCTTCATTCACTGGGATTGAGAACCTAAAAGTTTAAATACAGAGACTAATCCAATTCAGCCACCTATCACCAAACACCATATGCGTAACTTAATCAAAGAATGCTCAGCAAGATCTCCAAGGTTACATGATCAGCCCGTAAATCCAGAGGCTCCCCCTCTCAACCTTGAGTTCACACTCACTAGCTATAAGTGTTGTATCCATTATTTGTCTCCCCTTAAATGTCATCTGATGTTTGTTTACTAGGCTGCTAACTACCATTTTCAATATTTCAGCCAATAATTTAGCCATGCTCTTATACACCTCACTTGTGAGACTTGTATATCTAAAGTTCCTGAATTCAGATGCACCAACTTTCTTTGGGTTGAGAACAACATATGTAGCATTGAAGCTTCTCTCAAACACTAGATGAGAGTGGAAATATTGCAAAGTATTTATGATGACTTCTCTTATAGCATATCCCTTAAAAGACTGTAAAGCTCATTAAGAAGCCACCTGGACGGTAAAATAGGCAGTCTCCTATTTTGCTTATTCTACATTTTGTATATCTAAAGTCCCTTAATTCAGAGGCACCTGCTTTCTTTGGGTTGAGAGCAACATATGTAGCATTGAAGCTTCTCTCAAACACCTGATGAGAGTGGAAATCTTGCAAATTATTTATGACGTCTTTCTCTTAGCATATCCCTTAAAAGATTGTAATGCTTATTGAGAAGCCACCCGGACAGTAAAATAGGGCAATCTCCTATTTGCTTATTCTACCTTTTGTTTTCAAACACTACAGGATGGGAATACGGATAAACTTGAAACTCTTCCTCTCATCCCTATCTTTAGGATGGGATAAGTTATCCAATAAACTTAAAAGCTCAACCCTTATCCCACTCAATGGAAGTGATAGATTATCCTAAAATGAGTAGGATAATAATCTATCTTAGATGGAATCAGTTATTTTCCTACAATCTGATCTAGTGTCACTAAACATGGCCTAAAGGCTTGAAGGAGACCAAAATACTTCTGTTGAGATTATAGGGATACATGCAATGCAACAAGAAAGCATTTGGGATAACTTGAGTTACTATTCATATGAAGCTTCTTCAAAGGCAACTTCAAGATGTTTATTGGTAATACTGAAAGATTGGCATGATGGCCATTTTCTACTTTCGGTCGTTCTCGCCTTTAAACAGAGCTAGAAATCACTCCATTCATTCTAGTTACCCTACATCTTAGCATAGAGAGACAACAACTTTGAATTAACTAATCATCACATGAAGGGTAAACTACCACAAATTGGATCCTTGACAAGAGATCATAACCATTGCTTCACTTTTTTGCTTCTGTCTGGTCTCTAAAACAACAATTAAAAAACAACATGCCCCATGAAATCCCTCAATCGGGGTCTAGGGAGTGGAGGATGTACGTAGACCTCAACCCTACCTTTGTGGGGTAGAGAGGTTGTTTTCTTTAGACCCTCGGCTCAAAAGAGAAGTTCAAGAACCTCAAATTTGAATTAAGCAAGCACTTCTAAATTCGAATTGTATGGTAGTTCCAAGTACAAAGAAAAACAGAACAAGCTGAAATTCACATTACATACCCATTGATAAGCACCTTCCTGACTCCCGTCGAGAACAGTAACCCAACTCCCCTTTGACTTGAGGCTGCTTTTGCTCTTCAGAAAATCCCTCACCTTCAAATGAGATATTAGTGATTCAGTTATTCTAAGCATCCAGAAATCCAAAATAGAAAAGGAAAAGTTAAAATACTAATATAAGACATGCACAAGAGGAAAGAAAGCCTGTTATGAATGATGGTCTAAGAAAGGAATCAATTTTACCGCTTGAAGAATCTTGTCAGATGTATTACCTCCCAACTGCCTCAAACCTGCAGTTGCCTAGATATATTCCACATCAGTATTCAGTATATTGAGCAGGCTAGCAAATCTAAATTTCAATCTTATGAAATATTCTAATAACTGTATCCACTCACCCCAACTCTGACTGGTGTGTTACTGCGCAATTCCATTGGCACAACATCCTCTGCTTTTTCCAGAAGTGACTGAAGAGATTTTGCAGCCTCTGCAGGATCACTAGCAAATGCACTCAAACCTGGTTTTTTCTGTAGTGCCAAAACCAACTATAGATGAACATTTGGTGGCAAGACAAAGCCTTTACAAAATATAGGCACCCATTTGCAACAAACTTGCAGGGTACAATCAGCATGGAGAAAATTAGTGTATGATAAATTTTTTTTACCATTCGAAATGCTAATTAACAATGTAGGCTGTCTATAAGAGTTGAGGAATAAGATTGTAAGTATAATGTCCTCATGATACTATTGAGTGGTAAAGGTTAAAACAGTAATTGAAGTAGAAGAAGTATAAGTGACAAGAGTTATTTTTCCTGTATTTTCTGCAAAACAATTTTGCCAAACCAAACGCACCCAAAAAGTAAAACTTGCAACTATGGGCTTTATTTGAGCACCATTTTGAAGAACAAAATAAGCTACACATTACCTGCACGAAAAGCTCGAGGACATTGCCAATGGGAACAAGATCCAAGTGCTGATCAAAACAGAAAACATGAACCCTACTACCAGAACTACCAGCATCAAATATAACTGCATAATTTCTAGATCCAAACTTGGGTGAAATCTTCCTATTAACTGAGCCCATAGAATCAGAAGGGTAAGTCGTTGGCATTACAAAAAGCACAAAACAAATAAGCAACATTGGAACCGAAATCACTAGAATCACCCCACGATATCTATGGATCTTATCAGAAAAGGAGTCCCCATGTTGTTGCCTATTGCGTTTCAGCATTTTCTCATGCTCCATTTGAAGTGGCTCCTCCTGTGATAATTCGGCTGCTGACGGTGATCGGTATCGGATCTGACCGTTACCCGACGTTTTCTTGGAGTGGGTTTCTTGTATTGACTCCAGTTCGTTCGTTCGTTCTTCTGTACAACTAAATTAGGCAAAATTGTACAGCAGGAACGGCTGTAAAGGAAAATGCCGCTCCTGTAGAGATGACTGCTGTGAGAAAGCTGGGTTTTATCTCGTGTTTGGGCAATCTGGTTTCGATCCGAGAGTACAGGATAAGCAAAGTGAAGTAGTGTAGTTCAGTGGGGAAGAAGAGGGACTTTCGGGTTTATGTCTCGAAATGGAGAATTCAAGTATTGTGACTGCATGTGTAGAGAAAAACAGAACTTGGAAAGCCATTTTGCCAAGAGTGTGTTAAACAGAGAGTCAAACACCTTATTTTTACTTGGAACTTCTACTATTTTGAATTATTCAACAATACTTCTCAGTCTTGTAAAATCAAATAATAGTTTCACATTTAATTCTTAAATTTATTCTTATCATTAATTATAATTATTTTCGTATTACATTTTTCAAGAGACAATTTGATAAAATTATGTATCATTTACTATTTCTTAATTTTTATGTCAAATCAATAGAGAAAAATAAAGATGAATAGAGGAAGTATATCTTGTATCATTTTACATGATAGCATTTGATTTAACACAGTATTTCGAAAAAAGACTTTTAAAATTTATAGTTCAAAGTACTTTTTTGATATTTGTGTGATTGTAAATTATTTCGTTCAGGATTAAACAAGAATTTTAAAGTTAAATCATTTCTAGTTATAATAAGGCACTGTATTTGTTAATATGGACTAAAAAGAAAAAAAAGTACCGTACAAACTAGGATAGAGAAAGTACTACTTACTCTGTCTCATTTGATATGACACATTTTTTTTAGTTCATCCCAAAAAGAATATCATGTCACTCTAATTGAAGATAATTTAACTTTAAAATTTTCTTTTTACCCTTATGAATTGATTATCAGCTACACAAATATCTAAGAATCATTTTAAGCCACAAATTTCAAAAATATTTCTTTCCTTAAATACTAGTGTCAAGTCAAAGGATCCACCTAAAATGAGACGGAGAGTATATGTATTAGCTCAATGTATTAGTAGTATTTTGATTGATATATTTTTTAATGCTATATTAAGTCGTGCATTACTTACTAATACCATAAATTTTTAAGTGTTAGTGGTGTAAGGGGATTTTATGCAGGTATTAACATGATTAAATATTCAGTTGGTTCTCAAAATCTTTTTTACATCTTTTCTATCATAATTATTGAAAATATTTTTGTAAATAAATATTGTATGTAATTCATGTTATTTTTTTTAATACACCAAATCAAACAAGACATAACAAATAGTCTATATATAATTACTGCAATCATAACTTATACAAACATCACTAATACACTTTTGTTAGCATTATTTTTACGAAAAATGGTCAAATTTACCATCGAACTATTTGAAATAGCTCGTATTTACCCTTTTATTTATTTTTGTGATCAAAACTACCCTTGTCGTCTATGCTTTGGACCACAAATTCCCTTACAATATTATTTTTGTCATTGGAGCTGACATGACAATCCAGTTAGGCAGTCGAACATAAGAAAAATCTCTTCCCTCTCAATCATTTTGTTCTTCCTTGTTGAACCTGTCAATTAATAAAAAAGAAAGAAAACATCTAAAATAGTTCCTCTATTGCGATTGCTAGAGTTATTTTTCGGACTTTGAAACTTCAATTTTGAAGTATGTTTAATTTGTTTAAGGTTGTACATGTGTTGAAAAATCGAGTTTATTATTTGGGTTTTGGGTCATTAAATTTGAAGCTAAAAACATTTCAAAGGTTGAATGATGTTGAAAAGTTCCTAAAATCATTCTCTGTGTATTGAAACTCAAAAATGGCTACTCTTTTGAAGTTTGTTGTTGAGAGATTTCTAACTTTTGTTGGGTTTTTGAAGTGCAAAAACTTGAAGAGATTTAACTTTATGTTACTATTACTACATGAAAATTGTTTGAATATTGCGATTGAAGCTGGAAAATGACCCTTAACGACTGATTTCTTAATTTGAGGATTGGTATTTAAAGATTTAAGTTAAACATCCAAAAAAAAAATATAAATGAGTTTTTAAAAGCTTGAAAATCTGAAAAGGAGTTTTGCGATCCATGACCCCATATTCTAAACAATGAACTCGATCCTTCAACATGCAATTGCACCTCAAACAAACTTCAGGACATTTGAAATTGAAATTTCAAGAACGGACACAATTCAAACAAGAATAGCGGAAGTACTATTTTTCATTTTTTTCTGCTAGGGCTCAACAAGGAAGAACAAAATGAATAAGTGGGCAGAAATCTTTTTCATGTTGGACTGTCATGTCAATTCCAATGGAAAAGATAAAGTTGTAAAGGCATCTATAGTCCATTATTACACTCGGTAAAATTATCAAAATACCCCTAGATGAGAGATTTCTTGCATAATGCATCATCCCAAATCCTTTTGGGAAATACGAGGCTGAAATCACGGTTAGCATGAAAAATTGTGTGGAAAAATGACCTTGGTTGAATTTTAGAGCAATCGGATTAAACAATAATTTTTTGAAGCAAATAAGCAGTTTCTAGCAGGGCGCACGACACCTCTGCGTCACGGACCTATCGCGGACCTGCACTTAATTTTGAATCTAATGTTTCTACAGGGTTAGAAATTCAATCGAAAAAATTTTGTAAGAAAATAAACTGAGAGGGACTAGGTCCGCGACGCGGACAACGTCTACCATAGTGCAAAAATTTTAATTTTTTGAGGGGCAATCCAAACTTCTCCCTATCCTCCTAAACTTAACCTACAACTAATATAGGTCATTTTTTTGGTCTAAAAAGGGCTCCTAAACCCATTCCTAAATCTTGTGGAACCCATTCTTAAGTCTTACATACATAAGAACTAAAACTAAGGCTAAGAAAAAGAGAAAAGAGCTAGAGATTCAAGTGATGGGAGCATTAACCTTTGTAAATTAACTGTCATCCTTCATCCCAGATATGTAAGGCTAAACTAAACATAAAACTTTTCTTCCATGTGCCCCCGCTGATGGTATTAGAAAGATTGTGAAAGTATTGAGTCTCCATGCATGTTTCTTTGAAGGTTTTCTTGTGAACTATATATTTATGTATTAAACATACTCAACAATCATCATGAACTTGATTTACTGAACAAATATTTTTACATAAGTTAGTCATAAATCTTAGATATTATTTAATAAAAGATTTGCATGAATGAATAGGGTTGAGTCTAGACCTTGACAGTATGATTGTGATTATGATTGTGATTGAGCATGATGATGATGTTGATAGAATTTGATGGTCCGGAGAGTCTTCATAATCAAACTCAAATGATTGGTCTAAATTGATAGTCATCTTAGCGATTGTCTAAATTCCCTTGAATGATGTGATTAATAATTGAGTGGATAGTTGATAAACAAAAAGGTTCGATTGTGATGGAATTGATGGATTAATAAGAGTCCTTATGAGACTCATTAACTGGATTGATTGAGAATGATTGTTTATGAGCATTGAGTCCTGGGAAGAGTATTGAGCACCGAATTGAGTAAGAGTAAGTCCAAGTCGAACTCAATAACTACGTCGCCAAACGTAGGAGATAATTGAAACTGTTAAGTCGAATGTTTCCTTTTGATAGGTACCTGAAACAATAGAGGACTTGATTGATTGGATCCATTATGGATCGATTCTCTCTTTAACCTGGCAAAGTATTAAACAGTTTTGACAACATTGACGGAATTATTGTGTGATCACTAGCTCATAAATTATTGTTGTTAGATAAGAGAAACTCCCAAATAGGTCTCAATAGTAATCTGATTGGATTGAATCGTATATGATTGGTCATTGTCTAAACTATATTATGACTTTAGACTTTTGGCAGTCCTTATTGAGTTCCTTACCTCTTGATTTGAGTTATCTGAGCAGATGCGATCTACCTTTATCTGTTTCATTATGCCATTTTATATACTCGTCCATTCAATGTACTGACGTCCATTTAGGTTCATCAATAAGCACTTCGTTGAAGATCTTCTCCACTTTCAGTTGATTGGTGAGTCCTCCTCGATTTCGAAGGATGCATATTTTTATTTTCTCTAACTTTTAAAGTTAGACTTTAGATTGCTTATTTTGATTTGAGATAGACATGGACCTGTCATTGTTCCCATTAAACAATTGATAAAGTCTTCATAGACTAGAGCGTGATTGGTTTGATTTGGGTATTTTTTTGGGTTAGTTTCTTTCATACTAGTCTTATTGATCTGATTTGACTACCTACAATTGAGATTGTACACCTTGTTATTCTTTTAGTCTTTCACTACATGTTTGATTGAGAATGAATGAATGTGACAAGGTCAAGTGATTCTCTTGGGAACTAGCAATAGTTTCTAAGTGTCGGTCACGGCAAGGGTACCCTCCCTAGGCAAGACGTTTGAAACATAGACGGCGGAGGTAGTTTTGATCCCAAAAATCAATGAACGATAAATGTGCGCTATCTCGAATAGTTCAAGGATAATTTGACCTTTCGCCGCTATTTTTATACACACTATCAAATGATTCCTAAGTGATTATTTAATCACGTTTCATTGTGAAATTTGAATTTATTTTTTTTGTTTCGAAGTGACAAATATATTTAAAAAATTTGTGTTTGTTTACGAGTACAAGTTGAAATTATATTTGACTTTTATGAGCACTTTAGGGTAAAAAGGGAAAAAAATACATTTTTATTATTTTTCAAATTTTTGAAAATCTCGGAATTCAACTTATGAGTTTTTATGGTGAAACATATTGTAGCTACTCGAGAAAAAAAAGTGAAAAGGTCTCATACCTCCTAAATTTAGTGCAATGCCCACAATGGATCAATTTCATCAACTCACTTTGCTTGTGTAAGTATAAGATTTATATAAATGAAAAATAAGAAGGAATAAACTTGTCATTTTTTCCCCCTCTTTAAAATAAAATCACCTTTTGGAGATATGACCTCAAGATCATCTAACCATCAATTTACCGTCCACATAAACTATCAGAATCATTCTATAACAGAAACATCATAGAGGAAAACACACAATCCAAGCAGAGAATACTCCAAGATAAAGATACATAGCTTAACCAATCATATTAGAAAAAACATAATGAGAATTGTTGAATCCCCAAATAATCTAATCTTACTCACAAAGGAGGATAAATAAAGAATATATCAATCTTGAAAATATTCAATAATTGTCCAATTGTTTGAAAGAAAACTAGTAAGATACTTTCTTAAAGACAAACTAAAGTTTACAACAATAACAAATTTGGATTTAACGTTCAACCCGCCTTGAAAATGGAGCTTTTTCCATCCCCTGTTATAGAGAAAGAGAACAATATTAATCTGATTGCTTCCTGAGAGATATTCCAGCAAAATTGCTTATTTTTTCTTCATGACTCAAACTCTTGATTCTTTCATTTTAAGACAAGTATATGATGTTGAAGTTGGATGTTTCAACAAATAAAAAAGGACATATAACTGCCCACTTGTTCAACAGTTGCATTAGCAATGTCCAGGCAATATTACGTCTTAAGTTCCTATAGTGCGTCCAAGTTCAAGATCAAGTGGAATTAAGAAATTTTCTTGACTCCTATGAAAATATATCCTTAAATGAACAATAAGAGTGATATGAAAAATAATAATCATTCAATAAATTTATACTAAAAAGTATATTTGGTTTGGCAAGCACTTTAAGAAAATAAAGAAGATCTTTTAGTCTTATGCTCCTAAATTAAAGTTATTTCAAATGTGCCAAAATGCCCTTTAATATTGTGGTTTTAAATATGTCACATGAAAAGTTAAAATTAAAGTTTGCAAAAAAGAAAAAAAATTATTATTTTTTAAATAGACCAAAGAGGAAAAGAGGTAATTCTTTTTAAATGGAGGGAGTAAATTCTTAGCTGCATTTTTCGAAAACGGTATCAAAATTTAATGTCGCCCAAATTATACTTTTTTATTTTGTACAAAGAAGTCGTTGTCTAATATAAACACAACAAGATTAGAGTCGAATCTCATAAAAGAAACCTAGAGATGTGGTTCCTAAAAAGTTGAATTTCAAACAATTAGATCATTTCTCAACTCGTTTAAGCATTCTCACTTTGCAAAACTGATAACTCTATAACAGTAATACCCCGAAAGTTGGAAGGTTGGGATGAGAAAGCAGTACAAAACTTTTGTTGGTGTAGTGCTCTACGGACATTGTTCACGGTCCGTGAAGTAGTACACAACCAATAGAAGGGTCCATGGAGGTCACCCAATCTTTTTAAAAAAAAATCATCTTTGTACCATGAAAGGGTTTACGACCGATGTCTCTTTTTACGGAACGTAAAGATCCCCGTGAATTGACAACTCTGTTACCCAATCAACCCCTTCCTTTTGAGTTCTTATACAACCCGTATTGATGACCATGAGTCATATGGCTCTTTGTATAAGAGTTCTCCCCAGTAGCCCAACAACCTCGACTTCATGAATCACTATACGGTCCCGAGTTCTCTTTACGCACCATCAAGGGTCCTCATGAAAGTGGCTTCGCCCAGATATTTTGTTAGGGATAGTTTGGACTTTTTCTATTTATTTAATATTTCCTCCGTTCCATTTTATGTGACACCCTTTGACTTGACATGATGTTTAAGAAAAAAAGGAAGACTTGTAAAACTTGTGGTTCAAAATCATTCTTAGATATTTGTGTGGTTGAGAATCATTTTATTAAGGGTAAAAGGGAAATTTTAAAAAAAAATTATTTTCAATTAGAGTAAGGTGACATTCTTTTTGGGACATACTAAAAAGAAAATGGTGCCACATAAAATGGGACAGAGGGAGTATAATTTATGTCATTTTTGGATTTTTTTTGAGACTATAATTCTAAAATTTCTCTTTCTAGAGTTTTATCCCAAGGATTTTACCTTCCTCGTCAAGTTAATTGGGGTTTCAAGACCAAGATCAAACTTCCATTGTTGGGAGCTTGCATTTAGGTTTTTGATTATCAAGATATGCGGGTATTCATCCATGGATCCCTTCCACCCATGGATCCCAAAGAAATATTTCATTTTTTCAAAAAAATTTCAAGTATGGGATTTTATGGGTTCATACAATTTTCATTCTATTGCATGAATTGTAATTTATACTATGTTATTGATCTCTTTACATATAAATTGAACTCAATTGCATGATTTTTAATGGTAGACAAGCAATTTCTCTGCAAGACTTTTAAGATTTAGAACATTAATATGAACTCCTATAATTATGATTTCAATTGATGATTTTCATTGTAATTATGCAAGATTTCATTAAATTGCATGTTTTAAGAATGATTTGAGATGGAACCATGCGAATTGCCATTGTTTATTATGAACTATTATTATGAGTGAAAAAGGACTTCACCCACATTTCATGAAAATGTTTAATTATGATTTATGAAACCCTTAATGAATGAATGAATGACAGTGAAAGGATTGTCTCGCGTAATTATGGATTCAATGGTGATAAGGACAATTCGCACATTGATTGGATTACTAAGGTTTTGATGAGCTATTCTACATAAATGACAGTTTTAATGACTCAAGTTATGATATATTTTTATTGAAGTACTATGATTAACTATTTTGTTGAGATTTGACTTAGCACTGACAAGGTTTGAGGCGGGGTTTGGTCTGGAAGACATAAGATTATCTTTTCAAGGGAATTCTAGTAGCAACCTTTAGCACAAAACTGCATGCCACCGTAGATTTAGCTAGTGGATCTACATATAGCTTATGATGTTAAATGAATATACCATTATAGAGTCTACCTTGGCAAAGTAGCCTCTTCCTTCTCAATGTAGGAGATTCATTGAATTTTATATTATAGCTCACTTAATCTTATTGTCGGTTAAAGTTGATATCCCACAAAATAACTAAGCTTATTTTCATGTTTTACTATGATTTGATGTATCAACATATGTTTTACCTATAATTTATATCATGTTTTAATTAAGTTTTACCACATGGCCTTCGATTTTGGTCTTATATCTCATGTCTTATACTCCATGTTGCTCATGTTTATCTTATGCATATTACTCACATACTTAATATATTAGAAGTACTAACGCATATTTTCTTTGTCAATATTATATCACAATGTAGGGACATATGATCTCTCTACTTCTCACCTTTGTGAATAGTTTTGGAGTTATTTGAAGATTGACTGGTGAATCCCTATGCTTCGAGGGCAAGCTCATCTTGATTTCTTGTTATACTTACAATTTATAGTTACTTCGAGACTATTTCTTTTATTCATTGAGGGTGACCTAGGAACATGTCCTAATCCCCCATTTATGTTAGCTTAGTAGTGGCATTTTTAAACGTCAAGAATGTAGTCTATTTGATCAGACACGTTTCTTTGACTTTACTTGTTATGTTGAGATTTTCTTGATACTTTATTTCTACTTCTCTATTTTAACCTGCTTGCTTTATTTACCTTATGTATGCTCAATGATATGTTAAGATGACTTAGTGGGGTCCTTCGAGATTTCAATTATCTTATCATGCTTAAGACCTAGCTCGGGTCATGATAAACTTGGTATCAGAGCACAAAGTTTAAAAAGTCTTAGGGAGTCTAACACACCACCTCGAGTAAAGTCTTATTCATGGATATGAAGCATGCAACATCTATGAATAGGAGGCTATGATATGTTTTAGAAAATCTTCATTCTTTAATGATCTATCCAGTGCGATAAAGTATACTCTAAAGCTTTTTATCTCTAATGCTTGTTCTTTATGATTTTTAGAAAATCCTCCATGAAGAGCACCGATGCAAAAAGGAGTTGATACAAATGAAAATGAAGGTCTTCAAGTCCCCATGACCTAATGGTCGAGCCAGTCACCAATACATAGTTTCAAACTGCTATCTAAATGCTAGTACAAATTGTACTAGCACAAGACAACCAAGGAACGACGGTTCAAAATATGGTAACAATGGTAACAAGAGTTCAAGACTTCATGAAAATGAATCTACTTGAGTTTCATGGTTCTAAAGTGGATGACGATTCACAAGAGTTTGTTGATAAAGTGTATAAGATTGTGACTATCATGGGCGTCTCTTTGGAGGAGAAGATGGATTAGTAGCCTATCAACTAAAATGTGTTACTAGAGTTTGGAATGGGCAATGGAAGGATGAGAGGACAAGAGAAGCCAGTCCCGTGGCTGGGAAGAGTTTAAGGTGTATTTCTCAGTTGCTTCTTTCCTTTGGATCTAAGGAAAGCCAAAATCCAAGAGATTATTAATCTTCGTCAAGAAAGAATGAGTGTAGGGGAGTATGCCCTCAAATTCATCAAATTGTCAAAATATGCTCCATTCATGATTCTCGATTCAAAAGCAAGAATGAACAAGTTTGTTTTGAGCATCTAAGACTCGGTGCCCAAGGAGTGAAAAAATGGCCATATTGGAAGTGAACATTTTGAGGCTTATGACATATGTGGATCAAATTGAGGATGAGAAGTTGAAGGAGAAGACTAGAAAGTCCAAGAGAGCTCTAGTTGATGGTGGTATATTTTCCCACCAAAAGTATGAAAATGGCGAAAATGGTAGAGATCAAGGTGGGTGTCACGACCCAAGCCTAAGGTCTACACGTGACACGATGAATGAGAACCCGAAGGGACCCCAAACAAGACTCTTACCATATCATTCACACATCCTTGGTCGCGAAAACAAAAATAAATAACACAAGAGATATAAATAAGGGAAGCGGGACTAAGGGAAGTCTTGATACTTATAAGCATAAAAGAGTCAAGCACATAGCATAAGTACATCAATTATCCAACAACACCTCTAACATAGAGTGGAGCGAGGGCCAAGACATTTTTCAGGCTCACCCTCATAGTAACAAGTGTTCAACATAAAGAAATATCAAATAGTAAGAGTAGCATAGATTGTGTCCTCAGACTTAAGGACTCACCAAAACTTATCTCCCCGAAGTACCAAACTAGCCTCGTGGAGGATGATCGAGAGGTGCTCCGGTCCCTACATGGTAATATCATGTAGACATAGAGTATGCGTTAGTACGTTTGAATGTACTAAGTATGTAGGATGCAATGCAATAAGACATAAGCCAATATAATCAAAATGCATAATCATAAGTAATGGATAAGTATAATGTCAATATGACATGCATGGTCAATGCTTGAAGTAAAAACATGCTTGTAAATCACACAACTTGCATAGTACATATCACATGTGTGGGAAGAGAACATAACCGATATAGACCAAGTGAACTACTACTTGGAATCTAAGGCATGTCACCCCCTTGTAAGGTGATTGAGATACGTCACCCCCCCAACAAGGTGATTGGGCATGTCACCCCCTAACAAGGTGATTGAGGTACGTCACCCCTCAACAAGGTGATTGGGCATGTCACCCCCAACAAGGTGATTGAGGTATGTCACCTGTCAACAAGGTGATTGGGCATGTTGCTGATATCCCGAATGCGCAACATCGTGACAACTCAAAAAAATAATAATTAAAATAAAAACAAATGTTTAGAATAATTTTATTTGAGAGTCGCCACCTAATTTTAAGGATAACTTGGAAATCAATTAATTATTTACAAAAAAGTCTGCGAACCAAAAATTCTAGATAAGGTTTCAAGTTATTCCGAAGGGAAGGTATTAGCACCCTTCAGAATTCACAACTGTGGGTCCCAACTGAACTCATGTTTTTCAAATTAAGGAGATAAACAATATAACACTAGTATAAAAATTAGAAAATATACACAAAGAATAAACTAAATAATAATATAAGATACGGCCTAGTATTTGCCTAACGTCAATAATATACACAATAATGAATGAATAAAGAATAAACTAATTTTCCTTCTTCAATTTTTGGCTTCGATTTGTGCTTCTTCGGTTCAATTTTCGTTCAATTATTGTTCTACGTATATAGTAGACTCTCTTAGGAACAATTTCATCCATAAAACACCTCTAAATCTTAATCCCAAAGCAATCAAATTTTTCCCCAA
>JAPFFP010000103.1:4361137-4387969 GCA_026153255.1 Solanum medicagineum
TGACCCATGAGGAGCGTCGAAAGTTGCATTGACTAACTGCTACTTCACAAATGAAAAAAGCGCAGATAGTTTAAATAATAGAGGCGAATAACAACTCCAAAAAGGTTTTGAGAAAATAAGGCTAGAGAGCAAATTTGCATTTGAACCAAGATGAATCTAGGTTCTAAATTCATCAAGACCAGACAAAATTGATAAATTAAAGCAGACACATTGCATTAGTATGAAGTGTACAAAGTTTGAATAGAAGCGATGAGATAAATCATTAAACTTAGTTGCATCAGTCAATCAGTTATTCGTTTGATCCATTCAGATCTATTCAAAACTAGTTGCCATAGCCCATGCTATGCACGAGCCCAATGATATTAAATTTTTATAATAATTTGTTATACTTTTTATAATAGAGAAAATAGCCAAATACCTCCCTAACCTATATTTGGATTTTCAACTACACACTTTAATTTTACGGACGTCCTATTACCCCCTTAACTATTTAAAAATAAAATTAGTATCTCCCTAAAGACTTACGTGGCAAAGTGAGTGCATTTCACTCTCTCAAAGAGAGCGAGAACCAATAACAAGTATAAAAAAATTATTTTTAATTTTGTTTCCATAAATATATGTATTTTTATTTATTTTTAAATTTATTTCTATTTATTTTTGGTTTATGTTCTTCCTAGCAACTTAGTTGAAAATCCATGGTAGTCACCAAATTTCACCATCATTCATCATCTTAAAATCACTGTTATCACTACGTCAATGTATACAACACAAAGCATAGACAATAATTTCACAATCAAGAACACTATAGACCCAAAATCATAGAGAGCAATTTCACAATCAAGAACACTATGAACCCAAAAAATCTTCAAATTTTTTTTTTTTTTTAAAAAAAAAGCTTGAATAAACTTAATCTAGTGACCCCCAACTGATTTTCTTCAATAAATTCTCAATACTAGAAAAAATTTCCAATCCTATATTCAATACCCAGCAAATCCACAAAATTTTTTGTAATCACTTGCAAATATTGTAAAGTAATTTCTCTCAAGCTCGAAGCTCAAGCTCCATCAATGGAGTTTTACAGATCTTATTTTAAGTTTCAGGCAACCATTTTAGTAGATAAACTTAACTTCATCTTCAAAAAACCACTTTAATTCTCCTCCAAATTTCCTCAAAATTTAGATACAAGTTTCTCCCTATATTGCAGTTCTTTTGATGTATTACCCACTCAAAATGAAGCTCATTTGTGGTTAGCTAAAATTTAAACTTAAGCTTTGAAACAAACTAAGCTGCACATTTCAAGCTTGAGCTTCCATTTTCAGACAAACGAAACTCTTCAAACCATCAAAGAACTCAGCTGCTCCCAACTCAAAAATATAAATCCAAAACAAATATAAGATTCATTATTCAAGAAAAAAAAGGAAAATTTTAATATTTTGACCTTCAATGGAGTCTTGAAATAATAAACCAAAAAGAGGAAACAATAAAAAGTAAAAGTAAAAAAAATGACGTGTCAAACGCGTGAGCTTCACTGATCAACAAAAATGTGGTTGTTGCTTTTAAAGGGTGTAGCAATTTTAGTTTTAAATAGTTTAGGGAGGTAATAGGACGTCTGTGAAATTAAAGTGTCTAGTTGAAAATCCGAATATAGGTTAGCGGGGTATTTGGCTATTTTCTCTTTTATAATATGTGGAATAATATTTATATTTCCACTGTTATTTTTTAAAAGTGAGCTAGAAAATAAGCTATAGTTTGTTTATGAAAATTAGAACATAACTTCAAATTAAATTTGAATTTTCACGGTCAAATACTGATTTCAAATAAAGCAAAATTTATTCTGGAAAAATAAGAATCATAATTTTTATAGCTAAACCGATAACGTAAAAGGGAAAAAAAATGAGCGACCTCACACACAACTTTTGTCTTTTCCATCTCAAAAAAAAAAAAAAAAATGCAGTAGCTACAACGATTTTTTAATTACAAATATTTTTTTACTTCTAATTTTCACTTTTAGTATATTAAGAGAATTTTTTATCCTGATGTTTTATCCTTAACATTAATTACTCAATTCTCAAATGATTTTTCAAAACGCAAGGTTATATATCAATTAATATAAAAATTATGGTAAAATATTCATATTAATTAATAATTTTTAAGAGATGTGTAAAATTTAAAATGAAAAAATAAAAATAAAGTAAGTATAAAATATAAATGAAGCCCACAAGATATTTTTATGGGCCGTCATATAATAAAGGAGAATAAGCAAACAACACATGTAGGCATGTTGATGTTGTGCTGCCTCTCATTCCCCTTTCTTAGATAGTAGTATATTTCATTAAAAAACAAATATTTTCCTTTTAAAGAAAATTAGGAGTTCTCTAAATCTAGAGTTCTTCAATCTCCATGTTATGCTCACATGCATGGACAAATCTCTAAACCAGAATATAAGGACTCCACGCATTTTTGAATTTTTTTTTTTTAAATTTTTGGGGTCGCATCTTTTACTTTTGAACTTAAAGTAAATGGCACACAACAAGGTTAACATGATCAGCAGAAGATCGCATTCTCAACAGCAAAGAAAAAACAAGCAACTGCAGAATAGAATTAGATGCTTTAGCAAAATTAGACGATCAGTCCCTTCATTAAGAAAAAATGTTCTATGGATCCTAAATAAACTAGCAAACAAATAAGGAAAGGATTTCCAGCACTAAATTGGAAATGAATAACAAAAGGTGATTTTTCTTGGTGAAGCAGGATTACTAGTTCCTCTTTCCAACATCACTACCAAAAAAAAAAAAAAAAAAAAAAAAAAAAAAAAAAAAAAAAGGAAAAAAAGAAAGGAAGAGAGGAGTAAGGTAATCAAATCAAGTTACCTGCATCACGACACCGGCAACAGCAACAGCGCATTGAGCAGCTTCAGCCCAAGACTGCATTTCCTGATGAGCTTCACAAAGATGCAGTAGCCACATTATATGAAGATCTGGTACGGGAGCAAATGCCATTGCTAGTTTATAAAAACTCTCTGCAGCTGCATACCTATCGACATTCATAACAGAACCCTGCAGGAAATAGTTCAAGAGAATTACAAGAGAGTCAATGACAAAATGTCCTTGCAGAATATTTATAGTTTGAACTTAAGAACAACAATTAAGGAGGTCAAACTTACCAGAAGTGCATGTTCCAGGCTGGCATCAAGAGCCATAAGAAGAGACTCAGAAAGAAATTTCACCTCAGACCAGGACCAGCGGTTTTCTACTGATCCTTCTGGAACAGCAACCAGTGCATTTTGTGGGAGCCCAGACTCAACTAATAAGGAGGAACTCTTAGCCTCATCTGCCATTTCCTCCAAAGAGTTTCGAAGACGACGAGCTTCACCACTTTCTTCTAGCATTCCATCAGGTTTCATTTGTGTTACTTGAACTTCAGACATCAACTCTGACAATGTAATGGTTAGCATGACTCTTAATCTACCCATCTGCATAAAATGAGAGAACGAGCTCTGCAGATTGGAACAAAACTAAGTTTAGCAATCAATACATAAAGATTAGTCAAACCAGTAAACTAAGTGAACAGGAACAATAAGATACAAACTTCTGCAACAAGCCTTACCCGAATAAGTATCTGCAGCCCAATTACAGCCCTTTTCCTGATATTGTCATTTCGAAACACTGCAAGCCGAAGAAGATGGAAAGCAATTTGTTTTAAGAAACGATCATTTTCTCTTGCCATCAATGTAGCTCCATGAAGTTCAAAGACACTGTTGAAAACAGGAAAGAGTGCTTTCCAGAAGGAGAGTGGTTGATTTCGTGAGAACATATTCATAAATATGGATGTGATACAGTCAAGTTTTCCATAATCAGTAGCAATACGCTTCATTGCAGCAGTCCGTGAGAACTTCTCAGAAACTTCTAAAACTTGAAGACTAACAGCAGCACTCAAGTTCTCTTCCCAAAGTTCCTGAAAAGAGAAGTGACAGAAACTAGTTTGTGACATAAGATAAAGAGTCAAAAGAGTCATTTCATGCTGCACCTGTATGTATCACAAGGTTTTTTTGACTTCTGACCAGGCATAGAAATAAATCCAAGGTTTTTCAATCTAGGAAGCATAGCAAATAAATCCCATATAGTAGTACCAGCTTTTGCCTTAAGATTGGATGCAACGATTCCCTTAATGCTAGTGCTGAAGCTCCAATTCTGGAGGACTGGGCTTGCGCTAGGGCTTCTCTCAAAGAATATGGCTGACTAGGAGAGCTTAATTGGGAGTTGACCCGCTGCCACAAATAACCATTATCTGGAGTTCCCTGAAGATGTATAGATCTCAGAAATAGTTCTATCACAAAAGAAGGGAGAGAGATGGCGAGAGTGCATGTGTAACAGTGAAAACTTGTGAGTTGTGAAGCTCAAAAGAGCTGGTCAACTTTGAACACATATGACGTACTCTGACTTCTTGCCTTGCTGCCTCAGACATATAGTGGTTAATTGCAGGTGAAAGTCTGTCAGAATATTTTGGGGACGCAGGCCCATCCCCTATCACACTGCGAGAGCTACTACCAACAAGCATGCCATCAGCAGGTTTCCTATGCTGCAAAATATGTAGAATCAACGAGTACCTCAGAGCTGAACGGTCAAGTGACAGACAAATAACACCAAATATCAGCATTCTATAGAGGGACAATTTCCATGTTCAAATTATTTCCCACAAAGGTCCAGTGATATGTCCTATTCTAGAACAATTAAATGATTTAGTGGTGTGACAGAACCTTTTCATCTATTTAAAAAAAAGAATTCCCTCCAGTCCAATATAAATGAATTGTTGGCACATTTTTTATGGTTGAAAATGAATGAATATTTCAAAGTTCAAGAATGTGTTAATTATTTTTTTTCCAAAATTACCCTTCCTTTCAATGGGGTTTTCAACTACTTTGAAATCCCAAATAATGACTATCTCTACTTTTAAGAAGGGTTTGGGAAGAATCAAAAGGGTAGTATTGACAAATTACCCTTTGGTTAATGTCTTAAAATATCTCTGGTGTGCCACACCCCAACAATTCATTTATGTTGGACTACAGAGTACCATTTTCCTATACATCACCTATAGTACTTTAAATTTCTCCCTGAAGCATTCTTAAATGTTAAAATTTCTATTACCTCTATCCTAAAATTTGATCAGGAAAGTAACACAAGCCATTTGACATAAGAACTTCGTTTTTCTTGGACGACCACATTGGCAAACAAGTCAATTAAAATCAAAACCACTGCTAATGAAGCACTAATCCTATGGCATGAAAGACCTAAGTTATGTCATCCAGCTTATGTACCTATTTTCTAATGCAGGAACTATGTTTAGGCAGCATATCTGAAGTTTTATCATTAAACACATAAACGGATCTTAAATTGGCTATCAAAATCATTTCAAGGATGCAACCATATGGGTTGTCAAGTATGAACATGAAATCTGAGCTTCAAGCTGAATGGTATTCTCAATGTTAAATGCTGTGGAAGTTCAGATTTCAACCTCAAAATGCATCAAGCACTCTTCTAAGAGTTTAAAGAATAATCGGGTTCGGGCAATGCTCTGCTCCCAAGCTTTAACAAGTGTTTCATCATCCAAGTTGCGCACTATTTGTAGAAAGATAATCAAGACTTCACGCTTTTCAGTAGTACTCAGATTGTAAAAGACAGGCATCTCATCCAGGATCTGCGCACACATAAAAATGTCACAAAGGCAAAGCACGTAGAAAAGCTCAACGCGTGAACTGGGTATTAAGTGCAAAGTGAAAGCTTAAAGTGAATGAAGAAAAACAACATAAGTATATGCAACAAAAGATATATACACACACACACACACACAAACAACAAATGAGGACCAAGAATTTCAAAAATTGAAACTGATTGGAATAAATGAAGTAAAAACATGTCAATCAAGCTCAATAAAATCATTCAGGCGAGTTACTTCTTTAAAATTTTCTGTTCTAGCATTTCAAGCTGCACTTCAAACTGGAAATTGAGGCGGCGGCTGCTGTGGGAAACCTCAATCAAAGTGTAGCTATTGAACAAGTTGGGTCATACCCATGACGAATGTTACTCTCTACATAGGAAGTGAAAAGATGTTGATGTTGCTAACACTAAATCCACTGATACTCCAACTAATCAATAGTTCTCTTTATCTGAAGTAAAATGCAATGACTTAAGTGTATCAAGCAAGTAAGCACACATCCTCACCAATAGCTTTCATTGCTCAAACTGGTCATCTCATTGATTGTATTTCACAATCCACCACACTTGGTTCCTGGGTCATGGATTCGGGCACTTATGATCACCTTTCTCCCAGTTGTGAATCAGATGGAGTTACTATCTCAGTTCTCTCAGCTTTGATATAGTCTAGCAATCTCAGACTTCCCAAATTTAATGACATCCTAGATGATCGAAATTTCAAAAGATGGTATCTAGGTTGTCAAAATTTTCTATGTAAGACTCTGATTTGTTTCAATTAGGAAGCATATCTGAACTATGTTTCTGTGTAGTCTTATCGATAGAGGCGGATCTAGGATTTTGATGTTGAGGGAGCCGCATGAAAGATGACATCATTTCAAAATTTACACCGGAGATAATCAATACCTTATTTAGCCTGCCAAAAGCTTATTTTTAGACAAAAATAGGTGCTTGATCAATTTGTTGCAAGAAAGTAAATGCTTTTGGAGAGTTGAAAAAAATATTTTCATAGATATGAAATGTTTTTTTTTTCCTTGAAAATGTAGATTTAAAAAAAATACACTTAGATACACTTTAAAAAGCTTAGTATTACCTCTCCATGTGGGCTTTCTGACGCAAATTCGAATTTAGTCAGACTCCAATATGGGTACCGGATACCGGGTGGAAAAAAAAAAGCTTAGTAAAACATTAATTGCTTCATAAAAGTAATTTTTAAATTTATTGGTCAAACGTAAATTGATTCTCATCAAAACTATTTATTTTTCAAAGCACTTTTAATGAAAATAATTTATAAAGATAAGTTGATTTTAAAAACTTAATTAAGCAAGGCATAAATATGTTTTAGCATCAATACGAATTGCTTTCGCTAGCTGGTTTGTTTGAACATTTGAAAAGAAGATGCCAAGGGTTCAATTCTGTCCTTCCATAAGATTTTTGTAAAAGAATTTTCAGGCTTAATTGGTGCAAAAGTTGTTTGGATTGAGACTTGAACTCAAGACCTTGCAAAAAGAAATTTGACACTTTACCATCAAACTACAAGTTCACTTTGTCATTGTGAATGTCATACTTTATATTTATACAAATTTTAATACATATATACCTATAAATATAGAATTTTGATCGAGAGGAGGGGGTGTCGTGACACTCCCAAGTCAATACATAGATCTGCCCCTGCTTCGTTCTAGTCGAGAGTCTATTTTACATCTAGTTCATTATGATATTTGGGGTCCCAGTAGAGTTGGTTTCACCTTGGGTTAGAAGTGTTTTGTTAGGTTCATTGATGATTACTCAACACTGATTTAGATTTTCTTATGAAAGATTGTAATATTCTATGTATTTCAAATTTTTGCCTAGAAATACAAAACCAATTTGGTATTTCTATTCATGCTTTTCATAGTGATAATGCACATGAACATTTATCATCCCAAATTTCAACAATTTATGTCTTCCCATGAGATTCTTCATCAGACATCTTAATCTTGTAATCTTGTTCTTACACTGAACAATATAATGGGATCATCGAGAGAAAAACCGTGCATTGGTTGAGACTTCCGTACACTACTCATATAGGCTCATATTCCATGCGCTTTTGGGGGATGTAGTAGTCATATCTTGTTATTTGACAAACCATATGCCTTCCTTTGTAGTTCAAAATCAAGTTCCAACCTTGTTCTCCCTATCACCACGTGTCTTTGGGAGCACATGTTTTGTTCCCATCCTCAATTGGAAAAAGGGACAAATTTGCTCCTTGTGATGTTAAATGTCTCTCACAATTATTGGGTGCAAAAGGGATATCAATGTTTATTCATCTGACCTACATCGATACCTTATGTCCACTGATGTTACTTTCTTTAAAGGTCGGCCCTTCTTAACATCTTATTATGAACTTCTAGACATTTCAAAGGTTTTATCAATTCCATCTTTTGCAGCTTCCGCCATAGTTTATCCCTCTTCTCCGCCTTATACAACTCCATCTTCCTCAACTCTACGTCCACCATTATTGACTGATGGTCGTCATTTCTACTTCTCATATGATATTAATAATTCACGCCCACCACAAAGTCCCTACTTGTTGTGGACTCGTCTACACAAAGTTCTCTCATTGCCACTCGAAAAGGTATTCGATCTAATTGTAACCCCATCCTCCCTACACTTCTTTGAGCAATCATCGTTTATCACCAACTCTTTCTTCCTTTATATCATTATTATCATGCATTTCTATTCCTACGACTACATATGAAGCACTTTCTCATCCAAGATGGCAACAAGCTATGATTGGAGAGATGGCTATGATTGGAGAGATGTCTATGTTTACTCTAGTAGCACTTGCGAGCTTGTTCCTCTACCTTCGAGTAAGTCTACATTTAGGGGTAGTTTGGTTATTAGTTAAAGTTATTTTATGTATTAATTTTTTTTACAGATTTTTTGGTTTTCAAATCGGATAAAAGTTATTCATGTATTAATCATATATATTGTTAGTTGGTAGGCATAAAATTTTGCATAAATATTACGATATTTGTTTGTGTTTTAGCAATTCTACATGATTAATAACAACATAACTTATGAGGAAATTTATATATTACTCTATGCAAGGTCGAAAGTGGAATAAGTTATGCAGGGACTAGTTATACATAGATTAAAATAAAAAATTACACATTTACCCCTATCAATTTACTTTTAATTAATTTCATTTCCTATAATCTTATATACTAAACCAAATTCTGATTGCTTCATCTTTTAATAGGGCCAAACCATATAGCAATACCTCTTTTTTTTTTTTTTTCAAAACTTATGCAAATAAAAATCAATCTATATGTATCAAAGTGTGGAAAGTAGATTCCTGATGAGTACTTCAACACTTCTTTAATTCATGTATTGCTATTCCTACATAACTAAACCATGCCTAACTAATCCAGCATAACCAATCCAACAAAACTAATACCTGCATAACATATTCCAGCTATACCTACTTAACTCTAAAGTCTAGCTAGTAACTAAACAACCCCTTAGGGTGTGTGTTTAGTATGGAGGAAACACTGAACATGTTTTTAAACCGAGAAGAAGGTATCAACAACAACTGGTTTTATTACAGGACAGCTCATGATGTTTATATCGATCTATTATGCATCCTCTGCATCTAGCATTGGGTAGACCTCATACAATAACTATCCTCGCTCTACCGTATCTTTTGTTTCATTTCTTCTAGAACAATCACAAACACTTTTTTTATTATGGATCTACTACCAGAAATTCAATGTGTATTCCAGAATAATCTTATTTTTCAATTATTCAACCACTTCATTTTACCAAGTTCAATGTTAGCCAGATTAGTCAACATTTATCTCTTGAGAATGCTCACTCAATGAGCATTCTCAATAAGAGAGCTCGGATCGAATCGATATATGGAATTGGAATAAATTCAACAGCGGATCGCGAAATCTTGGTGGTCTTCTCTATCTAATGAATGGGGAGTGCTTTTTAAAATCGTCCACCCATAACCCAACAGATAAAGTACATTACATAGTCCAGAGATTGGCGACTTACCCATTCAGTGCCTTTGGCACTGAACGTTCCCAAAATGGGAACTATCGGGTAAATTCAATATAATAGACGCCTATCGCGTTTATCTCTACAAGTCTATAAGAACGGTGCGTTCCAAGGTGTGAAGTGGGAGAGAAGGGATGTCACAGTTGGGGTTTTGAATAAAATGACCTTTTGATTTTTCATTTTATTGGTTTTCATATTGAAATAAATAATGAGAGCAGTTAAGCTTTTTATCATCTTAGTGTCCAGCTATTTTTTATCAGAACCTCCCCAACAGTATTGTCACTGCAGTAGCATTTAACCACCAAGTTCAGGATGGATCGATTTGGTTCCTCTACGCCTAGGACACTAGAATAACGAACCATGAACGAAGAAAAAGAATTTTTTTTTTTGGAAGCCAAGTGAGTTTCATACTCATTTTCTAATGTTTTGTAGGTCAAGTAAAAAAATATTATCTCACAAGTATTTATATGTTAACTTGTGGGGAAAAAAAAGAGTATTTATATGTTATCTAGCAAAATATCATGGGATGGGATTTGGTGGGAAAGTGGGGTTCGAGGGTGGCGAGGTTGAGATGGTCAAGAAGAGGGGGGGTCGAGAAGAGATTATGAACTGACAATGTCACATTTTCACTTATGTAAATTGCTTTCCTACTTTGACTAGGAAGTCATTTTCCGTATTTTCGAGGAGCTGTTTTTTCCTAGAGAAAATGTTTTTACCAATCAAACATGAAAAAATTGAAAAAGATTTTTGGAAAATATTTTCCTCCATACTAAACATGCCCTTGGTTGTCATTGAGTATATGCAGTAAAGGTTCGCTTTGATAAATAGTGTTGAAATTTGCTTATAGTTACTGCAGTAGTTTTTAGTAAAATAAGTTATTTAGTTTAAAATAAATTAGAATTTTGAATTTTAGTTAAGTAGTTGAGATATTTAGGTTATTTTGAATTTTAAATTATGCAGATTTTTTGTTTTCGGTTGGCTATTTAAAGCCCCTCAATGTTTAATAAAATCATTGAAAGCATTTCAATCCATTAAGAGACTTTGTCAATTCTTTTTACTGCCCCATTCATCTTTTAAAAAAACCAACAGTGGTATCAGAGCCTCATTGATCTTACGGGATTTTGTGAATTCTTCCAAAGAACTACCATATTAGTTTCAACCTGCAAGGACTACCTTTTTAACCCGTGAGGGCTACTTTTTAACCCATCAGGGCTATTTTCTACTCGTGCTTTTTTAACGCACGGGCTTTTTTGAACCAAAAAAATGGCAAGCAACAATCTCTCCTTGAATGCCCCAAAAATTTACTGGCGAAAACTATCAAATTTGGTTAGTAAAAATGAAATCATATCTTGAAGCCTCTGATTTGTGGGAAGTTGTGATGGAAGATACACCCTTACAACCTCTTCTCGCAAATCCTACTCTTGCTCAGATTAGAGCTCATTCAGATGAAAAAACCAAAAAGTTCAAAGCCAAAACTGTAATTCAAAATTCAATTGCGGATTCAATTTTTTCTAAAATCATTCCTTGTGAGACAGCAAAAGAAGCTTGGGAAAAACTAGAAAAAGAATACCAGGGAAGTGATCGAGTTAGACAAATGCAAAATTTTGAATTTGTAAAGGGATTTTGAATCTCTTAGGATGCAAGAGAATGAAACTATTGTTAAATATTCTAACAAAATATCTTTGATTGTTAATAAAATGAGTCTGCTTGGCGAGGATTTCAAAGATGAAAGAATAGTAGAAAAATTTCTTGTGACAATTCCAGAGAGATTTGAGTCTAAAATTTCATCTTTCGAAGAGTCTAAAGATCTCTCTATTTGTTGAAGAATTAATAAGTGCACTTCAAACACAAGAGCAAAAAAGAGCTTTCAGACAAGACAATGTTATTGAGGGTGCTCTTTATGCACAAAGCAGAAAAGAAAAAGGCAATTATCCTCTTTGCAAACACTACAAAAGAAAAACACACTTGGAAAAATTTTGTTGGTGGAGACCTGAGGCAATATGTGGAAATTGCAAGCAAGCAGGTCATGTTACAAAAGTGTGCAAGCATAAAAACAATCTTCAAGCAAGAGCAGCAGAAGCAGAAATTGAGGAGGAGCAACTTTTTTAAATTGCAGTAACTAAAGCAAAGGAGTGTTGAAATTTGCTTATAGTTACTGCAGTAGTTTTTAGTAAAATAAGTTATTTAGTTTAAAATAAATTTGAATTTTGAATTTTAGTTAAGTAGTTGAGATATTTAGGTTATTTGAATTTTAAATTATGCAGATTTTTTGTTTTCGGTTGGCTATTTAAAGCCCTTTAATGTTTAATAAAATCATTGAAAGCCATTGAAATCATTCAACCCATTGAGAGACTTTTTCAATTCTTTTTGCAGCCCCATTCATCTTTTAAAAAAACCAACAAATAGATTGATCGCCTAAAGGCACGATTAGTCACCAAGGGCTTTACACAAATTTTTTGTTTTTGGTAAAAATATGTTTTACAAAATTTGCCAATCTACCTACTATCAATAAACCCTCTCGACTTGACTATGGTGATACCTACTTCCCTATAGCTAAGATTGCTTATGTCCATCTCTTTTTACTTATAGTATTTGTTCACCATTTGCCTCTATCAGTTGGACATTAAAAATGTGTTCCATCACGAGGATCTTGAAGATGAGATGTATATGGAGCAAACACTGGTTTTGTTGCTCAAGGGCATCTAGTAACATGGTGTGCACATTATGGCAATTACTTTATGGCCTAATGTAGTCTCCTTGAGCATGGTAGGAGAAATTTAGAACGGTCATTTTTGACATGGTTCAAAGTAAAGCTAATCATTTTATGTTTTATTGTCTCTACTCCAAGTTTGTGCATGTTCTTAGTGGCTTACATTGATGATGGTCTTCACAGGTAACGGTTACGAGGGGAACCAAGTTGAAACATCATATTTTTTAGCACTTTTAGACCAATTACGTGTATGAATATGGGATTTCATCTCGTGATTTTAACTCATGATATGAAATCTCAAATTCTCCAAAAAGCTTGACTTTGAAATTTCATACCATGATTCACATTTTTTATAAGACGGAAAAGTCTGAAGCAGAGTCCTAAGACGACAACTTTTGAATGGTTATATCAAAACTAGGGGGAAAAGGTGGGAGTAAAAGATTGTATAGGCGAGAGAGAGAGAGAGAGAGAGAGAGAGAGAGAGAGAGAGAGAGAGATGCCCACGACTTAGATTACGTGAAGTACATCAAGAATGTAGAAAGTGAGGTGTTGGTGAATGAGACCTCCATCAAGGTGGCAAGCATACTTTCATAAACTCTTACATGAAAAAGGACAGAGAGACATTGTGTTGGGCGATTTGACGCACTTTGATAGTCTTCGAGAATTTTGGGTCTGCATGTTTTTAGGGATGAGATTAGAAATGCTATTAATAGGATGAGTAGGGAGAGAACAATCGGACCTGATGTGATTCTAGAGGAATTTTGGAAGAGCACTAACAAGGCAAGTATGAAGTGGTTGACTAGATTGTTTTAATGTTACTTTGAAGACAACTAAGATACCGGATGAATGGAGGTGGGGTACAACGCTTCCAATGTACAAGAATAAGGGTGATATCCAAAACTGTAACAATTACAAGGGTATCAAATTGCTAAGCCACACTATGAAGATCTAGGAGGGCAGTGGCAATGAGGGTAAGGAGAGAAGTGTCTATTTTAGAGAATCAATTCGGATTCATAACGGGGGCTTCAACTACTGAAGTCATCCATCTTGTATGAGGACTGGTGGAGAAATATAGAGAAAGAAAGAGGGATCTCCATATGGTATTTATTGATCTTATGAAAGCCTATGACAGAGTGCCAAAGGATGTACTCTTGAGGTGTTTGGAGGCTACAAGTGTCCTGATAGTGTATATTAAGGCGATAAAGGATATGTATGATAAAGCCAAAACTAGGGCTAGAACGATTGGAGGAGACTCAGAACATTTTCCTGTTGATATGGGACTACACCAAGGATCTGTGCTAAGCCCTTTTCTTTTGGTCTTGGTGATTGAAGAGCTGACATGGACTATTCACGAGGAGGTTTTATGGTGTATACTATTTGAAGATGACATACTACTGACCGATGAGACACGAGACAGAGTTAACGATAGTTTGGATATTTGGAGACAAACTCTTCCGTCTAAAGGATTCAAATTGAGCAAGATTAAACTAGAACACTTGGAGTGCAAATTCAATATTGTCATGGATGAAGCGCACATGGAAGTAACGCTATTCCCAAGAATAAAAGCTTTTAATATTTTGGGTCTGTCATCCAACTTAGCGAGGACATCGATAGTGATGTCACGAATCGCATTGGGACAACATTGATGAAATGGAGGTTTGCCTTTGGAGTATTATGTGTTAAGAAAGTATCATCTAAACTTAAAAGTAAGTTCTACAAAATGGTAGTTAAATCGTCTTGATCATATGGGGTGGAGTGCCGGCCCATCAAAAACTCACATGTTCAAAATGTGCATGTTGTGGAGATGAGGATGTTGAGATAGATGTGTGGACATCCTAGGAGTGACAAGATTAGGAATAAGGTTATTCAGGAGAAGGTGGGAGTGGCTTCCATGGTAGACAAGATGAGAGAAGTGAGACTGAGATGGTTTGGGCATTTGCAGAGGAGGTCTGTTGACGCCTCGATTAGGAGGTGCGCGAGCTTGAATTTAGGAGTTATATGAAGGAGTAAGGGTAGACCGAAAAAGTATTGAGGAAAGGTGATTAGATATGATAGGACATAGCTTCATATTACTGAGGACATGAACTTAGAAATAAGTGGTCACATATTAAGGTAGGTCAGTAAGGATAGATTGTTATGGTACCTTGTGACGATTTTAGGGTTGCCCAGTGTTTTGGACGGCGAAAGGCGACAAGGGTCTGCCTCGCCACAAGGCGATGCGAGCGGCGAGGCACTCGCCTTTTTGAAGTACAACATCAATTAACACCAAAAAATTAAAATATTTAATGCATATATAAATAATCAAAATCTCAATCTCAATAACATACTAGCAAATAATTCAATTCAAAAATTGAAAATAGATAGTAAATACCAAAAGTCTAGAGCAAGAATGAGAAAAACCAAAGCCAATAGTGAGGCAAAAAAACCAGAGGTAGAAGTAACTCTAAAACTTGAAGAAGAAGGAGAAAAAAGAAACACAAGGTAATGAAATCTGAAGAAGAAAAGAAAAAATGCGTATTGGTTGGACTTTGCAGTCTCCAAAAAAGTTTGGTTGGCCACTAGAGAAGTCTAATCGGGTCATTTGGTTGGAGCCGTAGTCTAAGTCTAAGAGTGCAACTGTTCAAATTTGAAAAGAAAACCCTAAAAATTACCTTTTAACTTTTAAAACACCCTAAATTAGTCGCTTTTTTTTAAGAAAATGCAAAAGGCGATGCCTTTCTTGCCTTTGTCGCCTCTCGCCTTTCTTGCCATTATCGCTATGGCGTCGCCTTTTGAAGATCGCCTCGCCACAAAGCTAAAAGGCAATGAAGGGTCGCCTCACCTCGCCTCTTGCTATTAGCGACAAGGTGATCGCCTTTCACAACTCTGGGTTTGCCACAGGATTAGTCGTGCTATTATGGTTATAACCGTTATTCCATATCTGGGGCTGATATAATTAAGTCAAGGGTCTTTCAAAAACAGTCTTTCTATCTCCATAAGGTAGTAGTAAGGTTTGTACACATCCCACCTCCCCAGACTCTACTTAATGGGATTTCACTGGGTATAATGTTGTTCACATTTTTTAAAGTTATTTTCTAAAACAAAACCCATTTATATATGCCAACCATTATTTTATATGCAAACAAAATTTATAGTTGATATTATTACTTGTACAAAACCTTAAATCATTTATATCGGATACAACCATTACACTCACCAAAATAATATTATTTGTTTACACAAAGCTATCTCGTCTCCATCACATGTCTCTTTAGTAATTTTTTACAAAAATGTTATTTATGTAGATAGATAAAATGTTACTCATATTTAAGTTTTTACTTATTTATTGAACTAAAGTTCAATCAAAGGAAGTTGTATGTTTTAAAGAATAGCTTTGTGACAATGTATCAATACTTTTAGAATGATCTTTTGCTTATTTGGTAAGATTGTATAAAGAATTGGGATAATTTTGATAGTTTTCACAACTTATGATTTTTTTATGTTTATGAGAAAACATACAACTTATAAATCCAATTGTATGTCCAAATAAAACTTCACCTTTATCTCGTATGATTTTATATCATGATTCCATCTAATATGGACAAATCGGCCCTAAGGATTTTGGCTGATTGAGGTACCTTCTTGGGAATTGAGGTTTTGCTCAATCCAAATCAAGAATTGGCATTTCATAGAGGAAGTATGCACTTGATATTCTTGAGGAGACATAGGTGACAAATTATAGGCCTATTGATACTCCAATAAATTCAAATGTCAAGCTCCTGCCAGGTTTGGGGGAGCCACCTCTCAGTGATCCCAAAAGATATAGAAGGTTGGTTGGAAAATTGAATTTTAACTGACTTGACATGACATTGCTTTCCTGGTCAATTTTGAATTTGTAAATTAGTTCTTAGATTCTCCTTGTGACAGTCATTATAATGCAGTTAATTGCATTCTTTGATACATAAGTTAGCTCAAAGAAATGACTATTTTATGAAGATTGAGAACATGAGAAAATTATTGGATACACAGATGTAGGCTAGGCAGGATCGAGTTTTAGTGAGGGGAAATTTGGCGCCTTGAAAAGTAAGAAAAGAAAAATGTGGTTTCTAGATCGAAGGCAGAAGGCAGAATATCAGGCTACGGCAGTGGTGACATGAGAACTAATATGGATCAAGCAACTATGGGTTGAAATTTGGAGAGATTTAGTCAATGGAACTTGTGAGTGATGATAAGGCAGCACTTCACATTGCATCGACTCCAGTGTTCGACAAGAGGACCAAACACAGAGATTGATTGTCACTTTATTAGAGAGATAGTAATCTCCATAGATATCGTCACAAAGTTTGAGGTCAAATAATAAGCTTGCTGACATATTCACCAAAGTCCAAGCTAGTCCCAGAGGAAGAACAGGTATATATGTAGCAAGCTCGTACATATCATTTGTATGCACTAGCTTGAGGCGAGTGTTAGAATCCTTTTGAATATAGGTTATATGTAAATATAGCAGACATCTTAATTTACTCCTATTGCAAGTAGGTAGTGATTTCCTTTCCGTTTTGGAACTTACAACATAGTTATTTAAATCTCAATAGCCCGAGGGAATAATCAAGCTGAATTTTCTTTCACTCTCTCTTTATTCTCACAGTTTAGTAAATGTGTTCACCAAAACACTGTAGAGGCTTTACAAAAGAAATTTCTAATATAAGTATTTTCGAACAACATGTGCGAGAAAACAGCATTATCAATCAGGGTAAACTAAAGCTTATAAAACATTGCTCAATTAGAATCACGAACCTGGCCAACAAGGGGAAAATATAATTGAGCAATATATAATTTATCCTCTAGCTTTTGGTAGCGAATATCAAACTCATGCTTACACAAGAGGACCACCAAGATTCTTGCAGCCTATAAATATAGAAAGTGAAAGTTTAATGTACAGCCAGAAAGCCTGAGCTAGGCAAGATAATTGCACTGAACTCAACTCCCCACAAAGAACATAATACTATATGGAGGGAAATTTTGAATAAATATATCAGCATCCACCAAAGTACTCACTTTTGCCCTCATTGACAAGTCATCATGATCCCATGTAAGGAAAATCTCTTGAATTAAGATAGATGAAAGATAGTTCCTGCATATAAAAAATATAACACCACAAATTAAAGTATCCATCAGATCAAGCAATCAGCAAAAAATGGCAGTGCACAGTGAAACATTACCAGCATTGTCAACTGGCACGGCAAATAAATCAAAATAAGTTTAAACCAAGAAGCATACAGCTACTGCCATTCCATATGGTTACTTTGGGAAACAGAAGAACACGAAGCATTAAAAAAAAAAATCATTTTTTTGGCTTGATAAGTAAAAGCACTGAAGAATACTTGAAAAGATGAAGTTCAAAGAAACTTCTTTTGTCCAGGTAACATTTTTTATCAGGTAAAGCAATCATATGAAACAGCATTATGGAGGAGTACAATGAAAAGGAAGATGGAGCCGAAATGCAACTTTTAGAAGCAAAAATTGTGTGTTGCTGCTGTCTATGTGGATGTTTATCAAGCTATATTGAACATGTTTACACAGCAGATAGTGCTAGCGGACATTTATTTTGAATTCGAGAATTTAAAAAAAAAAGGAGATTTGCGAAGAGCGGGCGGCGTATTTCATGGGACTTGAACTTCAGCAAGAAACTTACAGAACTGGAAGATGGAAGAGTTCACATTACATGAGCAACCTTAGAAGCATTAAACATCGATCATAGACAGAAATTGCTGGAAACGGGAAGACTTGCACTACCATAGAGAAGTCGTCCTCTAATTTTGCGAAGGAAAAATGAGAACTCTTTGACAGGTAGTTCCCGTATTCCTCTATTTAGATCCCTAGAGCACCAAGAAATGTCTCTCTTCTTTGTTTAGACACAGGAATCCATGTTGAACATTCGATGAAAAACAAATTTTCGTAAGAGCAAATCTTTTAATTATTTTTTTGGTAACTGTCGAAATTTTATTACCAAAGTGAGAACTCAAGCTCAAAGAAACAAGCACTGGACATAGTCCCAGTTCTGAGTGTGCACCCTTACAATGTACTAACCCATCTAACTCTAGCTAGGATAGAAGTTAAGCCAGGAAAAAACTCTAGCTAATTTAGGCTTCTTGGAAGCGCAGTAATACACATCTTGGACTATCAATCTCACAATTGTAGCCTATGTTCATTTCTTTCCTTGGAATATGACTTGGTTCCATTCCTTCCACACTTGATATATGCATCCAGCCAAGACCATTCGGTAATGATAGATTGAGCTCCATTTGTTCCACAAAGACATTCTATCCAAATGCACTCCATTGGCCAGGCCCAACTAGGCCTTATGATTCCCACCCATTTTAGTAGTTGTCCCCATATCTCAGCTGCTACTGCACAATGAAGAAATAGATGCCCAAGAGTTTCATCTTCCCTTCTCACTGCTTACATTGTGGTTCCACATCGATCCCCCATTTGATAAACACCCATTTTGGAAGGACTGGTTTACTACATACAAGCTTCCTCCAGCACACTCTAGGCAATGTACCCATAAACTTCAGGTATATTTGGCGTATGGAGAACTTCCCTACTCCCATTTCTTCAATTCATTCAGTCCAGCATCTTCCATATAGATAGCAGCTTTGAGGATTTCCTAACAGCCATGATGCTTGATTAGCTAGTATAGCACCTACTGTTCCTCCCTTTATGTAGTATAAAGGAAGCCATTGGATCCACAATTTATCTTTTTTGTTACACAGGTTGCATAACAACTTTCATAATACAGCTTTATTCCACAGACCTATACTTACGAGATTCAATCCTCCTGCACTCGTGGGCATAACATTCTAGCCCAAAAATTATCTTAATATTAGTCAGTCTCTTTCATGTGCAAAAAGGCAGGAGAGGATGTAACTGATTTGCTGCTCCATCATCTTATGAATCTAGGTTACATTGTAGATTTTGGAATATATTTGGAATCGACTGGGTAATACCAAGAATCATGAGCAGCTCTTCAGATGACAATGCTGAAAGAAAAGCATAGGACAAGACTCCTCTAGAATTCATGTGAAAAATGCTGAAGGAAAGCAATAGAAGTGCGACTGATGGAGAAACGCTGGTGTAGTTATCAGTGGAGAAGTTGTGCTCTATTTACTTGTAGGAGCAGAAATGATATTCCAATTGTCTTGATGATCGGCTGCCATTGCACAAAGTCATGCATGCTTACAAGGTTTTACCATCATATTTCTTATAAATAAAAGATCTTACGGTTATCCCAAAAAACAAAAAAGTATTAGGAATCTAGACAATAATTAGAGTTTCTAGAATATAGTTAGTTGCAAAAGGGATTGTTACAACTATGCAATCATCAGGCGTCTTTGCTATCAGTGTCATTAGCCTTTCACACCATGTACCCTTTTCAACAACGACAAGAGCTTGTAGAAATTAGCCCCTATTTCAAGGCTTACCCCAGCTTTCTTTTTAACCATTTCCATTCACTTGCACTTGCTCTATCCAGAGGCAGATAGCATTTAAGTTGTATGGGTTCAACCTTCATAATTTTTAGTATTTAAAATCATTTGTACTAATAACATTATGGGTCAAAACTACTATTTATTGCAATCTTAATAGATTTTTACACATTTATTTATCTTTCATGTCGAAAGTACTGGTTCAGATGAACCCGCAGCTATACAGCTGCATCCTCCCCAAACTCTATCACATGCATCATTTTACTTATGATCAAAGACACAAAACGAATCATCACGAATATAGTTGAATAAAAAGGGTAAATACCTCCATGTTACCTAATTAAAAGGAAGTATGCAATTTTTAGAATAACTTCCACATTCATGCCATCCTAAGTATTTTATGTTGCTGTCAAGAGAAGTCCTTGGAGGATGCTAATGGTATTAAGAGGGAACAATAACAAGTGTAAGAAGAACCAGAGGAGATACAACAAGTATCTCCCACCTGTTGGTTTATAGAGATCCAACTTTTTTAACCTAGTCATACAAGATGAGGATCAATAATGGATGTTTGTATAAAATGACATGTAGTGATGGACAAACTCAGGAACAGAGTCAATAAAACCCTAGAACAATGGAAAAGGATTTTGGAGAACAGGATCTTAAGATAATAGAAGGATGATAGAATACACATAGAACAAGTTTAAATAACAAACGACTACAAGAGGAACAAAGATGAAGGAGATTGGACAGTATTGTGATGCCCAAATGCAGATAATTTGGATATATCTAAGCAGTCTTCCGGGAAAATAGCAGGATATATGAAGATGTACGACATATAATCAAAAAAGGATAGTTGAAATGAGGAGTGCTACAGAAGCGTGATGCAATAATAAGATACCTAATAAACAAAAGCCAAGTTATACACCACAGTCGTAAAACTACCAATCTCACATGAGAATGAATGTCGAGACATGTCGTGGAAATACATAGATAAAAATAATGTGGTCATTTAATAATGGGCAAGTTAGTAATAATCAAAGAAAACACAACATAGACAAAGATTGTTTGGCCATGTCCTATGCAGATCTCCAAATTACAAAGGTTTTTTTTTTTTAAATCAACCAAAAAAAAAAAAAAAAAGTGAAATTGCAAAAATTGAAAGAGGCAGACCTAAAATAACCAAGAGGAAATGAGACCTACCAATCGCTCAAAGTAAATACAAACTTAGCCAAGAACAAAACACCATGAAAGAAAATATTTGTCTATCAACAAGTTACACTTAAGTGGCAGCTGTAATATAGTAATATTCACTTACATTAAGCCCAATGCTTGTTAGAAGTCTTTATGCTGGATTAGAGACATGGATGTCAGATAGGGATAAGTATGAGACCTAGACTTTGAAGTTCTTAGAACATCTAATTTGCTTTAAAAGACGAACCATATATCCATGAAATTAATTCCAAATAAAGTGAAATGGATATAGAGAATACATACAGCTGAACAAACTAGCTGTTAAGCAATAAATTAACTGACTTATAAAAAGTTAAAACCATCAAAGTATTTTCCAGCCTCTTTCAGGCTGCGAATTGTTGATCATCGATTTACTCTTGTAAGAGGCATCCGATGGGAAACATTGAGCTCTGCCAGAAAGATATTTCCAGTGGGTGGTTTTACTAAAAGGTTCAAAGTGCGAGAAACCATCCCTATATGCTTATGGCAGTTCTATTATAGGGAATCAAAATGAAGATGCACACATTCAAGGCCTATTCTATGCAGAGTTCTCCACTCTGCTTCTCTAGATGGTCAAAGCTTCATTAACCAGCAACCTTACTGATAATAGAGACTGACCCTCTATAAAGACAGAAATTTATTTTTTTATCACAAGGAAAACCCACAGTCACTACTCTTTGGGTGCGCACAGGGTAAAATCCCTACTCTTATGCAATAGCTTATTAACCACACAAAAGAAGTAAGCACAGTAGGCAAAGCCCGGTGCAACGAGTTGGACCCAGAAAGCAAATCAACTGCTTTCACTGGCAAGGAGTTTCGAACTTGAGAACTCCAGCATAAAAGTCCACGCCAAACCACTCGGCCACCCTAAGGGTAAATGTATAAATAATTGTTAAGCCTCCGACAAAATTGTATTTTCAGTCCTTGTTTGTGTCGTTTAGACACTCATTTACTATATAGTTAACATGTTCCAATCCGGAAAACTTATAAAAGGGATCATTCATGCTCCAATACACTGTATAAGTCTTTGAATATCCTAGTTACAATCTACTTGGTGATCATGTTTCTTTGATCATGATTTCCTTATTCATCTAAAGGGCATCAGAATTCTTAAGTAGTCTGTGTTTTGGAATATAAGAGTCAATTGCTTTGATGGTCACCAAAGTCATAGAAATGACTCAGTAATTCAATGTTTATCCATTATTGCACAAAATTACTCCTACAGCGAAAAGAACTAGAAAATGAAATAAATGGCTTAGTTTCAGAGTAGGTCTAGAGTAATGTTGAGCAAATAAAGAGAGATTTAGCTTTAGAAGAAACTGAAGGCAAAGTCCACAATATAGCACCTAACAAGTTGTAACAATTGTTCCATGTCCCAAAATAATGATGGCCTCTAGTAAGATGCCAAAATTCAAATATCTATAATCAATTGCTTCATTAAAAACATAGAATTTATTGGCACTACAAACAACCACCTCAAAGAATTTAAAAAAGAGAAGTTGAAAAAAAAAAAATCACAGTTGAAGAAGATATTATGACTCTTCGAATAGTAATAGATGGTTGTGTCTAGTATCATCTGAAGTCCATATATAACAAAACAACAAACCTACAAAATTAATACCCTGCAATTTAATTAGAAGAACCATAGCAGACTGAGGTATAGAAACGGCTCGGTTTGTTCTCACCTTTTTCTTTTTTTACTTTTCACTACAATTGACAAGTGATGTGTATGGTGTATGAGGAGAGTTAATTCTTGATGGGTAGTTTGTAGAGAAAAGAGTGATCTAAATTTACTCGGCATGTTCTTAAAATAATGAAGAACAAAAGATTAGATGGTCACACGATCAAAGCAGTAGCGTAAGGTATCATTCGAAGTCCTGAAAATTAATATAATATCAACTCTATATTCTTCATAATCATTATGGGATACCAACAGCAGAAATTGATTATATGTTTTCCAAACAAAGAGTGCAAAAAAGAAATTCAAGTATCTTGAGAATCTGCTATATTTACATATATTTAAAGCTATTGACACTTTTTTTTTTTTTTGTTGTTGATGAAGAGGTTGTATAGAAAGGCATCAAGGAGATGCAAGATAATCACATAGGAAATAGGTGATAACTCCAGAATTTTTTTAAAAAACAAATTGAGATCTGGAAGTTAAAAACCTTTAGCAAAAACTCAAAGTTGTAGAGTTAATGAGAGGGAGCTAATGAAGTCTACAAGGGAATTCACATCATTTACAGGGGAATAGTTGCTTCCAGCTATAAAGATTCACCAGACTTTTACATTTCAAAGAGCAGTAGGAGTAGAAGTCCCATCAAGATATCCAAGATATACAAGCTATTGACACTCTATACTAGATCCGAGCTCCTAGAACTATCTCGTGATGAAATGGGATGGAAAAGAAACTCCATCTTCAAAGGATTTAATATGCACAAAGGTATATTTATCAGACAACTTAGACCCACACTCAAACTAAAGGGACCATCCCTGCCACTTGCTAGTGCTTTTCATAGGAGTAATTTTGCGGGACAATGCGTAAAACATTATTGGTATAAAAAAAAAAATGACTTTAACAAGTCATTTCTATAAGGAAATTAACTCAATATATAATAAACTTTTAGATTTTACTTTCTGAAAACTGAACACAAGTCATTTGACCTTGTAGAAAAGATGTTTTATATAACAGGGTAGCGTATCAGAATAAACAAGGTAAAGTAACCAGTATTTTAAGAAAAGAAGACGATCGAAAATATTGAACATGTACCTATCAGAAGGATCTCGTCCAGGCATTTCAACAAAAAGATCATGATCACATATAATTTGTAGAAAGGTAAGCTTGCAGTCATGCAACACTGTTTGACACACTCCAGAGAATTTATCGAGGTACAGGGACACCTATAAATGAGAGCAATTATGAGGAAGATGTATATTATGAGACGGGAGAAAATAAAAATTAGAAAATTTTAATGTAACTTAACATAACATAATATATCAAGAAAACACTAATTGGTGCTGAATTAAACCACAACCACAGCAGAGCTGAAGAAAATGTATGTTTCCCTTTTAAATTAAATATGGCTGTGGCATTAACATGCTAATGTAAATGATGTTGGTTCAGCATACCTAATCAACATTCTCTGTTAATTTTTTTAGTCATGATAAGAATTCAAAGCAGGAGTCAAGTCTTTCTAGTTAATTGACCTAAAGGAAGATTGCACTGATTGGTACATTCTGGTGAAAAGGAGGAACCACGTTAGCAGTATATAGGCCGAGTGAATTAGGTGTGGATTTATAGTGTTCGGGTCAACGCTAGCGTCCTAGAGAAACATCTTTTTGAGCCAACCGATCTAAAGGAAAATTGCACCGACTGGTATGTGCCCATAAGTGACAAGAAGAGATCCTGTTAGCGTCAGCAGTACAAAGATTGATAAAACATAAAGTCAGTGATATGCACAGTTCTAAATCAGGCCCAAACGTACTTCGAGGGTTCAAATATCCAACCCAACTAGTTTGGACATAGGCTGTTATTTTATTTTTTTATATGTCAGATATAGTGTTCTCTGCATCTACCATCAGAAGGCATAAGAAAGATTTGTTGATGATGAGCAAAAATAAATTAGTACTCCTCTGTTTCAATCTGTTTCTCGGTTTTTGACTTGACATGGAGTTTATATAAAGAAGACTTTTGAATCTTGTGGTCTTAAATCAAAGATACGTAAAATGTACCAAAAAGTTTTTTAATCTTGTGGTTTTAAACAGTTGAAAAGATTTTAAGTTGCTTGGGTAAGACTCTAATCAAAGCAAATCTCCAACCGTTTTTCCGAAGACTAAGAGATAAGAAAATGCAGCAGGAATCCAGTAATAACATTATGAAACTGAACCCATATGGCAGAAAGCAGAAGCGGCGGGTACGTCTGTTCAGGTTCATTCATGTCCAATAAACTTCAAACAAAAGGAGATTCGAGTATCAGAGTTGAGCAGACAAGTGACGGGAGGATGGGGGGAAGAGTAAAGACAAGACGAAAGCAAGACATCCAGCATCTTACCGTACTAGTTTCATTTCCGTATGATAGTCACCCCTTTCTCGCACTGAAATAAGGGGCGAATGAACCTAAATTGTTGGAATGATCAGAAAAATCCTCGGGAACAAATTTGTGATGGAAGAAGATTCCATGAAGTAAAATTATATTAGTAGATGACTGCTTAGTAGATTCGGAGATATCACTAGAGATGTCCCAGATTTCTTAACAATAAAAATATTGGGCTAAACACTCTTTGAAGAGTCCAGCAGGAACAATGGTGATGGATTATGTCTCAACCATTGACCAGCTGAGTACCGTAGAACAAGAGTAACATCAATTAAGTAAGACTAAATCAGAAAGACAAGAAAAAGTTTGATAGCTTACCAATTCAAAAACCTGACGAGGCTCGATGATGGATAAAAGATCATAACAAAAGAAAGCCAAACTACTATTTAAATGCTTGGCCAAGCTTAGACCTTTCTTGCAGCGTTCATGAACTTCTGTTAAAAGGCAATCGTACAATTGAACAACACATCTAAATACACCTTCTTTCAATTGCATTGGAGGGACATCTTCACCTGTGAACAAATCGATGAAACATGCAGCTTATCAATATAAACCTCGATTGCATAACGAGTAGTCTAAGACTACAAACCCTAGACTTTGAATTCACATTTTTGTAATGGAAGCCTGGTTATTAGCTCAAAACAATGCTAAGCAATGGTGAAGCAAATGCAGGCTCATCATGCACAATGGACATAGATGGATTCAACTACCTGATTGTCCTTGGATGAAAATGATTAGACTATCTTGTTAAAGAGACGCATGTAACTAAGTATGACCAAAACTACCAATTTCCATGGTAAACTTTCATTTTTCATCTAGCATTATCCTATAACATCCCATTCCAAGAAAAAATTTATCATATAGTAAGAAGAGATTCCCCTACTACAACCCTTCATCGCTCGAAAAACCCCATTGAATAAATGGAAAACCTAAAAGTGGAGACACAAGATTTTATTCATCACTTCACTTCCCACACTCCCGAAGATTTAACTCAACATCCATCTTATTAATTAGATTTACAAAAACTTCCAAGTAAATCATGTTAGAATATGAATAGAAAATAAGAAGGGGTTGCCCAGGTGGTAAGCACCCTCACCTCCAATCTTAAGGTTAGGTTCGAGTCACCAAGGAAGCACAAAAGATGGAAGCTCCTAAGGAGGGGTTTAAAAAGGATAGAAATAAGAATATGATCGTACAGTCTCCTCCATTTAAAAGGATTGTACTGTAGTATCTATATATAGAGGCTCAGTGTAATAATGTAAAAACAACACATTTTAATAATATTTTACGAGTCACATGGCATCAAAGCCACAATGAGAAATATCTGGGAAGGAAAAGTGAGTTGTCGTGTGTCTTTCCGGTGACTTCTCCGATATGATTTACGACTTCGCTTTCAGTGTGTTGTGTGAAAATCAACACCACCATCAAGTGGTGAGTCTAGCAGGTTTCAATGACCAAACCCCCCCCCCCCCCCCCCCCCACCCCCAACCACCCCACCCCCACGCCACCACCCACCCCCACCCCCCCCCCCACCAACCCCGACCCCACACGACCAACCCACCCAACCCCCCCACGCAAGC
>JAPFFP010000103.1:4395958-4407166 GCA_026153255.1 Solanum medicagineum
AAAAAATAAAAAGCTAAGTTGTTTTCACCCCCTCCCCCCCCCCCCAAAACACTCTTCTACCCTACCCAACCCCAAAATTTTTTTCAAAAAATAAAGTAAGTTCACACAACAAAAAAAATTGAGTGCAACTAAAGAATTTTTTATTATGAATGGGGGATCTATGGGTCTATATGGATACCCATATTTATATGGGCTCCTAAAATAGATTAACGCATATTTACCCATTTAGAAAACATGAGTGATCCATTAAAATAAATACCTATGTTGCTCGGATTCTTCCAAAGAGTCAGCGGATGCATGTCGGATTCGCCAAAAGTAGTGTATTTTCGGAGAATCCGACACGGGTGCGGCATTAAAAGTGAAGAGTCCACGCAACGTAGATAATACGGGTTAAATGGATTCCTTTCACCTTATAAGGAAGGAAATTGCCACCCCTAAATCACATTATGAGAGCTTCATCTAAGGTGTTTTTCCCTTTTTTTTTTTTTTTTGAGGATGGTAACAAGCTTCTTTTAGGTTTCTAAGCATTTCATTGCCAACAGCTTTCCACTAAGCACCCAAGTTGAATATAAAGCTAAAGACTTCACAAAAGAAAAGTGCAAATCACTAATGTTACCTTACTGCGAGCCAAACTTCCCCACACTGTGGACAAACCAGGATACACTGGTGGCTGGCGGCCCCCAAAATCATCAAAAGCATAATCAACAAAGTTTACTAGGAAAGGATTTCTCTCAGCTTCATCAACCGACTCTTGCTGCACCCTACAGGTAGAGATCTAATGTTATTAATAGAGGATAACCATGTTAACTTAGTAGTGTGAGTACAATATAATTTCTAACTCCTGAAACCTTTCAAATCAAGCCACGAAGCAACTATAAAATGTACCTTGTTAAAATGTTAACCATAGCTCTAAAGGCAGCAACCTGAAAGTAGAAAGTGAGAAAAGAAACCTCAGTGTTTACAATTTAGAATTGTGATGCAGAACAGCAGATAACAATTGTGAAGGGAGGAAAAGAGGTACTACTGTTTGAAAAAAGTGAAATAAAAAAGGCAAGTATCGTGAAAGGCACCAGTGATGATGGTCCCAAACCTGAAGAGTTTCTCCCCCATTGCCAATAAGATGGAGAAGCATGTTTAAGATTGGATAAAGAAATTGAAGCAAAGCAGTGGAATCAACATTCTTCAAACTATTGATTGCCTGCAAAAGTGGGATTACTTTTAAGTACCATTTCATCACATTGCATAGTTGAAAAGTAACAAGTTCAGTGCTTCCACATCTTATCAGCAGCTACCTAGCAGAGCTTTCGCAAGGATGGAAGATGACACTTTTCACCCAAAAGCCGAATTAGAGATCAAGACAGCTTTTTGGACAGAGAGAAAGAACTTTTATTGAATAGACCATTAACAACTAACAAGAGAGCTCCTTGTGCTGGAGTTTCAAGTCACTGGAAATCCAAGTTCTTCCGATTCCTAATAATTCATAACATAATAATTAGAAGTTCTTAGTTATTCTCTTGACTTTCATCAACGACATCGCCATTAAGAATATCTCTCTCTTGATTTTAACAAAACCCCTCAAACTCAAGCTGATGAAACAACTTGAATTTGTATATTAAAACTAGAACATGAGGTCAAAAATAAACTAGCCTAGAATTGCTCTGAGACAAAACTGACTAGGCATTTCCAGGAGATTGACTTGTCCATGGTGCGCCAGTTAATCAATAAAAAATGGTTGGATAAGGATATGCATGCTACCAGTTTGACCACATTGCCGGCAATTCACCAACTAAAATAGGTGTTGACCAGACAAATCAACTGACGAAAACTGCTAGCTTGATAAGTTGTCAAACAAGATTCATCAATACTCAGGTTTCAAGTAGTGACTCGACAGGTCAGCTAATTGGAGTAATGGCATTACCAAAATAATCCACGGGGCATGAGGCACATAGTACTGCCACAGGGAAGGGATTGAAACTTCAGGTTGCATGTGCAAAAGACATAAAAAGGACGAAACCCTTCTATGCAACTTGACGAAGTGAATCAAAACCGAGTTAAGTGATGAAGAACACCATAGATGGACGCAGAAAAGTGATAAGACGAAGCCAGAATGGTCACGGATAATAGAAAAGAATAGCAAAATAATAACTAAATTAATAGAATGGCCAAAGTAAATGGAAGCTACTTAGATTTTTAAGAAGAATTGGCCTAGCTCAGAGGAATGTTATTTGCGGATAACAAGTACTAATTGATAAGACTCAAGATAAATTGGAAGACAAACTCTAAAGTCTAAAGGAGCAAGACCAAAACGGAATGCATGGAGTGCAAATTCGATGGATGATGTGGACATGGATTGAGGCTTGCCACTCAACCTATTTCCGAGCGAGAAAGCTTTAATTATCGTTGGTCTATCATCCAGAGTAATAGGGACATCGACTATGATGTCACACATAGCACTGGGGCAACATGGATGAAATGAAGGCTTACCTCTGAGTATTGTGTGATAGAAAAGTGACACCTAAACTTAAAAGTTCTACAAATGATGAGTAGACTATCTTTGTTATATGAAGTGGAGTGTTGGCCAGTCAAAAATTCACATGTTCTGAAGATGCATGTTGTGGAGATGAAGATGTTGAGATGGATGTGTGTACATACTAGGAGTGACAAGATTAGGAATAAGGTTATTCCGGAGAAGGTGAGAGTGGCCTCTGTGGCAGACAAGATAAGAGAAGCGAGACTATGATGGTTTGACCATGTGCATTTGAGGTGTGCCGACGCCCTAGTTAAGACGTGCAAGTTGTTTTTAGGGGTTAGGTGGAGGAGTAGGGGTAGATCGAAAAAATATTGGGAGAAGTAATTAGACAGGATATGGTGCGGCTTCAAATCACAGAGTACATGACCTTAGATAGAAAGCAGCGAAAGTCACGTATTAAGGATAAGGTTAGCAGGGGTAAACTGTTGTCTTACCTTGTGACAGTTTTTAGGTTTGTCATAAGATTAGTCATGCTAATATGATTGTGTTGTTATTCTTCGATTATTTTTTATACTTCTATTATTTTTTCTTGTAGAACTGACATTGCTCTTCGTTTTAGCTTATATTCTACATCTATTGTTTTCTTCTTTTACTTGGGACGAATACATTTGAATCGAGGGTCTTTCGAAACTAGTCTTCCTATCTCCATGAGGTAGTAGTAAGGTCTAATACACTCTACCCTCCCTAGACCCTACTTTGTGGGATTTTACTTAGTATGTTTTTTTTACTTAGTATCAGAGCATTGGCGAGAAAATCTAAGAAAGAGATTCCAGCCAAACAAATGTTGTGCTGCAATTTTTGGCAAAACCACCACAGGGTAGAAAACACTTGGGTGACACAAGCACACGAAACATAATGCGAAGTGGCTCAAGACATTTATAAACCCATTTGAGTTTTGATTGCTCTATTACAACCAATATGGGACACACCGCTCAAATCCCTACTGCATGCATAACAACATTTAGGTTCATGTGTGGACTTAATCGCAGACTCATGAGTGTAGCAAAGAAACGTTAAATGATCATGCAAAATAATAGTTTTCCCTCATCAAGCACACTAAGAAAGTTAGTTTTCCCTCATCAAGCAAACTAAGAAAGTTTTCCCTCATCAAGAAAACTAAGTTAGTTATGTGCCAGTTATAAAGGTACAATAATCTCACCACATGTACTTTAAGTTATGTGCTAGTTCTAAAGGTAACTACAATAATCTCACCAGATGTACTTCTTAATGTTAAAAAAGAAAAAGAAAGAGGAAATATGTCGGGTCTCAAACATTCCATTTCTTTAACACTCCCTCTGTCTCAATATGTTTGGACTACAGCCTACTTTGACTTGACATAGAGTTTCAAGAAATAAAAGAGACATTTGAATCTTGTGGTCTTACACTAAAGATATTTCAAATATACCATAATGCCACTAACTTTGTGGTCTTAAACATGTCATATGGAAAGTTAAAAGTAAAGAGATGCTTAAAAGGGAAAGAGTCATTCTTTTTAAAATGGACTAAAAAGGAAAGTAAAACAAATTGGAATTGAGGAAGTATATCATTATCGCGAAAGGTTCCCTAGTATCTATTTTTCTGCATTCTGTTGATTTGTATGTTAGTGAAAAATAACAGAAAACATGTTGGATTTCAAGCATCGCATTATTTAGAATCCACTACCAAGATAGGTTCCTTACTATCTATTTTATATAGTTCAGCTGATTTGTAAGTTCCAGTAATATTCAGTCATTTTCAGTTAACTTTTCAAACAATTAACAGATTAAAAAAGGGGGAAACAAAGTCCCAACTTTTGCACAGTACTTTCAGAATGGGATAACTACCACAGGGAAAAACAACTAATGGTCAATGACAACACTAGTTATGTTACCTCAAGAAGCTCAGATCCCCAAGGGGGGCTTGTCCGTAGAGTATGCCTATCATACTCAAGGAAAAAATCCCTAATGCGCTCATTAATGGGGTATAATGATGAACATAGTCGTAAACGAAGCTTGAAGATATTCCTTCCATCTTCCAAGTAATCCAGCCTCTCCTACAAGAAAGGAAACATAAAAGAAATTATGATATCATCAGGACTATCATACCTGTTACCTGACGACAACAAAACGATCAAAACCAAAACAGTGAGACTTGGACAGATGGCTAAGGCAGCATGAACACTAATCATCAGTTGAAGCTGCCTAAGAGAAAAAACAATTATCTATGGCTGGGAACAGTAAAAGAGTAATATAGCTGTTCCAGATATTATCTTGGCTGAAAAAACAGTGACTCAAGATAAGGAATTTATTTGAAAAGTTAAGGAAACTAAAGAAAAATCCAGGCTATGTCTGGTTCATCATCACAATGATCTGACAGAAGATCTACAAATAGAGGCATGAAATTGGAAAATAACTCATCATTTATGGTTGGCGAGCTCTGTGATACAGTTGGTACATCAGATAAAATAAATGGGGAAAGGAATCAAAGGGGGGATCTTAGGATTTCATGTGCAGAACGAAAATAACAGGAAAGAGAAGGTATGGCTTTGAAAATTCAAAAAACTCTTAACACACATCAGATACTTCAAAACTATTAAGTCAAGGATTATGGGCTTGTTGCGTCAACAACCTAATATCATAATGAGTAAACAATAAAGAGCATACATATTGTTACAGTTCTAAGATTTTTCTAGAGCAGTTAAGGATTCAATTAAGAAAACCTAAGCTGAGTACGTGTCAACTAAGAATAGGTAGGTTGATTAGGTTACTTTAGAGATGGTAAAAGGTGTTCTAGAACTGTAGAAATATAGAGAACACCTTTGTCAAAAAATAATCACACCAAGAATGGATTGCATTGACACTATAAGTGGCTTAAAAAGAAAAGTAGGACAAGATACATCATTTGGATTCACATCTTCATGGCAAGATTAAGGTGGGGATGTTGTGATTGCACAATTGCATACAGGTATTGATGAAAGGAATGTTTGAGATTGACATTGAAAGGGTAATATGATGAACAATCACAGATGTGTCACTATAGTGGAAGTTCAAAAGGAGGAGCGAAAAGAACACCTCAAGTAGCACTTTTGGCGCTCATGTGGCAATTTGGAACGAACGAAATGGATGAGGTATGAAGAAACGAAAAATAATTACGCAGATATTAGCAGAACCTTGATAGCTTTTTCCATATTTCGATAATATTTACTTTCCAATCAGTGACGAAGATTGGATGCTACAAGTAAAATATCATGTTTCTGTAAGGCTATTTACTCCTTTTTTTTTTCGGTGAACACCTTGAATGCATGGCTTTTCTCATCATCATCATCATCATCATCATCATACCTAGTAAAATCCCACAAGTGGGGATGGCTTTTCTCATCATAGCCAAAAAATTGTCTTCGTGAAAAAAGCTGTGGGGAACTTTTCCACAAAAAAGGCAAAATAACTTGGAATATTCAAAGAGAGAAGATTTCAATCTTGAACAGTGAAGAGCTGCCCAAGCCTGTACTGCAGCTATAAACCATCAGTCTAGAAGGACAATAAATTAAACTCACAGAAAAAGAGATGAGATGAGAAGTTGAACAATGAAATAGACTCCCAAATCAAACATAAAGTATCAGTTCATACATCAAACACAACTAGAACATAAAGAGTGATGAAAGATTAACAATAGCAAACATGACTGGAAACAAACCTTGCCACTTTCTTGAAGATAATGAGGAACCAATTCTTTCAGGATTGGCAAGGATATATCAGATCTGAACCTGGATGAAACTCCAGCATGTTAAAATCTCATATTTCTCAAGAGAATATACATTGGCAAAGCAAGATACAGCTTTAATTACCCATCTCAAAGGAAAAGTAAGCAGAACAACTAGTACAGAACACACACACACACAAAGGAGAGTGAATAAGTAATTGTAAGAAAATAAATTATAAGTACCAGGTCTTTAAGTTTTCCCAAAAAGGAAAATAAGCAATAGTCCCAGTGACAAATTACAATAAGTAGCAGGTGTAAGAGTTTTCTCATACATGTTACCCTAATTCATGTTGTGTTGGATAGTTATGCAAATTATCTATGTTGAAAGAAATTCTATTTTACAAAAACTAACCCAGAGCTGCCGCATTAAACCAATATGTTTAAGCAGTAAAAGATTCAACCATGCATCAATCAGATCAGTTGCTGCAGCTAAAGAGCATAATGACAGAAGAGTGTTTCGAGCCCAAGCAACTCACGGCAACCAGAAACTAAGTCTGCCACCTTAGACCACTTGATGCTACATTTAAGCAAAAAAATGCAGGAAATAGAGCTGAAAAAACAACTAAAACCACCAGAGTTTTTTTTATATTCTTTTGTTTGTTCCTGCAGTAACTAACATTCTTCTCTGTATCTACCTACTATTCTCATTTGAGCGACAATCTCCTTTTTTATAGGGCAACAAGTTTATTGATGTTTGATAGGAGGAGAAAACTCAAATACATCCACAAAATAAAGAATATTAGACAAATATGACACCCTACACAATTGATAATCCACGGTAATGGGGACATGAACACATGCCCAAGATTTGCCAAATATTCTTTAAACGATATATAGCAAATTTTTTTGCGGCTTCAAAAAGTTGTCAGATTCTCTCTTCACGATGAGGACTCAAATTGTAGTCCGTAGTCAATGCACCAATTGCAATGAAGCAGAATATTATTCATATGTTTCCTTGTGCTTTTACACATGAAGCATAAATTGACACAAGCAATGTTCCTCTTTCTCATGTTCTCAGAAGTGAGTACGGTTTTCCACCAACCAGACCAAAACAAAAAGCTTTCCGGGGTAACATTGGAAGTCATATTGCTATTGGGGAAACTTTATCACCTCACGAGTATGAGATGGAATGACTTTCACACTAACCGCCCTGCCCTTCCAATTTCTTCTTTATTTAAGCACTAGTTGAAGAGATCCTTGAAATTCTTTTCACTAAGGAATGCACTGAAAATTTTTCAGTGCATAGGTCTGATATATTTCTACAAAATCAAATTCCTGTAACATTTCCAATTTCTTCATCTTTAGGAAATCTAATAGTTGTTGCAAGGAGACGCTTCTTTCTTTAATCAAGTAATAAAACTTTCATTAATAATAGAAAAACCCTGTATACAAGTCCTATACCAGAAAAATAGACACTTAAAAAGATAGATGGTTATCTACAAAAGGCACTTCATTCCTCAATACAAATAAGTTTCTCATGCGTGCAACAAAAAGACGAGAGATTAAAGACCATTCTTAAAATGAACGAAATCACATAAATTCGTTCAAAAGCTATATTATTTCTCTCTCAACACAACACGCATAATAAGAGCCAATGGAGCAATATTTCATCGCCTGGTGTCTTCTCTTCCATCTTCTAATTATACTACTGAACAAATATCCCTTATCATCCCCGGCATAGTCCACATAAGACGAAACCATCCTAGACTGTCCCACCATATCTGTGATGCTACATGGAAAACCTAGGAGATGTTGCACATCCTCTCGCGAATTTTCATGCAAGAAACACCAACAAACATGGGTGATCCTCCTTTAACTCAGGTTTTCGGCCATCAACATCACTCATCTAGCTGCCAGCCATATGAAAAAACACACCTTTTTAGGCAACTGGGTAGCCATAATTGCAGAGTGCAGGGAAGTTCTCGTCTCCGGCTAGCATCTTCACATAACACGTCATTCCCTAACTTCCATCTCTGTGAATTATGAATTCCTTATGACAAGTTTTATTTATAAAGCACGTGATTCAAACTAGAAATTCTAATCCCGAAGGTTTCTCCTTAAATGGGGATCTCACTGTTGTGATCTCTGAAAATACTAGACTGTCAACTCCTTTTGCCATGATATTTCAAAGATGTTTAATCTCCCTCTAAAGATGTCCCACGCCACCTATATCTCCAGATACTAACCTACTCATATTCTGTACCTTGAAAGTTACATAGCCATTGAGCTCTTTGACTGCCCCGCCCCCCACCCCACCCTTTCAGAAACCAAAGAACGACTCTTAAAGGTGTAATAACGTTAACCCCACACCACTTGTATCTTAGATACTAACCTACTCCTATTCCCTACTGCGAAAATTCGTCATTAAGCTCTTTTGACACCCCCTTAGGAATACTTTTCCAAGAATCACCCTTAAGGGAGTAATAACGTTTAGAGTTCCCCAACCTCTTTCCGTAGTTCCATATTTTTCTAGTTCCCCCTCTTTCCATAGTGCATGCTCCTCTCCATAGCATGGAGATGCTAAAGATTGTTGTGAAGCTTCTGACTAGAGAACCTCCTTGTGCCACTTATCACTCGAAAATTCAACTGTCTCTTCACTCTGAATTTTTTGTAACAGAAACTTCTAGAGGAGCCAACTGATGCATAATTCGACACTCGTTGAATAATAGGCTTGCTGTTTGCTCCATTATGTTCCACTAGATCAATGTTATTACTAATTTTACTCTATATTCTCATTATTCTCCTCCACCTCCACCCCTCATAGCTGATTCTAGCCTTCACATATGTCCCATCAAGAGCTCCAATGCAATCACATATACATATACAAAAAAATTTAGTTTAAGTTTGCAATAATGAAAAACTTAAGTTACAACAACAACCCAATAAAATCCCACTATGTAGGGTTTGGGGAGGGTATAATATACGCAGACCTTACCACTATCTCCGTACGGAGATAGAGAGGTTGTTCCCGAATGGCCCTCAGCTCAAGTACAACAAACCCAAGTACAATGAAAAGAAACAATGAAGAAGCAAACTCTACATGCTAACAACAATAAAAGAAGACACAATAACAAAATATGGCAAGAACTACAAGGGCAGTGACGGATCCAGGATTTTTAACTCAGGGGGTTCGAAATATAAAGTATAAATGTGCAAACAAACCAACAAAATACAGTTTCCAAAGGAAGTTGTAATACATAGTCTAATATTATTTCATCACTTTTTATTAAAAAAAATAAAGCGAAATATTGGGTTTGGTTCCCCAAAATCGAAATTAAATGAAAAGGAATAATCAAGAAAAGTTAAAGGTTACAACTAATACTACGATAAATACTAACAAGCCTAAACCTTCACACAACATTACACTGTTTACCCCTTATCCCTCTACTCTAATCTATGACCTCCACTCCTTTCTATCTAGAGTTATGTCCTCGATAATGTGATGTTGTGTCATATCCTGTGAAATCACCTCCCCAATACCTTTTCGGCCTACCCTACCCCTCCACAAATCCCCAACAACCAGCCTCTCGCACCTCCTCACTAGGGCATCAAAGCATCTTTTCTGCATGTGTCCAAACCATCTTAGTCTCACTTCCCTCATTTTGTCTACCACAGTTGTCACTCTCACCTTCTCCCAAATAATCTCATTCCTAATTTTATCACTTCTCATATGCCGACACATACATCTTAGTATCTGCATCTCCACAACATGCATTTCTATTCCCCTGGATTATGGGCTCAAGATACTTAAAACTATCTCTCTTAGGAACAATATGTGAGATTAGCTTTAATCCTCGTTCAGTCCATATGACACTTTATTGAATTTGCAATCTAAATACTCTAGAGGCAAGCCTCCACTTTATTCATGCCGCCCCAATGTGATGTGTGACATCATTGTCGATGTTTCTATTCCCCTAGATTATGGGCCAAGATAGTTAAACTATCTCTCATAGGAATAATATGTGAGATTAGCTTTAATCCTCGTTCGGTCCATATGACACCCTATTGAATTTGCACTCCAAATACTTTGTTCTATTCATGCTCAACCTGAACCCTTTCGACTCTCGAGTTTGTCTCCAAACCTCTAACACATCATTAACTCTGTCTCGTGTCTCATCAATTAGCACTATATCATCTGCAAGTAACATATAACAAGAAACTTCATCTTGAATATGTTGTGTCAACTCATCGATCACCAAAGCAAACAAAAAACGGGTAAGAACCAATCCCTGATACAACCCCATCTCAATTGAAAAGCGCTTTGAGTTTCCTCCACCGTTCTAACCCGAGTCTTGGCTCCATCATACATGGCCTTTGTCGCCCTAATATAGACCATCGGAACACCTTTATCCTCCAAGCATCTCCAGAGGACATCCCTTGAGACTGTGATAGGCCTTTTCAAGATTAATGAACAACATATGAAGGTCCATCTTCCTTTCCTTATACTTCTCCATCAGCCTTCGCATAAAGAAACCATTATGTACTACAAAGAAAGGGAGATATCTTTTACCATCATTATGACTTACTATGGTTACAGCATCTCTCGCAAGCTCACATAAGGTCTCTAAAGCATGATGAAAGTATAAGTGAATTTTCTCCTTTGCCTCTTGAAGATATCATGCATCAATCAATTTCAAGCACTATGCGAACAAATTATCAAGAACATCCCAAACTTCTCATATACAAACCTCTCAAGTGTGGGTTTAAGACAATATTTGCTTGTTGAGTTATTCTAAGTTGCTTGGACTCGGGTGCGGGTATCAGAGACGAGTGCAAATTCGAGAGTAGGATTCGACAAATTCTAAACTTTCAGACTCGGGGGGGTGAATCCGAGAGTGGATACGGATGCGGGGATTCGGCTAAAAAAGTTCAATATAATAAAAATAGAGTTATAAAGATATTCTAAATTTGAGAAATATTCTGTAAAATATTGTTTATTA
>JAPFFP010000103.1:4407266-4421187 GCA_026153255.1 Solanum medicagineum
TGAGGCGGGGCCTGTCCCGACCCTTTTCAGATGTTCTTCTTTACTTAGAGGCTTTGTAGACTATGTACAGAAAAAAAAGTGAAGTTATGTTTCGTACGTTAGACACCGGGGCCCCAACGGCCTAGTCATACGCATTTCCTTTGGCTTATCATCACTGTTTATCTATTTTAAGGCATGCTAGAGGTACAAATCCCATTTGACAAGCATAGTAAACATATAGTACAAGTTGGTTCTCCCGGGCCTTATTGGCAACGGGTGCCAGTCCACCCTAACGGGGCATGGGGTGTGACATTCACGCAAGGTCAAAATCAAATATATAGGAGATGTCATTTTAACATAACATATTATTTTGCTTAATCTCATCTATGTACCTTCTTTCAAACATAATCTTTTCTCCGTGGGTTAATTTGTGGAAGAAACTGATCTAGAGATTCTTTTCACTAAAATGGGGTGTTTCATATAGGCCATGCAATGCAGAGGAGAAGGATTTCTAGTGAAGCTATTGGAGGTCTATATTTTCTGAACAATGACACATCTACATCCAGTCTTTCCAAGTCCCCAGTTTCTTTAAATAACAAATCTAGTTCTTTTTCTTCCAGTAGTACTGTAGTTTCTAATGTTGAATCTTTCTTTTGTTTACTTAATTACTATCTCTAGTGAGTGTACTCCTGCTTCTCTTAATGACATGAATTTCAATTCAGAAAACTCTATCTCTAACAGAATTTGGCATTTTAGATTGGGTCATTTCTCTTATGCTTCTTTGAAAAATATACATAGTATTAAATTATTGTAGTCTAAATTCTATGATTTTCCTTGCGATATATGTCCTATAGCTAGACAATCCAAGCTACCTTTCCCTACTAGTACCATTACTTCACATGATTACTTTGATATGATTCATATAGACACATGAGGAACCTACAAAACTCCAACTTATAAAGGGGAGAAATATTTTCTTACTATTGTTGATGATTTCTCTAGAACAACTCGGACCTACCTTTTGTCTACAAAAGAAAATGCCTTCCCCATTTTGAAATCCTTTTTAGCCTATGTTGAGAGACAATTTAGAAGTAAAATTAAGATTGTGAGATCAAATAATGCCTATGAACTAGGGTCAGGGACTTTGCCTACTGAATTTTTTTCTTCTCAAGGGATCATACACCAAACTTCATATGTTGCTACCCCACAACAAAATGGGGTGGCCGAAAGGAAACACAGGCACCTTCTAGAGATATGTAGGGATCTTATGTATCAATCACATTTGCAACCAAGATATTGGGGAGAAGCTTTGTTAACAGCTACAAATATTATAAATATTCTCCCTTCTAAGGTTCTTAACCATCTCACACCCAATGAGAAACTCTTCCACAAACCTCCTAATTACATACATTTAAAGTCTTCTAGTTGTCCAGTCTTTGTGTCAACTTTATCTGCACATAGAGACAAGTTATCTACAAGAGTCATCCCTGGAGTTTTTATAGGTTATCTTTTCGGGAAAAAAGGCATAAAGTACTCAATCTTCTCAACAAATAAGTCAGTATTAGTTGAGATGTCAAGTTTTATGAATCCATCTTCCCTTTTGCCCACAGTGTGCCTATGTCACAACTTTTTCATAGTTCTTTTAAGTCTGATGTTTCCAGCCCTTTTGATCCTGTAGCCAATTCTCCTACTTCACCTACTGATTTGTCCATTTTTCTCACTCTCTTGATGCTCCCAATAGTTCTTCCCTTTTACCAGTTACTAATCATCTACCTACAGCTTCCTCTAAGTCTATCCCCTCTCATTCTTCACCTCAAACTCCTGATCCTTCAACCTCTAACTCACCATGTACACTTACTCCTATAATGGATGTGTCATCTCCAGTACAAGGCCTGCGCAGAACAACAAGAAGATCTGTTTTTCCCTCTTGTTTGTCTGATTTTGTTTGTAACAATGCTTTTTCAGTTATTTCCCCTACCACATCTATTTTACCCCTGCATTCTTTTTCTTTTACCTCTCTAAGCATAGAAAACCAACAAATTTTACATTTTACTGAGAAGATCACATAACCAGTTACTTACCAACAGGCCGTAAGCCATCCTGGTTGGAAGATTGCCATGGATGATGAAATCAAAGCTCTCATTTCTAATTATACTTGGGAAGAGCTAGTCCTGCCCCTGGTAAAAAACCTTTGCCCTGCAAATGGGTTTATAAGGTAAAGTTGAAGTCCAATGGACATTTGGAAAGGTTAAAAGCTTGTTTAGTTGTGCGAGGTGATATATAACGTGAAGGGATTGATTATACTGAAACATGCTCACCTGTGGTTAAAATGACCACCATCCAGTGTATTTTTGCTGTTGCTGTAAAAAAATCTTGGCCTCTATTTCAACTGGATGTGAACAATGCCTTCTTACATGGTGATTTAGATGAAGAAATGTTCATGCGTTTCCCTCATGCGATGACACCTCCCTCTGCTTCCCATGTTCTTCGTTAAAGGAAATCCCTTTATGGGCTCAAACAAGTATCACGACAGTGGTATGCAAAGTTATCTTCTACTTTGGAAACTCGGGGTTTCACTTCATCATTGAATTATTATTCTCTTTTTTACAAGTCTTCAGGGGATCTGGTTACCATACTTGCAGTATACGTTGATGATATACTCTTGACTGGGAACAATCAATAAGAAATCAGTGAGCATAAGGTTTTCCTGAACAGTGAATTCAAAATCAAAGATTTTGTCATTGCTAGTTATTTTCTTGGTATGGAATTATTGCACTTACCAGATGGATTGATTGTGACTCAACGAAAATTTGCAAAGGATCTCCTTTTGGAGTATTCTGATCTTCCTTCCCACCATTCTTCCACCCCTTTGTACCCCACTCTCAAACTCACCCTCACTTCTGGTGACCCTCTGCCAAACCCCACTCTTTATCATAGGTTGTTAGGTCAACTCAATTTCCTCACACACACTTGTCTAGATCTTGCTTTTGCATTCCAATCTCTCAATCAATATATGCAAAACCCTCACACTGATCACCTTCAAGTAGCTTTCCATACCCTTCGTTATCTTCGTAATAATCCAAGTTTGGGACTTTTTATGAACTCTTCTCCTTCTCTTCAAGTCCTTGGATTTTGTGATGTCGATTGGGCCTCTTGCTTTGACTCTAGACGCTCAGTCAGTGGGTTTTATATCAGCCTTGGTGACTCATTGATATCTTGAAAATCCAAGAAACAACCTGTTGTTTCTCTTTCTTCAACAGAATTTGAATACTGATCTATGCGTCGTTTAGTTACAGAAATTTCTTGGATCGTTCATCTTCTCTTAGACCTCAGCGTCTCCCCTTCTCTTCCTGTTCCTCTACATCATGACAATAAATCTGCCATACATATCACCAAAAACCCTATTTTCATGCACACATCAAGCATATCGAGCTTGATTGCCACTTCGTTTGCGAAAAACTCCTCGGTGGTCTTATCTCTCTTTCCTTCATCCCATCTTCCTCCCAAATTGCTGATCTCTTCACTAAATCCCTTACTGATCTGCTTCATCCTCATTTTTTTTGGCAAGTTAGGTCTCCGATCACCGGACACCAACTTGAGGAGGGCTGATGGAATACTTTTCATGACTACTGAAGAGGACAGACATAAAAAGATTCAGACATAACACAGTTGGATCATGAGTTTGGGCTCCTTCTGAATTTGGGCCTATCTTGGATTCTCAATTGAACTATTTGTTCAGCAGCCCAAAAAATCTGATACACAGTATAATTAGCATACACTTTAGCATACAATATAAATGACACTTGGATAGGAATAAGTTGGTTAGGATAGTCTACATATTTATTTTTGTTTATTTGCATTCCTGGAAAAGTATCGAATTTACATTTTTCAGTCCTTAGTCTAGTAGTATAAATAGACATAGCATTATATACACTTGGACACAGGAAAAAAAGAGATATACAGAAGAAAATTTTCAACTATATTTCTCATATCTTTCAAACTTCGACCGATTAGTTCTGTGAGAGAAAGAGGTGAGCGATAGGGGATTTGTAAAATTGTGTGTGATTGTGTGTTTTTTTTTTAAAAAAAAATAATCATGTGGTTGAGCAGTTATACAAAGTGTGTTTATTTAGTTACGTTAAAAAAATTAGTTTAATTTGGTCCTTTCATATTGGCTCTTAAAATTTTTTCATTAGTTTTATCACTTTATGATCTTAAATGTGTCATTCAAATATGACTATAGTGACGTAACTCAAGGCGGCCACTTGAACGCTCTCATCAAAAAATTATATCGTGTAGATAAAAATAATATAATGTATATACACCAAAATTTTAAACACTCTTAACAAAATTTTTAAATTTCGCCATAAATGCCACGAGAAAAATTAAAGTCACTCCCTTATAAACGAACCAAGAGGGAAATTAAATCGGAGAGAGTGATAGACTAGCATTTGAATTATTTAGATGCGTGCATTCCCAATTGTATTATGTTGACATCCAGTATGGGTGTTCACGATCGGTTTAAAGTGGTTATTGATTAAACTCAAAATCAAATACTTAATCAATTTTTAGATTTTCAAAGTCAATCTAAATCAATTATAACATACATTTATCGGTTTGATTACTATTTGTTTCAATTTAATTTGATTCGGTTATTTGATTATCAATCATACATAAAATAAAAATAATGATATATTCAAAATGAGAAAAAAATGACAACAATGCATTCAAAAAATAGTTAGAACAAATAAATTATAAAACTTTCAATCACTAGATTTACTATGAATATCATTTTAAAAATCATCATTTTGACCTAGAAGGAAGAGATAGTGACATTCTAATCCCACCAAGAATTGTTATAGAAATTCATATACATGACATCAATAACATAAATGATCGCTTCTTTAGCATTATTTATGCTTTGATAAAATTAAAAATTGATGAAATTATATATAAGATATTTAAAATTATTTTTGAAATAATGTATTATGTATGTATATATATAATTTGTTGGTTCAATTTATTCCTTCTTTGATTTTTTTAACAAATTCAAATCTAAATCAAACGATTTTTTAAAAACCAAAAACAAATCAAATTAAATACTATCGATCTTTTAAAAATTAAAATAGAATCAAATTCAAATAAGATTAATTTATTTAATCAATTTAAATTGATTTTTATCGAAACTGAATAGCTGACATCCAGCATGGCTCATGCAAAAACCTTATGCATATAGACGTGTCAAACTATAAACTATTCGTGGCAAAAAATTGGATTAAGCTGATGGAGTGTTTTGGTTCTTTCTTTTTATTTATATACTAGGGGGCTTAGCCCTTGCATAATACGCTGGGTAAATATCCACAGCAGGTGATACATTATTGTCAATAATAAGATAACAGAGAAATAATACTGTAAGTGTAATCATTCATCCAACTGATTAAACAACTGAATTAAAAAGAAGAAGTAAAATTTTACAGCTTTCACACCTTCATAGGATTAATTATAACATGAATGATGTCTTGCGATCTTGTTTGGATTCTTGGTCTTGGAAAATGTAGCTCAATATTCAGATCAAATGTAGCCCCTGGTTGCACCATGTAAGTTGAATAATAAGAGTTAAAGATAATAGAGCCACATCAGTAAGTCAATAAGATGGATATGGTCAATTTGGCTAAAGTACACAAAGCACTAACACAGATAAGAAGGAAGAATCTAAGAATATAATATATGTGAGTTTCATGGTAAATTGCGCAAGAAAGAGTTGCCACATAGGGTAATTTGCTTAACAAAGACTTTGGCACAAGTAACACCATTCATTTTTCTTTATAATGTCACAGCTTCAGCATAGTAATCAAAAGAGGAAGCAACCATCCAACCAGCCTACATGGAAGAAGGAAACATTACAACTTAGGATCTACAACCACACAAAAGGAACATGGTTTTGGTACCAAAAGCTGAATTTTAACAGTAATATAGAATGGAACATAGACAAATACACAAACTTAATAAAGGGAGGCAAGATTTATATACTCGCAAGTCCAAACAGTGAATTGTACCACCCCCAAAACGACTTCCAACAGGGAATTCTCTACAAATATATGAGGTCAGTCAGGTTAAGATGGAAAATGCATTTCAACTATCATTTAATTAACCCAAAGGGAAGACTTTTATGAGATAATTAAGAAATACAAAGTAACCCTGCCAAACAGCAAATTTTATGAGATAATTAAGAAATACAAAGGAAAAAGTAAAAATTAATGACAGAAATAATAAGAAAGATCTTTTCTTCTTCTTATATATATGATTGTGATTGAATTTGCATATATTTAATAAAAATCGTAATAGAATCGATCACAATGATCGAATTGATTATCTTTATACATAAAAATTATTAAATTATCTAGTAGAAAAGACTGAAAAATTATCACAAATGGATGAATCTCGTAAAATATGAAAAAATGTACATTCAACTTTCATTAGGGATATCAAAAGTAGGACTAGTGATTAAAATAAAATTATAACACCATGGTCGTATTAAAAATTGCGTCGAATAAATATAGAATGGACATGAGTATTATTTTTACATTGGACTCTTTAGGAATATGCTTCCAATTGAGGCTTTTTGTTCATCCCACCAATAGGCCAGCTCCATGGTGTATGTAAGATGAAACTAAATTAACTCATCAAGACTCATTAACGCTAAACTCTCAATGAAATATATAGTCTTACCTTGAATAGGTTGGAGTAAAATTAATTATGTTAAATTTTTTTTAAAGTTAGACATGTTAATGATTTATTCATTTATTAAGTCAATTTATTTTAATTTATCCATTCAATTTAACTAAAAGTTGGACCGAACTGACTCAAATAACTTATAAGTAAGTTGATACATGTAAATGATTTTAACTCATTCAAATTTAACTTATTTCAAATTTAATTCAATTAAACTATTTAACACGTTTATTACTGTCCCTTACTTTAAAAAATATTAATTTGACCTAGAGTTAAAGTTTTTAATAGAGATTTAAAATATAAAGAAGTAAATATACGAAGAAATTGAAGGAGTACAATATCAACCATAAAAAATATAAAAAATAATTTTATTATATATAAATAACACAAATTTTTATCTAAAAGATTCGGATCAACTCTTGAAGCCTTACTAGCTCCATCCCGAAATACTAAAATTATCTCTTTTCCATTCAAATAATATTAGGAAATTATTATTTGAGATAAACGAACCCGAATTGACAATCTCTCTACTCTTTTCTTTTCATATTTTAATTTTTGATATGCTTTTATTATTCAAAATAATTAAATTATTCAGAATTTAAGATGACTGTTTAAATTTTTTTTGTATTGGTCATGATTTAATATTTTTTACGAGATGAATTACATAATTTATGATTTTATAAAAAATAATAATAATAAATAAAATTTAAATTATATTCTTAAATTTTTAATATATGTGTATTGTCTAAAAAATTAATAACGTACGTGATGAAAAAAGTATTACCGGACGTAAAATAAAAAGTAACAAAGACAAAGGTTTTCTTCGATGTACGTAGCTGCGACGTGGTCTTTTCTGTTGTTTTCGTTTTTGCCACGTTCATTTATGTTCTTCCTTTTGATTCTTCTAACTAAATCTTTTTGTGAATCGAGGATTGTTAGTAGCACATTTCTCAAATATAGAATGACTTTACCTCCTTGTGATGTATTTCATCATTAGAAAATATCATGCAATGACTTTAACAAAGGCAATATTATTGATGCTTTGATTTCTTTATGAATATCCCAAAAATTTATGATATTTTGAGATCCGATGTCATGATCTTTTTATTAATACCCAAGATTTTATCAGATTTATTCGAGATGTGATGTCTTGATTTCTTTAGATCTGTTCAATCAGCCGAGACTTTGAGAAAAGCAATACTTGATCATTTTCTGAATATCGCAAGAGTTTATGGAATAATTCACGAGATATAACTTCGGCTTTGAGAATGACAATATTTGATGCATTGATCTCTTTGTGAATATCAAGAAGTTTTTGGGATATTCAAGATCTAAATCTCTTTATGAATACTCAAGAATTTAAGGGATATTCGAAATGTCTCTTCAAAGATGTGACCATTTATATAGGCATAAGCTAAGTTTAGAGTAGATTGGCCTCCAAGAACCTTACTTGAGATAGAGTTCACCTTGTAAAGTTTCACAAAATTTAGATATATAAAATAAATTAATGGGTAGAGGTCAAATTACCATAAGAAAAAATATATTTAGGGATAAACAACCAAAAAACAACGATGATATTTAAAAATATTTAGCACATAAAAAATTGAATTTGAATACAATCTTTTAGAGTATGTAAAATCAATTTACTCTTGCCAAAAAAAGATAAGAATTACTTGACAAGTACTCATGATTGTTTATGAGAATAGGACTGGTGCCAAGGAAAATATATCTTTGAAAATAAGAAGTCCCATACATTGATTAGTCACCCAAAAAAAAAGTTAGTTTTTTTATTAATATCTATGTACTCAAAGATTTATTTAAATATTAGGGATATTTATTTTGTATAATCATATGCGACATAACTCGGAATACACACGCAATGCACGTGCCAAAAAAGTTAGTTTTTTTATTAATATCTATGTACTCAAAGATTTATTTAAATATTAGGGATATTTATTTTGTATAATCATATGCGACATAACTCGGAATACACACACAATGCACGTTCCGACAAACTAGTCCCCCTAAAAATATGAAAAATGATTGGAACTCTCTCCACCAAAAGTAAAATGATTTCAAATGTTCAGGCCTTATCAGGTGAAGCTCATCTTTTCTTCACTCAAGGTTTCCAACCTTTCATGAGCTTTGTCTTTGGCTTGCTTCACATATAAAATCGTTAACCAAGCCAAAATATGTTGGGTATTTTCTTATCTTAATCTTTCCTGTTTATCAAGTCTATTTGTAGTTTCTTTAGGCGGCAAAGCTGATCCATCACAAATCAGACATTCTTACACCAATAAGCTTCGAACATGTTCCTATTTCAATGGCTTAAATTTTCTGTCAAATATTAATAGGTCGGCAAATTGCACACTTTTAAACTGTTCATTTCCTAGAGTCAAGCAGTAGATTACTACATCATATCACTGGACAAGCCTTTAGTGTATGGTTGAAGGTCATGGGGTCAAGACAGCTCAATTGGTGTCATGAAAATGAACTTATATTCACAATAAGTACAGGCACATAAAACATCCTACAGATTTTCCTAAAACTTCCATCGGAAAACTATGCCCGTGTTTCCATTGCAAAAGATTTTTTTCCATAGTGGGAGACATCAAGAGCAAAGCTAAAAGTAAACATAGTAATTAAGGTATTTACAGAGAAAACATGGATATTAACATGAAGGGGAAATAAAAATGACACTTTAGTCAAAGAATAGAAGAGCATACTGTGCATGTGTCGATAATGGAAGTGAAGCATATCCAATTACCACCTGGCAGAAGTAAACAAAGAAAAGAGCAACTTATAAAGAGTGTGCCATCAACCAGTGTACCAACTCTAACATGTGAAAACACCACATTCCAGCACATGCAGGGGTGAAGAGAGGAAGGCTCAAGCTGTTGGTCACAAATACACTTAAGCATACTAGCCAACTTACCGGCTTTGGTGCTTCAAGTTTTGTCTGAAGGTCAACATGATAGAAAGTAAACAAAAGGTGATGTGATGGTGTCCAAATAGCTGGCAAAGAAACTTTGATCTCATCATGGTAGCTGGCCACCCTTGCCCCAACAGCAACTTGTGTGTGAGACCATTTCTGAAGTGGTACACCTGGTTCCCTTGGATGCATAGCCTAATGATAGACAGTCAGAGAGGGATCCAACTACATGGAATTTATAGGAACTGCTCTGAAAAAAAAGAAATACAGACCTCTAGAGGTGGTTTTCGAAAATCTATGTCGTCCTTTCTCAGTTCAACACGTATAAACATGTTGCGTTTCCGACTCATACTAACAGTCGAGGGGTAGACATATAAGCAGTGAAAGAGCTGCAAGAACGGTTCATTCCTTGTCGTTGTGCGGAAGTCAAAAGCTTCAAACTGTACACTCAAATATAATTTATTCGGAATCAGTTGGTAATGAATGAAATCTCATCCAACAAGTTGACAGGCACAAGACCAACAGGCCAAGTAACCTATATCGCAAGATTTGGGAAAATCATGTTGCTCTGCAATTAAGCCCTTGCAATAAACTGAAAAGTATTTTGGTCACACTATATAAGCACAAGATGTACTTTAGTATACAATCTTAGATGATCTTAGTGTCATCTTTAGACAAAGATGTACCCACATCATCAGGGCGATGGCTGAGGCTTCCATAAGAGAGTTTAGACTATAGAAGCTGATCAGAAAACCACGTCATCTCAAACCACATACTACTGAAATGTGCCAGCTAAACATTTAGCAATTCAAAAGTATAACTTGTTAAACTAAAACAGAAAAAACATTGATTTTAAAGACGATACTTACATCATCAGCAATATTTTCCACATTTTCATGAGTAACTGAACCATTCCGAACAAGCTCTTTCATCTCAGAGGATTTAGACTTGGAAAAGGAACCATTAGTATGGCATTTCATAGAAGTTAAATCATTCAAATGGTCAACATGATCAAGAGAATCATAGATCAAACTCCCACTCTCCAAAGCATTTTCAGCTTCACCAGAGGTAGCTGGCAGCTTTTCGATTTCCAATTTCAAGACACCTTTTACTGGTTTATGAACCTTCCTCTTTGGGTCCTGAAATTTAATCAAATAAAATATCAACTCTTAGAAGGCATGCAGGATTGAAATGTGTATATTAGTTGGTTAAGCAAAAGAAATCAGAAGAACGTGCTGACTTCAATCGACTAATGAGAGGAAAAACTCATTCACAGGAATAGATGCAACATTAACTTCCTCTATAGCAATGTTTTGGGTTGGTGGAAGAACCACAACAGCTATGCCTCAGTCCCAAACAAGTTGGGGCCAATTATATGAATCCTCACAATTTCAAGCGTAACTCATGTCATCATCACACCAAATAAAAATAAAAGTTAAAATAAGTTAAATATATGTAAATAAACAAATGTAATAATTGTAATAATAATACTAAAAGTCATCTAACAAGACTAAGAATCTGTTTGGCATGCTATAAAAGGCAACTTTTTCTGAGAACTTTTATCAAAATCGTTTTGAAAACAGTTTATAGATACTGCCTACCAGACCTACTAAAGTCTCTCAATTCCTTGGCTCCTTTTTTCTTTGGGACTAGAGCTATAAAAGTTGCATTAAAGCTCTTTTCAAATATCTCTTGTTCATGAAAACTTCACAATGTATATGTTAGAATAGGAATAGGAATATAAACTCCTATTTAGAATTGGAATAGGATAGTATGTTGTTCTTACACGGACTTGGATCAATAGGGTCTATATGCAGTAATGTAAATACACAAGTCTATAATATTTGTTTCTTGAATATTTCTCATATGGTATCAGAGCATCTGTGAGGGGAAAAAAACTCATTGTGCATCGGCTGATTTGTGTCACTTTCGTTTCTATGGATGTTGTGCGAAAACCAACACCATCACTAGGCTCGGGAACCTTGGGCGACCAAAACACAACCAGTCCCACTGGAAAACAGCCCCTCACGCGCCCTCACGCGCCGCCCGAAAGTGGCAGTTTTCTGGTGAGATCTAGGACATGTGCCGGCGTGTGTGGCTTCTCCGGTAAAATTTTTTTGACTTTTTTGTTCTGGTGTGGTCGACCAGTAATTCCGACCAAACATCAGTCACTTTTGTCCAGATCCGATCGTGGAAATGAGGGTTCCGGCGATTTCAAGCAATTTCCGATGACTTTTTCAATGATACCAGGCAATTACCAGCTAGTTTTTTAATTTTTTTTCCTCAGTGAGGTCGCCTCTGCATTTCGAGGCAGACCACATTTTTTTTATTTTTTGACCAGTTCCTGGTGGACAAATCTGATTGCCAGTGACATCATTATTTTTTTTTCCTTTTTTTTGGGGATTCCTGCAATCAGTTCCTTGTTTTTTAACTAAAAAGTTTGGTTTTAGAAGATGTCCTTTGGAATCGATATGTTTGGCTCCAAAAGTACTGAAATAGGAAGTTCAAATCCTATAATCACTTCAGAACTATTAATGGGTAGTTCCAACTATTTAGCATGAGCTTCCTCGGTTGAATTATGGTACAAAGGTCAAGGGGTCCATGATCACTAAACAAGCAATACTTGTGTGGTAGAAGAAAAGAGAAAGGCCAATAAGGAATCTGCAATAGCCAAAGCACAATGGGAGAAAGGTTGATGCTCAAATGTGTAGTCTCCTATGGCGATCTATTGACTCCAAGTTGACGCCCTTGTTTTGCCCATTCCAATGGGCTTGGGAGAAGGGTCATGCTTTATATACTAATGACGTATCTCGATTTTATGATGTGGTATCTCGAATGACCAACTTAAAGAAACAAGAATCCGATATGTCTACATACTTGGGACAAGTGCGAGCAGTAATGGAGGAATTTGAAATGTTGATGTCAGTCACTGCGAACGTGACAACACAACAAGAGCATAGGCAGACATTGTTTTTAGTCCTTACACTTGCTGACTTCCTGTTGATCATGATTCTAGATGTGATCAGATCTTAGCTAGTCCTACCATCCCTACAATGAATGAATTATTCTCTCGTTTACTTCATCTTTCTGCACCTCCCAATCATAAAGTAGTTTCATCACCCACCATTGACTCCTCTATTCTTGCATCTCAAATTATTGATAAACAAACATCTACTATGGAGAACCGACGAGAAGGAGGTCGGGAAATTCGCAATGGAAGATCTCGCTCTAATTGTAGTTATTGTCACAAGTCTGGACACACTCGCGACATATGTTATACTTTGCATGGTCCACCGCCCAGTTATGATCCTATTGTTAATATAATGAATCCCTTCGAAATCGCGCACATAAGCAAACATCCCTACAAGTAGCACTTGTTGCTCAGCCTAATGCTTCTGTTGCTCGCCAAACCGAACATCCAATAATGCTCATATTGCTCAAGCAAAATATGATGAGTTCCTTCTGTATCGAGCAAGTACGCAAATGTCTCCACAAGTAGCATCGGTTCCTCAACCTGCTATTCCTATTGAGGGTAATTCTTTTGCTTGTGTTTAACAGTCTAGTACTCTTGGATTGTGGGTAATGGACTCAGGCGCTTCTGATCATATTTCTGGTAACAAATCACTTTTGTCAGATATAGTTTATTCATAATATCTTCCTGCTATTACTTTAGCCAATAGGATCCAACAAAACCAAAAGGGGTTGGAAAAGCCCAACCCTAACCTTCTGTCACCTTATATTTTGTTCCTTATGTTCTTGGTTCTCCTTTTAATTTGGCATCTGTTAGTCGTTTGATGCGAGCCTTACATTGTGCCAATTATTTTTTTGATGATTTCTTCCTTATGCAGGATCGCAGTACGGGACAGATGATTGGCACAGGACATGAATCATAAGGCCTTACTATCTTACCTCTTCAAATTCCTTCACATCATGCTCCGTTATAGATCCTCCGGACCTAATTCACACACGTTTGGGACATCCGAGTCTATCTAAACTACGAAAGTTAGTGCCTAGTTTGGCTAGTTTATCCTCATTAGATTGTGAGTCGTGTCAACTTGGGGAACACACTCATGCTACCTTTTCACGTAGTATTGAGGGTCATTCTAAGTCTATTATTTCTTTAGTTCATTCTGATATTTGGGGTCGTACTCAAGTTAATTCAACCTTAGGATTTCGTTATTTTGTTAGTGTTAGAACCCGCAATTTAATTTAAACCCCGAAAGTCCTTAATTGGATCGATTTAATAAAGTTTGGGACCAAGTGTGGAATTTCCTTTAA
>JAPFFP010000103.1:4421287-4447720 GCA_026153255.1 Solanum medicagineum
TCTGTCGAAATTTTCATAAAATCCCTACTTGATTTAGTTGTCAGTTTGGCTTGGTATAGTCCGGGTGCCCAATCGGCACCAGTCACGACCCCTGGGTTGGGTCGTGACAGTTAGTCTCATTGATGATTATTCAAGATGTGCTTGGCTTTTCTTAATGAAAGATCGTTTGGAGTTATTTTCTATATTTAAAAGTCTTTTGCTGAAGTACAAAACCAGTTCAATGTTTCCATTCGTACTCTTTGTAGTGATAATGCGTTAGAATACATATCCTCTCAATTTCAAGAGTTTTTGACTCACCAAGGGATTATTCACCAGACGTCTTGTCCATACACCCCTCAGCATAATGGCAAAGCAAAACGAAAGAATAGGCATCTTATTGGAACTACTGGCACCCTCTCATTGAGTCCCATGTTCCACTACGTTTTTTAGGCGATGTGTCCTTGCATCTTGTTATTTAATTAATAGAATGCCCTCATCTTCTATTCAAAATTAAGTTCCACATTCCACACTGTTTCCTTCGTCACATCTCCATTCGATACCTCCTTGTGTCTTTGGGAGCACATGCTTTATTCATAACTTAGCTCCAGGAAAAGAAAAATTAGCCCCTCATGCTCTCAAATGTGTCTTTCTTGGTTACTGTCGAGTTCAAAAAGGGTATCGCTGTGTTGTTATTCCCCTGGCCTTAATCAATATCTACCTCCGGTCCTACCTGTATCGACTTATGAGGAATCTCCAATTGTAGTTTCACCTTTGACAAAACCCAACAAACCTCCACCTCTCTTGACTTGTCATCATCGTCCACGTCCAGCACCAATTTCAGATGATTAGTGTCATGCGCCAAACCCTGCTCCTACTGTGGACTTGCCTACTCCTAGCCAATCAAGTGCACTTCAAAAAAGTATACGGTCCACTCGAAATGCTAACCCACATTATACTTTCTTGAGTTATCATCGTCTCACATCATCGTATTATGCTTTTGTATCATCTTTGTCTTATATTTCCATTCCTAAGACTACAGGTGAAGCACTTTCTCATTGTGGATGGAGGCAGGCTATGATCGATGAGATGTCTGCTTTACATACGAGTGGTACTTAGGAACTTGTGCCCCTTCCTGCAAGTAAATCCATTGTTTGTTGCAGTCATTGGAAACTTGGCTATGATCATCATTGCCTCTTCATCAGTTGGACATTAAGAATGCTTTTCTACATAGTGATCTTGCGAAAGAAGTCTATATGGAGCAACCACCTAGTTTTGTTGCTTGAGGGAGTCTAGGAGACTTGTATGCTGATTGCGCAAGTCACTATGGTTCGAAACAGTCTCCAAGAGTCTAGTTTGGAAAGTTCAGCACAGTAATTCATGAGTTCGGCATGACTCGTAGTGGAGCTGACCACTCTGTATTTTATCGGCATTCTGCACCAAATCTGTGTATTTATTTAGTTGTTAATGTCGATGATATTGTTATCACTGGCAGTGATCAAGATGGCATCACTAGTTTGAAGCAACATCTCTTTAAGCATTTTCAGACTAAAGACCTTGATAGATTAAAGTATTTTCTAGGTATTAAGGTTGCTCAGTCTCCATCAGGTATTGTTATTTCTCAATGCAAGTATGCTTTAGACATTCTTGAGGAGACAGGAATGATGGGATGTAGACCCATTGACAATCCTATGGATCTAAATGTTAAACTGCTTCCAGGACACGGGAGCCACTTAGTAATCCTGAAAGGTATAGATGGCAGGTGGAAATTAAACTCTCATAGTGACTAAACCTGATATCTCGTTCCCTGTGTGTGTTGTAAGTCAATTTATGACTTCTCCTTGTGATAGTCACTGGGATGCAATTGTTCATATTCTGAGATATATAAAGTCAGAGCCCGAAAAAGGACTACCCTTCGAAGATCAAGGCCATGAACATATCACGGGATATATAGATGCCGATTGGGCAGGATCACCCTCTGATACACTGTCTACATTCGGATATTGTGTGTTAGTAGGAGGTAATTTGGTGTCATGGAAGAGCAAGAAACAGAATGTGGTTGCTCGATCGAGTGCAGAGGCAAAATATCGAGCAATGGCTGCAGCAACTTGCAAGCTTATTTGGATCACTCGGTTATTGAGGGAGCTAAATTTGGGCAAAATTGATCAGGTGGAACTTGTGTGTGATAATCAAGCAGCTCTTCATATTACATCAAATCCAGTGTTTCATGAAAGGACCAAGTACATTGAGATTGATTATCACTTTATCAGAGAAAAGATACTCTCGAGATATATTGTCACAAAGTTTGTGAAGTCAAGTGATCAGCTTGCAGATATCTCCACCTAGTCCCTCACTGGTCCTCGTATTAATTATATTTGTAACAACCTAGGTGTTTATGATTCATATGCACCAACTTGAGGGGAAGTGTTAGAATAGGAATAGGAATATATAATCCTATTTAGAATTGGAATAGGATAGTATGTTATTCCTACTTGGACTTAGATTATATTGTAGTATCTATAAATAGGGTCTTCTCTGTAGTAATGTAAATACACAAGTCTATAATTTTTTTCTTTAATATCTCTCACAGTATGCAAGATGTCTTGTTTCATTATCTTCAGCATTTGAGGATGAAATCCATAATGAAGCCATCAGGTACTGGCAGAACCTTTGAGGTGCTGCAAAACCTCTTGTTCTTCAAAGCTATATTGCGAAATCTACTTTTCCAGCTCTGAAATAGTAGGACAATTCTCAAAATTGTACCACAGGTCTCTAACACTCTACTTCTGTGGATAATTTCTAATAGAAGTCAATTGATCTTCCCTCTAATTCTTGATGGATCTTCAAAAATTTCCCCGTAAATCATCAGCTGGTCTATATTGTTCTTCCCCTTATGAGCATTTGCCATTTTGTGCAAGAACTTAGTGTTCTTTAGACATCTTTATCTCCATGACATTTTTTCATTTTTGACAAACACCTCATACTCCAAAAATAGTGCGGCTTTTTCTCACTTTCTCCTCATCATTCAGTGGTCTTCTATCCAATATAACCTCCCAATCAGCTAATTCCCAAGTAGATTCCTTCTTTGAGTGTTGAGGTTTCCTTGATAACTTTTGCTCCCCTACTTTTGCTTTGTTTGAGAGCTTTCAGTTTATAAGCCAAAACGAAGTCTGGTTTCCCTGATGGCTGAAATGAAACCCACCAACTCTGAACTCTGTCCCAAAATCCTTTCAGTTCCTAGCTACCATTTTCTACCTTAAAGTAAGATTTATCATGTGCCCATGTTCCAAATTGCAAAGCTATTGGGTTGTGGTCTAAACCAGTCTCTGCAATAAAACTTGTTTTATGTTGGTTAATTTGTCGTCCTATTCTTCTGAATCAAGAGTTCTGTCAATCATAGATGTTGTGAGGTGGATAATCCCCTTTAAACCATGTGTAGGTTCCCCTTCCAAGTTAGGATCAATCAGCTTCAATATCTTCTAGAAAATCATAGAATTCCACTATGTTTCCGGATCTTCTCTTACAATTCCTCTTTTTTACAAGATATCATATTAAAATCCCTACTAAGCTCAAGCTCCTTCCATCAGACCCCTAAGCGACTAGTTTCATCCCATACATCCCTTCTTCCAATGCCACAAATTAGGGGCAACACTCGTATTCCGGAAGAAAGAGCTTCAGACTTGCAAGTACTACCTCTGTCCCCTATTATATGGGCACTTTCCATTTTACACGGTGATTAAGAAATCATTAATACACTAGTAAACTTTACCATTTTACCCTTTATTTATATCAATGTACATTAAATAAAGTTAGAAAAAATATACATAAAATATAGGAATAGTTTACTCTTTGAATGTGAAAGTAATTAATTAGCCTCTTGAAATTTTCAAATATTATATTAATGGTGAGGTAAAATGGGGAAAAAATAATTAATTCTATCCTAATTTAGTAAGTGCCCATATAATATGGGACAAATATTTATAGAAAGATGCTCATATAATATGAGACAAAGGGAGTAATAGTGCAGGCTCCAATTTCTAAAACCTCCCCTTTCCACACTAAACTGTCCCAAAACAATAAATTCCACCTCTTATACCTCTAGCCTCCAGGCATGCATACCTCACCCATCTACCACCCCATATTTGATTAACTGTCTCCTTTGAATACCCCCACCCCCAAATTTGGTTTCTTGGAGGCAGATGACATATGCTTTCCAATCCATAACCAAACTCTTCACTAATCTTCTTTTGTCCCTCCCATTTAAACCCCTCATGTTCCAAGAAACAAGTTTGAAATTCATGATCAATTGTTATCAAACTCCTTCCCCTGTTTCTGTTACTGTATCCTTAAATTTCACGTCAAAAGGTACTAAGCTTTCTAGTTCCTGGGCACCTTTAAACCTAGTTGTCTTGAAATCTTGCTCCATCTTTCTTGCTTGTCTACTATCTATTTGTCTCAAGAGTTCCGCTGTCTCCTCCTTGTGGTCTGAAAATCCACCCCAAGCAATTTTCTCAACTTGATCATATTTAGGTGAACCCAAATAGTAGTATCCATTTCTTTATCAAGGGTTTCTGTTCGAGTTTGCATGTGAAGTGGCACATCTTCCTTTATCCAGTTCTCCTCCTCCATAATTGTGTTGAGACTCTGCCCTAGAGGTACATCTTCTTCCACCACCAGCCTGTTCTACCCTTTATTATTACCTACTACCTCAGCCTCCCATGTCTTTGTCTGTGTTTTCCGCAACCTCCAGAGTGTCGCAAAATCCTACCACTATTGCATATGTTAGTGGCTCTGGAATCTTTTTATGATTTGCATGCAACTCTAGCTGTAGAGGATGAATGTTGAAGTCCAAAGCTTCTCCGACAGGTCATAGTTTTGGTCCCAATTTACTGCCTTGCAATTTGTTATAAATCAGAAGGGCTACTGGATCAGGCCCAAAATTTTTTGTGTTCAGACCTAAACCCGACTTTGCTTCTATGGCCCAATTCTTCATTCAGGGGTTGTTCTTTTGATTAAAACAAACAATCCTCTCACGTTATTCTCACATGTTTTTTAGTTAAAGTCTGTTCCAGTTGTTGAAGTGCCTACATGCCCAAGAGCCTCTGCTGGCGTGAATTTAGTCAAAATAGTACTAGGATTATCAGATATAAATAAACGACCTCTATTACCCAGCGGTCTGAAGGTGTCCTCTTTTCTGATCATCTTTGTCCTTCAAGTCGTCGGAATCTCACATCAAATTGGTATTTTTGAAAATATATCTGTCACTTTCTATCTCTGCCTCTCTAAGAACTTTTGCTCTGTCGCCCTTAACTTTGATTGTGGCCCACCGCAGATGATTTTGAGTGGTATCCTCTTCTGTTTTAATCCAGCCCCCACACATATCTCCGATCTGCTTGAAAGTGGCTCGCGACCACAAGTGCAGAGACAGAGATAAATACGGATCCATACCCAGCTTCTTGTCACTTTCCGCCAGCATTCAGCAGTGCAAGACCACCATTCTAGTGACAGTTTTGGATTTCTTCCATCTCTACTCACCATTGATGACATTCTCTGCTACCTTTCTAGATGGAAGCTAGAACAGAAACTGGGAGTCATTCATGACATATACATTGATTCCATGAGATGACCTCCACATACTGCTAACCCCTCTCCGTATTTCATGCAGAGTTAGCATTTCTTGGCTAAGGTCCAAAAATTTCCCCACAATAGATCTGCCAAGGACATCCTCATCTGAGACTGTAGAGCTTCTAAGGCAGTTGATTCTGCAGTTGGTGATCTGCCGTGTCAAACCATTTACTGCTTCTGATGGCTTCAGCAAAAGAAGATTTGACCTGACGTTTTCTCATAACTACTGCTTTCTCACCCCTTTCTGGGACCCCAATGAAATTTTCTGAGCTATTGCTAACCATCCAGCTTTTAATGTAGTCTCAGGTGTAATCATATCTGACTCCCCCCCGCCGCGTGTACTGCAATGGAAGTAAAATTCAGCAAAGTGGTCCGTTGTTCTCCATCGCCTATAACTCTCATTCTCTGTTCCTTTAAGCCTTCCATAAAAACTTGGACCAGCCATCTCATAACTTTAAGACTTAAAAGTTATTTTCCTCATTAAATTCCTGCTGCACTCAGTCCATTCAAACCATGTTTCTGACCTAGAACTGGACTTAGAGATGCCAAAAGACTTAAATCTAGCATGGAGTAAATCCTTTCCTTCACCCATGTTACAGTCTATGGTTCTAAAATCTGAGAAAAGTGAAAGAAATAAGGTTGAAACTAACAAAGAAGGTGATAGCTTGGCCTGAAGATGACAAAGGAAGTTTCTGGCCGAGGGATTTACTGGAAAAAGGGTGATCTACCTCCTCCTAATAAGTAGGAGAGAGAAGATTCTAGGAAAAAGTGCCCAAGAGCATCGCTTCTTCTAAGACCATCAAAAAGAGCCACAAATTCTATGCTCAATTTTACAATGTTAGAAATTTCGGCCTCGACCTCTCTGTTGCACTCACTAGCATAGAATCGAATAGGAGTGGGGTCTTCGTGAGGTATCATAGAGCTGTAGTAGGTAAATCCTCAAGTTGCATGGGGTTCCAACCTTCCCATTAAGTCTAAGTTCATTGAGAATGGTTTCATCTGCACTAGGGGGCCTACAAGCTGTGGAGACAAGTTTGGTAGGATAAACTTGGTGAAAAGCTCGTCAGATAAAATGTTGGTCGATTTCTTTTGATTGTATTGGTCTTTAGAGAGCCTCTGAAAGGTCGGCCCACGAGTGGAAAGCACGTTCCATTTGTTGACTTGGGAATTAAAAAGAGGGGTCACATGGGTGGGGCATGTGACTTTATCATTATGGTTCACATTGCTAGGGTCCACTTTGTGATTTATCTCTGGGTAAGGACCATTGGACTTTTCCCCTCTCTTCTGAATGCTAGAGGGACATGCACCTCCTATTTCGAACCTAGTTCTAACAGTTTGGGTGTCACGCTTGTGTACTTGTACTCGTCTAAACAATGTCAGCACTTCTACCTATACCGACAGTGATGCTGAATTTGCCATCTGAGATTTCAATTTCTTCGGAATGGTGTTGATGGGATCTGAGATATTGAGTCTCACCCATCAGAGGTGATTCTTTAGCGATGCTTCTTCTTCAGTTTCTAACCAGCCTCCACACTGCCACCTAGATTCTTCATTATGTTGGCCGACCATAAGTCCATAGGAAGGACAAGGATGCGAACCAAAAACCAGTCAAACTTACAGTTGTTTGGGTATGCTCCTGTCGTCGGCTTCCACCAATTAAGCTTCAAACTTGCCCCTTGCCTCTTTTATTTCCCCTGAATGATGTGTTGTGCTTCTTTTCTTGAATGGAAGGAATTAATTCCATTCATGTCGTAGATCTGGAAGTTGGCTATTTTCCAGGTCTGACTGGCCCATCTTCTCACGTCATTCCTAGTTGGAATCTCATCACAATAAGAGAAACTCACAAGACATAACTGTTAATAGTGCCCCTCTCATCATGATTAGTGAGGATTGTTATGGTCTTCTGGTCAGTAAAGATGACAGGTGGCTACGAGGTCCACTTGTTCTTTAGAAAGGCCTCTTTGAAACTGTGTTCCCCAGGTTGGAATATAGAGGCTCCTGTATTTATGTTGTCCGTACAAGGGGATTCCTACTAATGAAGCTTTCAATGAGGTAGGAGAGACCCCATCACCCCTCGTGTAGTTGTGTGTTTTTAGGGATAATTATGACTGCCTTGGGATGTCCATCAATAATTGAGATAAAGAGAAAAAGATCTACCATACTCATTAAGCTTCAAAAAGCAATAAATGCTCGGGTTATCCCTAGCTTACCAGGTCTTAAAAGACCTTCCCCTGATGTTGATGCTTCCTGCATTCTTTTACATAACCACAGCAGAGCTCCGAAGCTCAGGGTCATTCTTCACATATAGTCCAGGATCGGAGCTACAGCCCATGAAGGGTGTGCAAGTGAACACCCTTCGTCCGAAAATTATAGTGTTGTGTGTGTGTGTGTATGTGTGTGTATATATCAGAATTTATAAATTATCAAATATATATTTTCTTTTCACAACCTTATCTACTCAGTGCCTTTGGTTTAGTGGAAAAGGGAGTGCAATTTTCGCGTGAGATTGGGGTTCGAATCTCCCTTCTTGTAACTTTTTGTCCACAACTTACGTAAATTCATTCCCAAAGAGTTTTTTGTGGGTCCGCTAATCCACCATCTTTCTTCTTTATGACCCCTTGTTATTTTTCAGAGTCTTTTTTTACATGTCCCTTTGCCCTCCCTAAAACCAAAGATATACTATTTGACTTCTTTAAGGATTATTAGATACTATTTTCTCCCTCATAATTTATATGATAACACTACTTAATTATTTATTTAATTATAAATTATTTAATAAGAATAAAAAGGTAATTTTACAATTATATTATTTTTAATTATAAAATAATATATTTTTTGACATAGTGCAACAGATGGTTGATAGATGGTTGATATGCTGGCCAACCATGCATCTTGGAATGCCCCTTGGGAAAAGAGCATACCCAAAGATATATGGGCTGGATGATAAAAAGATGGGAGAAAAGATTAACAAGACCAAGTATGTGTCTTTGAGAAGTAGATTGATTCTAATCAACTAGCCTGAATGCACTACCCACTTGTCACTATTTCCTATATCAGTAAATGCAGAAAAGAGGTTGGATATAGTAAGGAGGAATTTCCAATGGCGAGGCAATAAATAGAAGAGTGAATTACATTTTGTTAAATGGAAAAAGCTGACCATCATAAAAAAAAGGGAAGGGGCATGGGGATCAGGAGCTTGAAGAAGCAAAACAACTATGGACGTTCACCAAAGAACATACTTTATGAGGAACAGTTATAAAGGATAAGTATGGAAAAGAAGATTTTGGATGACTAAAAATGTGACCACTCCTTATGGAATCGGCCTATGGAGATCCATCAGGAAGTTGTGGCTTAATCTAAAAGAAAGATTGAGGATCAATATCATGGACGGAAGGGGACTCTTACTTTGGAAGGATACACAGCTGGGTCCTTCTTTGACTTAGCTCAATGGTAAAATTGAAGTTAGATTGCATCAAAGGCCACTAAACTATTCTTTAAACCATTAAGTGAATAGAAATCATAAAGATAACAAATGAATGGAAAAAAAACCTGGAGAGATTCCTCAGTGTATCCTTCTTTGACTTTGTTTAAGTTAGACACTTCAACGATGATGGAGTTTCCATTTGAATAACCAAGCTTTCCATCTGCTGTAACTTTTGAAAGTGGCTCAGTGATACCCTCTTGTAAGCTTGAAGCACAGACGCTTGGAGCAAGAGGGCTGCTGGGTGAAGCAGAGCCACCCACAGAAGCTATGTTACTATCAAAGAGTGGAATGATGGCCCAGGCAAAGGACTCCTTGTAAGGCATGATCCGAGACCATACTTGTAGTTTCTGTTTCTCTCTCTCTGTCAAATGAACCTACATACACATAGAGATATTCAATTAGAAGAAAAAACATATCCTAGAACATGCAAGATGACTGCATATAAACAAAACTTATCTGCACGCAAACTGAAAACAGAAGACAGTGATCAGATACCACGAAGATGAAAAAAGTGTGAATAGAAATGGTGAGCAGATTTTTTAATTGCAAGGAGATCTCTAATAATACAGCATACACAAACTTCGATATATGTTTATTTCCAGTCCAGCACAACAAAAAGATTCTATTTTAGCAGTTTTTGGCTTAAAAAGGTATCCAGTCGGCAGCAGTAAGATCATATCCAATACCATACCCGAAGTCTAGTATAGTTCTTTTCTTTCAGATTGCAAGAAAAAAAAAAGTGGGCAAAAATGGCAGGATGTAGAGAGGATATCTCCACTTTTTCAGGCTAATATAGATCTATATAGAATGTCCAATGGAAGCATATTCCTTTCTCCAAGAGTCCCGCAACTCCTAAAAGTTCAGCAACTATGTATCAAATGCAAAATAAGTGTAACCAACAAAAAGATGAAGACAAACTCTTAAGACCAATTTAAGCTTTTGTTTCGGCATCCCACAAATCACTTAAACTGAATAATGTAAGCAATCATAAAATTAGGTGTTCCCAGAGGAAGTCAAACTTACTGGTTCCTTTCGTGAATAAACAGAAGGAGACACTCCACCTTCTTCAGTGGCAGGTTTTTCTAGTTGGATTAGCAGACAAATAGACGCTGATGGAGCATCTAGATGAAAAATACAACGCCTTTCATAGGAACTGTTGGCCTGGAGATGGATCCACAATAAACAGAGGTCAACAGCCCAGCATCAGAAGAAAACTAGAGAAAAGTTGTTTTAAAACAAAAAAAAAGAAAAGCAAGAGAGAGAAAATCAAAAATGAAGCAGCTTACTTCTTGCATTTCGGTAGGCAATATATGGAAATTAAAATCTTCTGAAAGTTTTTCTCTTCGCTCCCTATTATATAGACAAATTGTGCCATAAAACGGCTCTACAAAAAACCTCTGAAACTCAGATAAGGAGTGGTGGCAGCTCAAAGGCTCAAATGAATAGAAAAAACTTAGGTAGACACATCTTTTTAACAATCAAGACTAGTATTCAACAATACAAACTCACCAACTAGTCCGGCTTGAAATGACAATGATAGGACTTTCACAGCAATCTTCAGACCGCTATAACCACAGCCATTTAAGTGTAAGAAACATTTCAGGAGGGAGAGGACAAAAGGAATGTTAAATGAAATACAACCTTGTATACTGGGACATATGAGCTTCAGGAATCCTTTGCCCAAATATTAATGATCTTTCATTTTCCCAGTCAAAAACCGGTTCATATGTCGCTAGAGGAGATTCACCAAAATGCTGCAAGTTAATAATTTGAGTCAACATTAAAGAACAAGCATTTTAAAAGACCTCCAATCTGCATTTGTGTAACAGGAACAACCTTGGAGACTTTGGCATTTGAGAGATCAGAGAAATTATCTTCAGAGAGTTGTGCCCCAGAAGTGCTGGGGATTTCACCATCAATTGAATCCTCAATCTTAGGCCGCCTAGCATTTGCAAGATGCATCTCTGGGGTCAATTCAGCATATAACCATTAGTACCAAGAAAGGCGATAATATGGCAAAGTGGACAGTTGGGCTGTAACTATTTCAATATTCTACTTTAAGCTAAAAAAGGATGCAATTAGCTGAAAGAAAATTTTAAATGCCAAACCTACGGGAAAGATATTTTCCCAGTTAACAAGACCAGTTGTATGAGAAAACAATTGTCATTAGTTTGCAACTTTGCACGGTGGCAAAGAATCAAAATGCTTTCTAGGGATATGACAACAAAAGAGGAACATAATTTTATGAAATACAAGATGCTCACTAAATGATAAGAAAGCTATTTCCACAAGGACAATTTCAGACATTCAAGGATTGCACATTCTGTTCTACACTAAGCAGGTCTAATAGAATTTCCATATTAATCGAGTATTTTCTTTTTAATATTAGTAAAAAACTTGGCACTAGAATTTTTTAATATATTTTGTTTTATTGAAATTACTTCAGAAAGATTGTTGTATTTTACTATGACTTTTTTTTTGAGAATGGTAACATTATATTTTACTGTGACTTTGCTACATTATTTCTTTATTTTCTTGATTTTAAAGAAGTATGCACAAAAGGACTAGCAAATAATTCTACACTTATCACCACTAAGATGTTTAATTTGGAAGAGATGAGTAGAGGAGCTTCAGAATGTATGAAATCGTCAGGTTTTTTAGGAATGGATGAATGAAGAGCATTGAAGATGTCTGCTGCAAAAAAAGAAATGCAATAGGTGCACATGACATGTGAAACTTCTTCGTTCAAGTCGGCATCCTTCCATAAAATGTTTAAAGCAATCTACTCGCAAATACACATAGATACATCACAATATGAGTGACCCCTAACCCTTAATCTTCACATACACAGAAAAGTAGTTCCCGTATAGTTTCTCACCTGTTTCAATATCAGTATCAGGACCCTCATATATTTGACTCTGAAATGAAGCCGGATTGAAGCTTTCATAGCGACCATACTTGTTCTCATCTTTTACCCAGTCAGTTCTGTAGCATTGCACAAGTTCATTTAAATGCGGCCACTGCTCCAAATTTTCATCAAGCTGCAATTACAAGGAAAGAATAATGAGAGCATGCTAATAGCGCAAAGGAAATTATCAAGTGCTGATTAAGAATGAGTTGGTTTATTGCATTTGTCAATATAACATTTATATCAAGGTGGGTACAGACATTATCTGCCTCCACATTCCATCAACAATCTAAAACGACCATACATGAATTGCAGGAAGCATCTTTAAATAAGAGAGTACTTGATCAAGTTAGTAGCTTAAACTGTACCTTGTAATTCTGCATGGGTTTATGAAGGATGGCTTTCAGGCACTTAATAAGGAATATGTATATGTGCTGCCCAAATTAAACTGAGATTTGGCCCCAAAAGTACAGTGAGTGTCACTTCTTTTATCATTTGGGAGATTGAAAGGATAAATCCTACCATAAGATGTATTCCAATACAAAACATGTTAGCTACTATAGGAAAATTGACGATGATGTCACGCATTGTATTGGTGTGAGGCGGATGAAATAGAGGCTCGCACCTGAAGTCTTGTATAACAAGAATGTCATGAGAACTTAAAGGTAAGTTCTACAGAGTGGTGGTTAGACCAGCTATGTTGTATGGAATAGAATGTAAGAACTCTCATATTTAGAAGATGAAAATTGTGGAAATGAGAATGCTGGGATGGATGTGTAGACATACTAGGAGAGATAGGATTGGAAACGAAGATGACCTAGACATACTAGGAGAGATAGGATCAGAAACAAAGATGACCTAGACAAGGTAGGAGTGGCCCCCTATGGTGGACAGATGAGGGAAGGGAAGCGAAGGGAAACGAAGCGAAATAGTTTGGCATGTGAAAAGAGAGGCGCATATGCCCCAGTGAGGAGGTGTGAGAGGTTGGGTATTATGGATTTGAGGAGACGTAGAGGAAACCCAAAAAAGAATTCGGGAGAAGTGATTAGACAAGACACGGTGTATCTTAGCTCACCAAGAACATGACATCAGATATGAAGATTGTGAGAAGTATTTTTGAATTGTGTAGCTGCAATATTAGACCGAGACCTATTTATAAACACTATATGACAATCCTTCTCCAAATAGGATACTATACACAAATGATACTCTTACTCTAATTCTAACACTCCCCCTCAAGATGTGCATACAAGTCATATGTCTAAGCTTGCTAGAGATGTAATTAATACGAGGATTGGTGAGAGACTTGGTGAAAATATCTACAAACTGATCACTCGACTTCATAAGTTTTGTAATAATATCTCCGGAGAGTATCTTTTCTCTAATAAAGAGAGTATCAATCTCAAGATGCTTAGTCAGTACGCTTATGAAATATGGAACTTGATGCAATATGAAGGGCCGGTTAGTTATCACACATAAGTTCAATCCGATCAGCTTTGTTTTTTTGCAGTTAAAAAAGTTGAGAAGAGGATAGTAGGATGACAAAAGAGGCACATGGCAAAAGAGGGACGAAAGTGTTAATAGAAAGTACACTTGGAAACATCCTTTACAGTTCATTCCTTGTTTCGCAATTTGGCCCGTGTACAAGATGTTAAATTGGAAGGATATGGAGGAATTTCCTATAGGGTTCAACAAGTTCAGCTAGGAAGTTCCACTTAATCAGTCGAGAGTACAAAGGTCTCCAAAGAAATAAGGGGTTTGGAAAAAAGGCCTCCAACTTACAACATGCCCTATAAAGAAATGTTAATGGAGATTCAAGCTTCAAGATTGACAAGTGTGCTCTATGAAAATCTTTGCAAATAAGTATGAACTTGTGTCAGGGTAAACTGCCTACGCCACACTCAATTGGGATGCGTCCCTTCACGGATCCTGCGTGAACACACAAAAGCAACAGGTTGCCCTTCCCGCTTGCTTGTTTACCCACTATTTTCGACAATAAACCTGGGAGAAACTAAAACCTTGTTCAAAAATTCTTTGATACGTAGTCAAAATAATCTTATAAACCCACTCATGACCATTCTACAAAATAAAATGTTCTATTGCTTCCTTCTTGAAACAATCTCTAGCACGAAAATCTTATGTCTGAATTTTAAGTAGTAATTAGCATTTCATACCTATATTGCTTTACACATTAGTTTCTCTAGTACCTCCATCACTCTCAAAATATCGATGACTCAATTCTAACTCTTCTTTTTGTATTGATGTAAAAGGAAACCCACAACCGCTAACCTTTGTGTGCACACAGAGTAAACCATACTCAATAGGTAACCCACACTTATGCAATAACTCGCAAACCATACTGGAGAGGTAACCCACAATAGGCACACCCAGTGCAACGAGCTCAACCCAGAAGGCAAACCCCTTACTTTTGCTGGCAAAGGGCTTCGAACTTGAGACCTCCAACATGGAACTCTCAAGTCAAACCACTGGGCAACCCCGAAGACTCATTCTAACTCTTCTCAATGTGATTTATTTTTTAATTTATGACCCTTCTCAAACATAGAGAACACGGATCTTTCGTAATTGTTTTACCTCAAGAGTTCTCATTTAATCTAAGTTATTATATTTACGATTAGAGGTTTCTAGGCTAATCACGTTCTTATTACCAATTTTAACTTCAAAGCTTCAAATATTTTTTGATCTGCTTACCAAAAAAGAGATGATCCTTGTTTTCTCGTGCTTTACTCTCAGTCCTAGATGACAATAATGGTTTGAACATTTACAAAAGCCAATGGCATTCTTTTGTCAAGTATGTGAGCATCTAGATCTTAATAGCCTATTCGGAAACAAGAGTGGATAACAATCAAGATGCAAATATCGATCTTCCTCAACACTAAGAAGCTCAGGCTCCAGAGAGTATTGCATCAACCCGAGCTTTTACTCTTTAGTCTCCAATGGTAAGAAAGACACCAATATGACACTTTGTCATCAACTACTAAAGAGAACACATCCTTCTCAAATGATTAGAGCATTTTCATCAAGTTGGAAGGACTTTAAATATTGAAGGGCTACCCGAGGCTCCTTTCTTTGCCTCTGTCAATAAGAAATAGAATATCGTTTTATTTGTAAAGCAATTACTAATAAATTGGGAAATACTCTTGTATACAAGTCATATAACAAAAGTACAAAGCCTACAAAATATATGACTCGTTATAAATGTCACTCAATCTTTTATACATAAATTTTGTAGGTGCACCTAAACCTAAGAATAAGATGCTATGAATCAAATATACAAATCATTTTCTAACCCCTCAATTGCTTTGCTATTTCTGTCTTTTACATTCCCACATTCAGAGCGTTCACAGTTTGGACAAAAGCCAATTCAAACACAAAAAACAACCAATTTGATCAAATAAACTGCTTTTATTTGGGTTTGGTATGGTTTTACATTTTTAAAAATCGATAATACTTGGTTTGGTTTTTGTTTTGTCCAAGAAACGGAAGAAATAACTAAATCGACAAATTATATACATATTTGTTATGATTTTATATATATTATAGAATTTTTAATGAACAAATTTTAAATATCTTATATACGTTTTCATCAAAATTTATTTATAAATTAAGAAGGGTTTGATGGAATCAACTTTGAGGCATGATCCAATTGTTGGTTCCATTGATTTTGATTTCATTTTGTTTATTGTTATTGAAGACTCAACTTGAAAAGAAAAAGTACAGCGTAATGGGTGATGTCGGTAGGTGTTGGTTTACAAACTAATTTGTTTTTCTATTCCCCACCTTGTCTTTTGATTTTATTTTCGTGTATGATTAATAACCGAATAACCAAACCAAAATTGATAATAATCAAACTAATAAATGCATATCATATTTGCTTTAGTTTGGATTTTAATATTTTAAAAATAAACTAAATTGGTTTGGTCTTGGTTTTGACCAATAACAGACCTAAACCAACCCCTGAACACCCCTAACCCACATAATAGATAGCAAGGAAACATCACGTGCCTCAAGTCTTCTCTTTCTTCTTCTCGCGACACATAATACTTCACTTAGCCCGCTTTTACCCACTGCCATGAAACAATTTAGCCACCACATGTGTTGAGCCACTTGGCAACGTAACAAGAGGTGATAACGCATCTTCTTCTAATCATCTATAAAGAATATTCTACTCTTTCTCATGAGCTTTGTTGTTAGAATCGGCCCTTTTTGCTACCTACAAGTGAAGAAGTGAACCTTGCTAGGTGCCCTAAAAATCAACAGATATATGACAAACTTGACTACGCTCACAACAAAAGTTTATCGTAGTATAAGTTGACTTAAAATGCATTATCACTTATTTGTCTTCACCCTTCCAACCTCTACGAGTTCTCACCCATGAGCATGGCATTCAGCTAGTAGAGTAGCTCCATGACGAAATAATCCACCTCCCTCTTTTATGAATTCCTTTTGAATCTCAAGTCCCACAAGCTCCTCTTCTTGTACCAACCAAATTTGTTAGGTCATTATCTCTTTCTATCTCAAGACTCTAAATAAATCACAAACCTTCAAAAGATCCAACTTATATAGACACATAATATCATGATTGACATATTCAAAGAACCAACAAAAATGGGCATCGCTCTTCTTTGACATGGATTGCCAGCAAAAAAGACTATTTACATTATGTCTTTAATGATCACCAATCGAATTGAGAGGCAGAGAGACTTGCTAAACACATATCTTGTGGGGAGATTTGACCACTAGATGGGATCAAGAAAGCGACTAATTGTGAAGTGGCCACTAGATTTAAATTCTAATTTGTTTTCATTTTACAATAAAAATCGATGTCAAACCGTCCTAAAAAACAAACCGTCAATAAATGAATAAGGCATTTCTTTTTGTCAAATAGTGATCTTCTCGAGGCCTACTGGATCTAGAAACATTATTCCTCTCCCCAACCATCCATAATGTAAGGATTTATTTCGGCAAGTTGACAATCTATCTAGTGGCTAAACCTGAGGACACTCCAAATGTAAAAGCAAGTTGTAGAGCATCTTGGATAGGTGTCATATCAATCTTTAAGTTGTAGGCAAGACTTATTTGAGAAAAAACAATCGCTAAAATGTTGCAATTCGTACCAAGAGAGTTCAAAGGTAGTAGATTTACATAATTTTCATCCTTTATAGTTTAGTCCTAAATTACTATTTCTATTCTTTAGGACCCTTAGCCAGTTATTAGGATAATATTGTCATTTTCATTTATCTAGGGTTCTCTTTTGCATTGTACAAATACTTTGTACGTACTAAAATGAGAGATATGAATGAAACTATTCCTTGGAAAAATTTAGCCTAGTTGTTACTTCTTAACTTAGCTTAGTTGTAGCTTGTTTCCATCTCAATTTCCAGTCTTGCATCATTTGGTACCAAAGCACCGATCTTGCTCGATGGGTAATCTAAAAAATGGCATTAGAAATGAAGGGCATAAAGGCAATGATGGAGAAATTGATTTTAGACACATGCAGGTTTAATAAAAATTATGACAAAATGAACTTTAAAACAATAGAGTTAGTTCAAGAAATGAAGTTCTCCAATTAGGAGGGTGAGAAATACTTCTCAGTGTATAGAAACTGAGAAACCACTGCAAACGCCATCTCCAATACCATTGCAAAGCCCTCCATACACCTCTAATTTCACTCCTAAGGACGCTAATGATTTTCAGTCTTCCACTCCTTTGTATCATCCATCAGGATTCTCTGAATTTTGGAATGTTAGGAAATTCCATATAGAGACACTACTATGCGTTCTCAATCAAGCAACATAGGGTTCCTTTCTAGCACTAAAACGTCGAGAACAAACCTTAGACCAGAGCATTCCTTTCTGCCTTCGCTGTTTCAGCAACAATAAACTTGCTCCAACACATATTTAAAAATTGAATCCCAAAAATTGTCGGATGGGGATAGTTTGAAAGATGTTGAGCCATTAGAAAAGGAAACAAATCTTCTCTTCTATGTCACAGCCAAAACCAACGGAGATGCTCCCTCCTAATAATGACCTCGAGTTGCAAGGTAAGTCTAAAGATATCAATTGTAATTGCATTCGACAGTTTGATATTGATAAAGATGAGGAATAAAATTGTTTGGGAGGAGATTAACTGTGAGTGGACTAGAGAAAAATGAAACTGGCAGGGAAGAGAGTAAATCATTTGTGTGTCCCTCACCTCTTGCCAAAATAGACATTCAAGGAGGAGGTGAGCATAAGGTGTTCAATGAAAGCTCTTCGTGTGAAAAGCTATGTTGATGTGCCTTCGCAAGCATTTGCAGTTTCACAAAGTTGTATTGAACCTGAAACTACTGTCAAGGGCATAACAAAGCTAGTAGTAGTTTTTTATCAAACATCATATGACATCGCTACTACTTTCAAAGGCTATGCACCTACTTATTGTGAGCTTCAAGTGAAGAATTAGGAATTCAAGTGCTCTTTGACTGATTCTATTGTTCCTCATCAGGTTCGTGCTCTTGAAACTAGTGTTCTTGTCATTCACATAGTTGTATACAACAAGGAGGATAGTCTTATGAAGTGGATGTTGGTCGATAGTGTTTATCCAACAAATGAAGGAAAGATTCGTGTGTTAAATGTTGAAGAAGCAAAGCAGTTTCTTGTTATTAGCAACCCCACTATTGAAGGAAAAAGATTAACAACAGTAGAGTGTTTCCCTGGGACATGTTCCACTGTTAAGTGGTGCAGAAGGCTAAGTTATTAGTTGGAGGGGCCTTTTAACAAGATGACACTTGTTTTTGAATGCTTCAACAATGTCAGTGCCTTTTATTATTGCTACCCCTTGATTATTATGGCTAAGGAGATGGAAGGATACTATGTAGGGAAAGCAGCTCAAGTTGTTCTTCGTATCACAGATTCAACAGATAGGATAATGGCTAAAATGGGAGAAACACTTCTAATTGATGGTAAGACATAAGAGTTTGGTGGCAGGGCATGACATTGGACTTGGCATCTCTCGAATTATCATTTCAGGGGATGATCTTGCACAAATGATCACAGTTATTACACAGGAACAAGTGAGTGGGCTAAAGTTATTCACTCCTACACATGAACTACAATTAATATCCAAGAAACGACTCTTTGCCTGAACTGCAATCGGACTTGGGCAAAGGGCTGAGGAGGAACAATCTGAGGTAACCACTGGTGATGCAAGTGATCTGCAACAGATCAGTGCTTTGGAAAGCAAAGGGTTGAAACATCCAGGATGCTGGAAATTAGCCCTTGGTCACTCATGGATTCTTCAGCTCAAAATGGGATATAATTATGAGGATGATGGCAAGGTATTCAATGTCCAAAATGCTAGCTGAAAACATTAATGATGTTGTCACGAGGATTTCAGACAATGCGTGTAAGATTACAGTAAGCCACGCTGATGTTCATGAGAATTGCATTAGTGGTCCTAATAAGTTAGCTTTTGGTGACTATATGTCGAGGTGCAATGAATATTTGCCTGTGTGCCATTGTCAAACACCGCTTTACCATGTGATCATGTGTTCTATGTCAAGTGTGCCTAGATTATGGTTTCTAAGGTTTTTGTTCCAAGGTGTTGCTGGTCCTTGTCCTACCAACGATAAATTTAATGGAGAGTAGTTGATATCCACCATGAGAATTTGAGACATCCTAATCAGCAGACACATGGAGCTGTTGAAGCTTTCAAAAGCTTCATGCATGCTTAACTTGTAGCGTGGCAAAAGTAAAGGTTTTCATGCCATTACATCAAGAGACCTTGAGCAACTGATTGATTCTAGTAATATGGCTGCTAGTCAAAAATCTGCAATTTCTCTTGGTGCTACGCACAAAAGAAATTGGGGTGATGATCAGATTACTCCATGGAACTTTCCTCGTTTCATGCTTGCTCTAACTGTGTACTACAACACCATTTTAAACACACATCCCTAATTTGGTGGGTTTGGGAAAAAGTGGAAGGAATATTGGTGACAATCGGTTATGGCTGACAAAAGATACTGTCTCCCTACTTACTGTTTCTAGTACTTAGTTGACCACATCCCGACTATACAATCGTTCTACTTCTAGAAGCCACTTCTATCAGCCTCGGGATATCATTTTCCTAAAGGTCATAATCACATTGTGGCTTCACTCAAAGAGAAGAAATATAGTTGCCTTGTTCGCTGGAGAAATAAATTGGGGCAGCTGAAGCATGCTCTAAGATTTATAAAGAAGTTGTGCAATATTATTATTAAGAACAGATATCAAACGCAGTTGGTAAGAATATGACTTGGTGGTAACATTGCATAAGATGCCTTGCTTCAATTTCAACATGGTCTTGCAATGAAGATCATTTTACAGTTTAAAGATGCACTATTAAAAATTAGCAGCATTTTGAGGCTAATTTGTTGCTTTTTCAGTTTTCGATAATGTCTCTTTTGCATGGTTGATTCTACATGGCCTTGGAGGTGAGGTGCAACAAAAGTTACCAATGATGATGAAAATGTATAGGCTGCCATAGATGGATCAACTTTTGCATTTATCGGTGGAAAATGATGCTACAGAAACTACACACGAGTCATCTATTATCTTGTTAGTTGACAAGCCATCAGGGAAACAGAGTAGAGATGTGAGGAGAAGACTCAATGTAGTCACTCTCTTGGTCCCTAAAGCTGTCGACAGAAAGTTCGTTGATGTTGGGTTAAAAAATATTGCCCTTGTACTTGTTTTCTCCTTGCAGTATGACTGTGTTAAGCATGAATTTGGAAGTATAAACTCAAGGATGCTCCCTGGAGTTCCAGTGAATTTTGGAAGACATTCATTACCCCTTTCACATTTCAAAGTTGAGGACAAGGTTTCTTTAGAGGGGGAAGGAATGTCGCAATCCGTACCAAGAGAGTTCAAAAGTAGTACACTGTATTTACATAATTTTCATCCTTTACAATATAGTCCTAAATTACTATTTCTATTCTTTAGGACCCTAAGCCAGTTATTAGGATAATATTACCATTTCCATTTGTCTAGGGTTATCTTTTGCATTGTATAAATACCTTGTATGTATCACTTGGGAGATATGAATGAAATTATTCCTTAGATTAATTTAGCCTAGTTCTTGCCTTAGCTTAGTTGTAGCTTGTTTCCCTCTCAAATTCCATTCTCGCATCATAAAATATGTGTTAGAAACAAAAATTGATACTACCAGAGAGAATGGTAAGACAAAGGTTTTGAATATCAAAAGATACCAAATGGGCAAAAGAAGCAGGCCTAATGGGAAAGACCCGCAAGTCTATTGCACAGAAAAGCTCAAACACCCAAACCAAAGACTACCACAGTTCTCAAAAGTACCCTCCCAATATAATTGGTAAACTTTCCAAGAGAACAGGAGATAAGTTGGATAGAAAGCCCAAGCACAAGGTAATTTGGCCTCCAAGGGTACTCACTGTATAAATAGGAAAAGACTCTAAATCAACACACGCTTTTTGCACAAAGGAGGTAAAACTATGTAGAGGCCGCTTTGATGACAATCCCATGGTGAAACTAGCCCGAACGAAACGTAGGGACTACGAAGATAAATACATGCAGTTGGAGAAGTGTGCTTTTTAGCATCTTCATGGGCCGACAAAGTGGCTTCCTCAGTAATTTGGCTATCACTGACTTGGAGCACAAACAGGAACCCGACTGGCATAGTTCTTAAGAATATTAAGCTTAAATATTACATTCTTGTAATTCTTTATTGACAATGAAAAAGGCTAGAGCTAAAAGAAAGATAACAGTTGAGACTGAGGAACATTTCCTCCCAATCTCTATGAAATCTGTCTAAACAAAGAAGAATTAGTAAGTCCAAAAGCTTGAATACTAAACTAACCAGCGGATCTAAATTCAAGGAACCAGCGAAGGAATGGTGTGGTATTCTCCGAAATCGATATCCACTAGATGAAGTTTCCATTACTGCAAAAGAAAAGGTATAAGGGAAAATATCAAACAGAGTACTGTTGGCAAGGGCAGGGTGTTTTACTCGGGGAAATATACAAATCTTGCATTGTAAACAATGTAGAGTAATGCCAAGCCAAAAACATGTTATAAAAACAAACAATTTAAACACATTAACAAACAAAAGAAAGCTCATTCTTTAACTTTAAAGATTGAAAATGACAAGAGTCTTTAATAATTTATTTTCTTCCCTTTCTGAGAGAAATGTTACAGAAAAAGTTGGTTAGTCATACTCAAGAGTTACAGTAGTCATTCCACCAAAACAACTTTGGAAGCAACATCCCATGAAAACAAATAACAACGCAGATCAGTTCGGGAAAATCACGAAGAGATATTTACAAATCGGGACTGTAGCTTTACTTGTGCATTGGAAAAAGCAAGGAGAATACGACTGGCAATATGCATTGTACTTTTAACAATCGGCAAAGGAGTTAGGGTTTTCTTGTCCCGTGAGAGACAGAAAGTAGCAAATCTGGAAGAAAAGGGTGAGGGAAGAGAGAGATGAAAACTTACAGATCGAATTTGCCGGAAAAAGTGACCGGCGGGGAGTTCGGAGACGAAAGCCGACGGAGAGAAACAAGCTCTTGTGTAAGTCAAAAAATAGTCAAATTAAAACGGACACTGGTCTAAATCAACTATTTCAGGAAGATATACTCTTCTTTTTTCCAAGTACGCCGTGACGTTATCTCATTTTCTTTTGCATTTTTATTTTATTGGGAATTTTTTTTATTATAGTGTCAAAAATAACTCTAAATAAAAATTATTGAGGGATTAGATATTATGTTACTAAATTTTTTTATTTAGAAATATGTTGCGATTCAAGTAGAATAAGTATTTATAGATAATTTTTTATTAGAAATAAAAGTGTATTTTTAAATTAAAAGAAATAATTGTTTACCCCAAAAAAAGTACAATTGAAAAAATCAAATTTAAATAAGAAATGAGATAGGTTGAATGAAATAATATTAGATAAATGTAATTTGTGTTGTTTTAATTTAAAAAGGGAAAAGGCATAATTTTTTTATCGAACTTATCCCGAAAAGTCAACACACGCTTAAACTATTATGACAATATGTTACACATATTTACTACTTAAAAATGAATTTATTTACCATTTGAGACGTCTAACACCAATTTCATATTATGTGGTGTATTACATTTACTGTCATGTCAGCACCATATCAAAATTTATATTTTTTTATATTGCTTTGTTTTGTTTTCCTTATTAATTAATTTTTCTTTTGTTCACTATGTTTAATCCTAATTATTTTTTAATCAATTATTAAATTTATCTAATAATTGTATCTTCTTCATTACTAAATTTTTATTTCATTTCTCATCTTACCGAAAAAATGATGTCCGGTCATTTTTAATATGAATTCTTTGTTCGTAATCATTCTTATATACCTCCAATTTTTCTTCTTCGTCACCCACCATCAAATATCATCACAATCATTATCAAAAAATTGAAATACAAAGTACCAAAATTTTATTTTTTTTTACAAATAAATCTTAATCTCTCACCACTCCCATTGAATTAAAATTCAATTCTTTATAAATTTTACTTAGATCTCTTCTTCTTTTTTGTGAGTTTTGAAGAAATCAAAATCCAAATCCAAAATAGAGTGAATAGAAGAAATTAAAGCAAAGCTTTGAAGGTGATCCGCAGCGACGACAATAAAAGTTGTCAAAGGAAGCTTTTTCGATGTTGTTTTGTTATCTCACATTTTGAGATTGTGATGAAATATAAGGAATGAAAAAAAGAGGATAATTGGTGTCATCTAAAGAAGAAGAGGACAACCGACGGCGTGTGAAAGAAGGGGGAGGGGGGGGGGCGTGGCGGAGAGGGGGGGAGGGGGGGGCGGGGGGGATTTTGATTTTTTATTTTTTAAAATTTTTAATTTTTAGCTGACCCGTTGATTTTTATTTTCTATATTTTTTCCACGTCAATTTTATCGGGTATTAAATTTGCTTTTAAGTAGTAAAGACATGTAATAGGTCGTCATGATAGTTTAAGCGTATAATTGACTTTTCGAAACAAATTCAAAAGGAAATCTATGTTGTTTCCTAATTTAAAAAGTATTTTCATACAAGTTTTACTGATACGAAGAATTAATGAACAAGTAATAATATACATATATAGCTAAAGACAAATTAAAGTATTCAATAAAAGAATTTGAGGTACAATAAACTATTATACGATGGTTTCTCAATAAAATTTGATTGTCAACAATTAATCCATCTTAACTCATGATAAATAATTAACTCACAATAAACTATTATACGATGATTTCTCAATAAAATTTGATTGTCAACAATTAATCCATCTTAACTCATGATAAATAATTAACTCACAGAATGTGATCCACTAAAACTTAATTATGTTTTGAGTCAACTTAGTCAATAGTGTTGCAAGTGAAAAAATTTCCATATATTAATCTCATATAATGTCATATTAACCCCAAAAAACTATGAATTTCTATTAGGATTGTGGGTCTAGTCCAACTCTTCACGCCCTCATTTTCTATAAGTCCACTTTTATACCAACATATGATACAATATGGTATAAAAGGTCCATAAAATATAATCAAAACTCACATTTTGAGAGCTCAACATACAATCTTTGGCCTTAGAGTACTTGAAACATCGCTCGAAAATGGTCTCTTTATTGTGCTTTTGAGAACATCATCAATTAATACAATAAAAATAAGTATAAGAATGAACTAAATATATTATTCATTTGGTCCATAGATACTATCAGGACATTTATCAATTTGAAAATCATCACAAAAAATTTAAAATGATCATATTTGATCCTGAAAGTTGTCTTTAGAAATATTACTTCCCCAAATCCATACCAGATGGTAACCTGGATGTGAATCAACCTTGAAGAAATCTAGGCCACCTATAATTGGTCAGCAAGTCATTAATCCTTTGCAATAAATATTTATTCTATAAGACACTTTGTTCAAATATTGATAATTTATACATATATATAATGAATTGTCTTTCTTTCGGAAAACTGGCATTGGTGCACTCTATGGCGACACACTACGCCTAATGAAGTCCTCATCTGATAAATTTTTTGCTATTTTTTTTAATTTCTTCAATTCTATTGGTGCCATCATAAATGAGAGAATTGATATCAATGATAGAGTATTGATAGAAAATTTAATATTCTATTTTGGGAGAATACTAAAGAATTATCTGGAAAAAATGAAAATTTATTAACTGCTGAAATAGACTGTAAGGTTGGTGGTTCTACATCCTGAAGACTAACAATATGATAAATGTAGTCTTTAGCAATTAAGTTTCTCTCCCAAAGACATAAATAGACCTATTCTTCGACATTGATGTATTATTCTTCCATTCTTAAACTATTAATAATTTTCGCTTGCCAATCAACATTGTCGTCACAAAACACCTACCAATTCATGCCCATAATAATATCAAAATCTAGCATATAGCTTTATCAAGTTCGTAGAAGCTATACAACATTGATAAACCCTTTTGGGGTAATAAAATCACCAATTAGGATAGACACAACAAAAGATTGTTATAATACTTTGGTGCTATAAACAATTTTTCAACAGTAAGTAGGTTAACATACAATAATGTAGAGCTTAAATTTATCAAAGCATAAATAGAGTAAAAACAGACACCCAATATATTTGTCCTGGCATCTGGGAATGCTTTAAGTCATGTTGACTTGTCAATGCATAAGTATAATTTTGACCACCATTAAAAGTAAATGCTCTCCCTTATCCTCGACTTCTACCTGACAAAGGCTATAGATCTCTCTACAGAATTTACATGAGCAAATAACCCTACTGTTCATCGGCCCCTCTGTCCTCAATCATGCTAATCTCTTAAATGGATAATATTTTTGTACATGACCTTTATAACCATAAGAATAACACATTGCAGAGACCTCATGTTATTCACTAGAAGTATTACAATGCATCACAGATGATCTAGATTACTCTAGGTGTTAGAACCCGTAAGTTAGAACTCATAAGTCCTTAATTGGTTCAATTTAATAAAGTTCGGGATCAAACGTAAAATTTCTTCTAAGTTTAGTCCTTAAAATTAAATTGTTGTGGGGCCTTAAGGGTGGCTTTTCTTGATTGGTGCAAGTGTAAAGTGGTGTCTATATATATGTGTATATATCTTGTACAAGAACACATTTTCCCCATACTTAGAAAATTTTGAGAACAAGAAAGAAAACCAAGCTGTAGCCTCGGGTTGCTACAGTACTTTCCAAAAAATTTCTATTTTTCCAAGTTTTCGATTATTTGACGCTTCAAGCTTGGTATATTGAATCCCCTAAGTAGCGTGGAGGCGTTGGTTGGTCAAGAAAACGTTTGGTTTAGCGCTACGAAGAATTCAAGTCTAGTAAAGGGTTGAAAGGTATGTTAATTTTTAGCTTTGTTTATGTTAATTAAAGGTTG
>JAPFFP010000103.1:4455883-4467472 GCA_026153255.1 Solanum medicagineum
ATCCCAGGTCTTGAAAGCATGTACACTTTGTTTGTCAACATATATAGGGGCTTGTAGTCCCAGTTATTGCATTGTGATGTTAATTAAGACAAGTCTAACGGTATTTGTGAAATATTGAATTTCAATGACGAAATATTTTGATTCTGTTTCTAAGTGTTCTTTCTTTTGGCTCATGTAAGGGTATGTCTTCACAAGAGGAGGCTATGTTGACTTAACAAGAAAACTCTCACTCCCTTTGGGTTACACTCTTGACAGGTATTTACTTTAAATTTCTGTTCTTCCTTTTATTCTTTGCTCATACTTGATGCTCTTTTTCCCAGTTGTTGATTTCTGCTCACTGCATGTACTCGTGGCGCTATTGATTTCTTTTACTTAGGTATGAGGGTCTAGTATTCTCTGTTGGTGGAAATGGGAGATCTTATGTTGTAATTCTTGAAGCTGGTCCTTCAGCAGATACAACACAAAGCAAACTGTATTTTGCCAGAATTAGCACAAAAGCAGGATTTTGCAGGGTGAGTTCGGATTTATAACGTGGAGGAAATTTTTTGATCAAGTAATGCCTCCAGTCTGAATTCTTTTATTATTTAATATTTTTATTTTAATGTTTTTGCATATGTACATGTTTCACAGGTGAGAGTTCCATTTTCTTCCTTTCGGCCGGTGAAGCCAGATGATCCGCCACTGGATCCATTCCTTGTGCATACCTTGACCATACGCTTTGAGCCTAGAAGACAGGTCTTCCCCCGACCGAAGCATTCCTTTTCTCATTGTTGGCATTTCACTTCTTCGAAACTTTTAAACTCTTTCTTCTACTGTTATACTTGAGTTACCATATTTCTGGAATTCCAAAAGTTGATTAATATATGAATCAATTGCTTATACACTTGAGTCCAGTCCACATTATTTTAGTACAGTGAAGGAGCAAAATCTTGAAATGAAATAATTGATCGAGTGGACCAGTCTTGATGAATGCACATGGATAATTGAAGAGTCATTTCCTTAATCCTGTATTTGTGCATGTAGGGAACCATACTATATTAGTTGCTAGTATTTTCACTTTATATTTCCTCTTGTTTCTCCAATCTATACGAACTAAACATATTACCTTACAGTTCAACTACTTCATTTCCACAATATACTGGCCAACAATGGACCATCTGTTGTCGGTAGATTTCTTTTTGCTTGCAACCTCCCAGCCCAAATCTCCACCAACCCCAAAGGAAACAAACTATTTTATTATTTCAAGTATTTGATCAATTATGTATGAAAGAAGAGCTATTTCCGCTAGAAGATCCAAGCCTCATAACAAAATTCATGGTTCTACCTGCAAAAGCCCTGTTCTAGGATAGATACCTTAACTCCATCTATGCATGAATCCTATGAAACATTTCAAAGTAGAATCCAACTCTTTTCCTGTGCCAGTTGCTGATGCTTGTCATGGTCTTTTGCTAATTGCTACAGAGGCCAATTGAAGGACCTACAGGGATGAATCAAGATTTGAGAAGCTTTCAGCTAATTATGGAATATATTAAGGCTTTGCCTGTAAGTTCAGTTGACTGTTTGTGCAACAGCACTATGTGAGACTTTTGTTTCTTCAAGTTTTTGCTTGTGATCTGCATGTAATAGTCATAATCTATGAGAAGTCTGGAATTTGACTGGTAACTGTTTTAGTATCTTCAAGATAATTTATGGTCTTGACTAGTCGTGATAGAACTCCATTCTACTTTCACAATTATTTTCCATATTTAACTCAGTCGGTTGCTAAAGTTTGGAGTTACGTCAATTTGGTTCAACCTTTAAAGTGTGCTAGTTCTTGGATAAAACTAAATGCAAGTAATTTTATCCAAGAATGTGGTTAGAATGTCCTAAATTGGTTGTGTGAATACTCTAAATCCGATCCAATTTATCGTAATCGATTAGTTAACATGTTGGTTAACCGTATGTCTCCTTATATATTTTTGCTCAATCCTCAATTTTATGAGCTAGATTTCGGAGTTGAAATAGGCCCAACGTTCAGTTTTCTTAACTTAAGGTCCTGCTGAACCATTGCATACAGTTGATGCAAAGGATAGAACAAGACATAGGTAGATTGACAGAGTAAGCAACAAAGGAAGAGTTCAATTGCTGCAAGCCTCCACATGAAAGTTGATTAGTTTCTCTTTATAGCTTATACATGTTTCATGATGTGCTGTGTTTCCGAGACTAGTCTCATCGGGTAAGTCCTAGAGAGAAAGATGACTCACGTCTAGTAGAATCTAATATGCGATTGGTAAGATAAAGGAAGCTGTCTTGTTCATATAGTTATCGTGCAGAATAATTTACTTGTCCTTGTCATGCTGTACATATTTATTTTTTAATTGGGTGTTTTTTTGTTTTTCCTCTTCTTAGTATCAGCATAAATGTCATGTTAAGTTCTACTCTTTTCTATTTGAATCTTAAAACTACAAGTGCGCCAAATCAATGAACATCAATTAATGCATATACACTCCAATTCTAACTGAAAGACAAATCAGTGTTTTCCTTATGACTGGTCATCATTGGATAGGCAGATGATTTGTGATAGGTTGTGAATCAGCATGGGTTTAGGCAATATTTGTGCATTGAAATCCTGACTGCAAATTTTAGGCAACTTTTGGTCGGAGCCGATTTATAGATCTCTGTGCTGTTCAGAAGAAAAGTAAAAATTTATATACAGAAAATAACTGTGTTTACAGTCGATGCTATTACTTCTTTTCATCAGCCATCTTTAAAATGATGATTTGGTTGATAAAAGAATTGTGTTGGACAATATACTTATTGCCAAATTATTGTAAATTTTGCAGACTGGACAAGAAACTGACTTTGTCTTGGTATCATGTACGGGGTCAGGAATAGAGCCTACCAGACGGGAGCAAGTTTTGCGAGCCAAGAGGGTGAGTTCTTCTTCAGACTCTTCCTTCATGTAGTTGTCTTGGATTAAAACTGAAGTCCTGATTATTTGAATTTTTGTAGGCTGGTGAAGATTCGTTAAGAAGATCCGGCCTGGGATACACAATAATTCGCCCAGGTCCTTTGATGGTAAATATGTATTCCAGTGTTCATATGCTGGTCTATCAGCTGGAAATATCAAGTATAGTTAGCTTCTGGTTAACTTTAGGACTGACCTTAAACAATGCGTCTGATTCGAGTCAGCTTTTGCTTTGCTTAGAATTAGTTAATCATATAGGCAAACATAATTGTAAATCAGCATTCTTTGTGATAGGTTGTATTTGGACTTCTAGTGGGAGAGCAAGAAGTGTTTTTGCCCCATATTTGTCAGAACAACTGTTAAACTATTGCTTAACAACAATGCTATTAAGTTTGCTGGAAGTTAAACTAAATGCAAATGGACTACCCTTGAAACCATATATTGGCCGTTAAGGACATAGCGGATTATAAGAAGGGAACCCTTCAAGTGGTCAAATTTAGTCAGAGTAGGACGGAATTAGTTATCGGCAGCGATGACACATATGTATTTCTATGGAAAGTTCTGCTTAGCAGATGCTATAATGTGGTTTTCCACTTGTGAAATGGTAAATGAAGTAAGCAAGATTTAGCAGTTGTTCCATACATTAATATGAATATTGTTGCAACGAGAGACCTACCACCCAAAATATCAGAGTATAGCAAATCTGAAGATTTTTAATGATTACTTTCTGCAGGAAGAACCAGGTGGGCAACGAGCACTCATATTTGACCAAGGAAACCGTATTTCTCAGGTAAGAGTCTTATTGTACTCATGAGAGAATTGCTATGCTTCCAATTGACCTTACCTTCATAATGTTACATGCAGGGAATCAGTTGTGCTGATGTGGCTGATATTTGTGTGAAGGCATTGCATGATTCGACAGCCAGAAACAAGAGCTTTGATGTGAGTAATACTTCTACTTGTTTTTGATGGCAGAATTTGACAGAAGAACTAATTGACCCTATTCCCTGACTAGGTATGTTATGAATACGTCGCTGAGCCTGGGAAGGAACTTTACGAGTTGGTAAGACCATTAGATAACAAATTTTATCAATTAAAAGATCAAAGGCTAACTATTGTACAGCCATTTCCTTCACTTTCTGTATGAATTTCTTTTGGCAGCTATAGTAGCTAAAATTTTACTTCATCCCTGTTTCTCATTCAGTTTCTTATAAAAACTGCAGGTTGCACATTTGCCTGACAAAGCAAACAACTATTTGACACCAGCACTCTCGGTACTGGAGAAAAACACATGATCGTGCTCACAAATAGTTCCAGTTTCAATCTTGATTCAATCTCTAACAGAAGGTATTGGTGTGAGACTTACCAAGATCGTTTTGACTCTGAGGAATGCTTTCTGTCTGTATGTGTTCTCAAATATATGTGTACATATATATATGGCAACAGTAATTTTTTGTTTACTGATGGCTGCGTATATATTAAAAATAGCAAGCACTTCCCCAAAGTTATTTTGTTTATGATGACCGGAGAACACTCATTAGTCATTACCAAGTGTATAATGGTCCAACTTGTTCATTCTTCTCTTTATCTTCCTCTGAAAATGGAAGGAAAAAAAAAATATAAACTCCAATGTCGTCAGCTAAATTTTCCATCAAGAGGGGAAGAAAAAAGGAATAGAGAAACCCTGTGACCAACATATGTTGCGGTGAGAATAGGAAAAGATCTTGTTGGGAGCACTGCCTCCCAGAATGGGCGCTGCAGTGTGAATGGCCCCCCCTGCAAGTACTGGGCACAGGATGGGAAACCTAAAACGAGTGATCTCCATGTATTCATATGGAATCATGTTATTTGGACTGCAATTTTCCAGTTAGGACAGCCCAACCGAGGCCCTGTCAGAACAGGGTGCAATACAATTTTACGTGCACTGTGTTCACATTTTGACTGTTCAAGATTGAACTGCTTGGTTTGACATATATGTTTTTCGAGCACACTTGTGATCGATGACCAAGGCAAAACAAGTTACAAGTCCCGAGTAACTGCTGAAAGAAAATGGCTGCATGCAGAGCTCAGTTTACTTCATTTGATGGCTCATCTTTCATTCTAAGATCTTTGAGTAATCCAGTTTTCTAACCTTGATAGAAGTGTGGATGACGGTAGAGGGGTGAGGATTGATGAGAGAGAGTGAGAGTTCTTGGCTCTGATGTCACCTTACATATGCACTGACCTTCATCTTGTTATGCCATTATTGATGATAGGATGTAGAGTATCGAGTTTCAGAGGTATGGTCTTGCTTATTTTGCATGAAGAGATAGTAGTTTGAGGTTTTACAAATAGGGGGAAGTAATGAGTTCCTCCACGTTCGAATTGTGATGTTGGGAGTTGTAGATTGAGGATGAGGGTAGATGAGGAGGAGTGAGTGCATCTTTATTATGGTATTGGTGTTAAACTTGTGTCATGTAGGAATAGAGATAGGAAGGAGGAGGGAGGTAAAACCTTGTGATGTGCAATAGATAGGTGAGAATATGTGGGTGTGAACTCGAGTGAGAGTTCATTGAATGGTGGAGGTAGAGGTGTTAAGTAGGATTGAAGATTCTAAGACATAGTTGAAGTGGTTAGAGTGACAGGCTTGAATGTGTTGTTGTTATTATGTAAATATTGATGATGGACTAGTGAAGACTTCATAGTAAGGGTTTGAGGAAGAGTAGTGAAGTAGTGAAGAGGACTAGTGATCTTTTAATGGGAGCCCTTGTGAAAGTTTAGAGCTGAGTGTTGAAGATTAGCTTTGTAGGTATATGATCGTGTTGTGAATAGCACCTTGAGGCTTAGAAGTAGGTTTGAATAGAAGAGGAGGAGGTAGATAGATGGAAATTGGAGTAGGAACTATAAGCTTAAGATTGACGGGGTAGAGTGCTATGAGAAGGGAGTACCATTGAGACGAGGTGCTGAGCCTGAGAGTTGAAGAGTTGTGTATAGAGTCTTATGTACCGATGGTCCCATTCTCCATTAGAGTTAATGGCTTCCTTCCCGAGTTTTAAATGTTGATTGTTGAGGTGTTCAAATAATTCAAATTGATTGAGTTCCGACTTTCCATTAGTGCATGATGGTGAGGATGTCTAAGATAATACCTCTACTCTTGATCTGAATCGATTGTGTATCCGAAGTGACTTGTGACTGCCCAGATTTATTGATGTAGTATTGAAACGATTCTTGATTGTTATTCATGCCTGACAATAAGAATGCTAGAGGGAATTTCCTTACCTCTAACTGAATGTATTATCTTTTCTTGAGTTGCTTGCCTATCCTTGATTCTGAGTAGAGTTGATTGTCGATTGAGATAGAATCGAGATATCGATTGATAGATGCGAATGTTGAGGGGAATTTTGAACCTATTCGTGTCGAAAGATGATGATGTTGAAGGTAAACGTCCTGTCCATAACGCTATTGAAATTCTTTCCTTGAGTTGAGGTACTAATTCAATTTCATTCCCAAGTCTAAGAGAAGTAGAAAGTAACGGATATACGATAGTTCGAGAGGTCCCGAGTAAGGAGTAAGATAGGTTCCAAGTCTACTTGTGACTATTTCTACCTTTACTTATCATTGAGGATGAATGATCCCAAGAGAGAGTTGATGTAACATTTCCGTGAAAATTTATTGAAACGCCCCTAAAATGTATCGTGCGTGCAATGCGTCTTCCAAAGCTCCGATGAGAAATTCGAGATTGAATTTGCAATCAGCGTAGAAAATTGAGTCAGAAAATGGTCTCGACTCGACTTTAACGTGAAAAAAGGCAGATTATTTGTTCCAAGGTGAGACAAAACAGTGAGATTTCCGCATCCAGGCCACGACGCACCTGTGATGCGGAAGCACACTTGGAATTTTTCAATTTTTCTTTGATGGGAAACTGATTCTCTAAAAAATCACCAAAAATAACTGGTGCGCGTCGCGCACCAATGTCCCAAAAATGTGATTTTCGCTTCTAACTTCAAGAAGGGTATTTTTGTCCTTTCGAATATATTCTTAACTCCCAAAACAAGTATTTAATCCTATATACGTTTGAAAGGGTTAACCGATTTTTCTTAGGTTTAAACTATATTCTGAGAGAAGGAGAAGAAGAGAAGAGGGTTTCGTGTCCAGGGCCAATTCGTGCAGGAAAATTGAGGATTCTTTAAACCCCAGGTATGTAAGGCTAAATGAAAATATGAGATTGTTCTCTCATGTGCTCTACAGGTGGTCTAGATGGTAAATTGAAGGTTCTTGAGTCTGGATCCATGATTTCTTGAATTATTTTTTGAAAATTTTATTATTTACATGTATTTTTATACGTTGATGATCATAAACTTGTTTTCTTGAATTGAATATTTTCATTAGATATGACACAAACCCTGCTTATTATTTTATTAAAAATTTGCATGAATGAAGATAGGATTGAGTCTAAAGCCTTGATTGGGAATGTATTGTGATTGTGATTGTGATTGAGATGTGAGGATGATGATAAGTTGGTAGAACTTGATAGTCCTTTAAGTCTCCATAAATAAACTCTAACTACTTGTCTATTCTATTGTTCCTGATGATTGTTCTAAGCCTTGAGCTACTGATTGAGATGTTTGTCATCATGAGATGGTGAAAATCCTTGTGAGGCTGATTTGAGAAAGATGATAAATGATGATTGGATTGATGTTAGGGTTTATGAGCAAGTTGGGTCTATGGGAGACGTATCAAGTACCGAAGAGGGTAAGAGTGAGTTTCACTCGCACTCATAACTACGTGGCCAGCGTAGGTGAGGATTGACTGTGAGCAACGGATGTTTCCTCAGTCCCAAAAGAGGACTTAATATTATCTCTATTTTGTATCCAATGATATATGCCTTCTACCCCGGCAAGGTATTGGGCGGATGCCGCAACGACATCACTTCATTGTACCATCACCGGCTCATAGCTGATGGGTGTAGGTCCGAGAAACTCCCATATAGGATTCCCTCTTGATAGCACTCTGATGTTGAGGTAATGGTATAGGGTGACAGATGTGACGGGTCATTTATCTATTCTTTGTTCTTTCTTTAGATAGACAGTTGGCATGTTGATTGCTTTTTAAATTGAGTTGATTGTTATTGTTATATTATTCTACCTTTTTCCGATTTCACTCAGCTATTTTACATACCAGTACATTCCACGTAATGATGTCCTCCTCTGGAACTGCATCGTTTCATGATGTAGATACATGATTTGAGATCGTCAACATGCATACCTTTGAGGATTGGAGACGTTCAGCTGTTTTGGTAAGCCTCCCTTACTTCGGAGGAATCCCTTATGTTTATTTTCATCTTGCCTTAGAGTTAGAGGCTTGGAGACGTTGGCACTACTTGATAGTGATAGAGGCTTCATTGACCAGAGTTGATTGTTGATGTAAGACTGTGAGCTAGTTCTTCCTACTAGCCTCTTTTATATATATATATATATATATATATTTGAGAAACCGATGATGATGTGCCCTTCCTATCCTTTATGTCTTCCGCTGATAGTAGAATGCTTAGATGAATGAATGTGAAGAAGCCAAGTGGTTCGTTTGGGACTAGCAATAGTCTCTGAGTGCCGGTTACGTCTAAGGCACCTTCCCGAGGCGTGTTATACGCACACAGAGAGATGTGTGTGTCCATTTAACGTTATTTTCTATTTTTTATATATGTAATTTTGGTGGTTAGGCATACTTTAACTAAATTCATAGAATATTTATTACTTTTTAAATAATATAAATATTTTTTTAATCTCATTTTATGTGACACTCTTTAACTTGACATAATATTTACAAATAGAAAAAGAAAACTTTTGAGACTTATAGTCAAAAATAATGTTTTCAAAAATATTTTCGGAGTGAGTCTCGAGGTGGAGCACACTAGAAACACTTTGGGACGTCAATTGAAGGCGTAGATCCATAGGGCATAAATCCTAGAATTGAGGTGTAGGCCTCACGAGTAAAAATGTAAGTCCTAGACATAGAAATGCACTCCGGGCACTAATTTTTATTTTTATTATTCTTAAAGTATTTTCTCTATAAAATATTTTTTTTGTTATAAATATAATGATATTTATACTTTATGCTATCATATTTCTTAGGTTGTACAATAATTTCTTAAATAAATACGAAAATAAAGAAACTCTCATAAATAGTTTTTTAGATAATCATATCTCAAATTGATAAGATAGAGCTTTCATAGCATTATATATCTTAGGCAGCTTTATTCATTTTTGGTCACTACTCTTACCCTTTTTATTCTTTCCTTTTTTGAAATATATAAATAATAATTAGCGCAAATAGTAGGTGAGGGTGGAAAATAAATAGAAATAATTTTATTTTATCAGTTATTTTTCTATTATAATTTTTTATATTGTAAAATTTCTCAAATAACAATACATTTTTTTCTGTATTACTGATGATTTATTTGTATAATATTTATAAAATTATTATAAATTTTATTTTTACTTATGTTCTTTGTATTAAAATTATAAAATTTAAGATATAACATATATGCCTCATAGACTCATGAGATTTACATATCATGACTCGAAACTTACGTCTTGCCTCATACCAGATAAAACGCCTCACCTCATGCTCCCACATTTTAAAATACTGATCTAAAATAATTCTTAAACATATATGTATGATTAAAACAAATTAAAGTTAATTTTTTTCTTAATTTGAATATAATAACATACTTTGGAGAACGAATTAAAAAATATCATCTAAAATAAAAATGTAAAAAATATTAAATAATTATGTACATCAAAATAAAAGATATATTAAGAAAAAATCTACGTTGTGTAACAAATTATATCTAAAACTTATGCTCAACCCACCTCATTTCCTATCTTTTTTTTTTTCTTTCCATATATAATAAATAAATAAAATAATCTCATCATACTCATTGAACAAGTTCAACTTGTTTCTTTCTTCTCCTTTGGTTTATAGAAAATATATAGAATTGGTGTTATGGATTACCCAAAAATAGTTTTCCCCCTGGTGCTACTAGTAGTATTTCCATTTTCAAGTGCTGCGAAGAGCAAGTCAGCATGTGATTTTCCGGCGGTTTTCAACTTCGGCGACTCAAACTCAGACACCGGTGGATTGTCGGCGGCATTCGGTCAGGCTGGTCCGCCCGCCGGAGAGACATATTTTGGGGCCCCTGCCGGACGGTATTGTGATGGCCGTCTTGTTATTGATTTTATTGGTAATTATAACAACACTTCCTCAATATTGGGCTTATCTCTATTTTCACTTTTCAAATTTCTTATTTGGATAATAAATACATTCCATAAATTTAAATTAATATTGAGATTTATAAATTAGGACGATGAACATTTTATATATATTCCTAAAATATAAAACAATCTCACAATTTCTTTTTTCTTTTTTAAAACAGCCGTATCAGAGAAATTTTATGGCTCAAAATACGTCTCTTCAATTATTCTTTAGTATATATTAACATTTATTTGTAAGTATTTGATTGCTATATTCTTTACCCAACTAGAGAAATACGTTACACTATATTTTACTAATTTATTTTTTAAAGTGGAAGGAAACAAATTTATCTTTCTCTTTAAATGTTGTAATATTTTCCCCAAAGCATTCATATTAGACTAAAAATAATGTGAGAACAAAAAAATAAAAACAAAATCAAAAGCAAGTATGAACTATTTTTACCAAAGGCAAGTAAAATTTTTTTTTAATATATTTAGGAAAATATATTATCTACAACCTAAATTATAGAATCAAAAAGATATTCCAAAAATAAATATATGAAAATATTATTTTAATTATAATTAAAAAATTTATCTTTAATTTATTAAACTTCGATCATTAAGTTTATAAAATGTGCTTTTATCTCTAAATAAGGAAAAAAAAAAGAAAATGGAGAGGAGCCAAATAAAAAGTTATTCTTGCTACGTCCTTCATTTTAATTTATATGCTTAGGGTTGTTTGGATGAGCTTAAAACTGGTTGACAAATTTCAAAATAACTTAAAATAAGTTAAAAATAACTTTAAAAATTAAGTTAAAAGTTAAAAATTGGTCCTCTCCTACTTTTTTCTTTTAGCTTAAGAAGGTGTTTGGATAAGTTTAAAAGCTGATTAAATCTATTTTTAAGCTCTTTTTAATTTTTGGAAGTGTTTGACAAATCTTAAAATAGCTTAAAATAAGTCAAAATTAGAAGTTGGTCCCCTCTACTTTTTTCTTCTTAGATTAAAAAAGTCATTTATGTTTGACGAATAAATTTATCTTTTTATCTTTAAGATTTGCTTATAATTTCTATATTATTTTGTTCCTAATTTTTTTCTTTTCATATTTTTTAAAAAATTTGCTCTTTTTTTTTCCTTGCTCTTTCTTTCTTTCATTTTTTTTCCTTCTTCCTGTTTTTTCTTTTCTTTCGTTTTTTCTTCTTTTTCTTGTTCTTTCTTTCTTTTATTTTTCTTCTAAATTATTTTCTCCGTATTTTATTCTTTTTATAACTTATTTATGGTAAAGAAGAAATATAGTCATTACATATTACAAATAATTTTAAAAAAATTCAAATATTTCATGTATTGTTAAAATTATATATTCTAAATATGAAAAATAATTTAGACATATAAATTAACTTATATAATCAATT
>JAPFFP010000103.1:4467572-4487355 GCA_026153255.1 Solanum medicagineum
AACTACTGAATGCATGCAGGATTAATTTAGTGCACAATCTGATTCTTAGGAGTAAGAGATTATTGTTATCACAATAAAAATATGTTTCCCCTCAATCATTGAATCACAGTGACAAAATTCTTAATTTATGTATTTCCTTAACTCCCACTTGACATCATTCTCAACTTGCAAATTCCCATTGGCAATCCAAATACTAACATAAAATAAAATCCACTAACAAGTAGCAATCTGCCTAGGCTGTAACATTAACATAGATATTTTAATAAGTCTCAAGGGTCATGGCTATCCTAAAACCCGTTCAACAATTTCCACTAGATTCCTAGACCAATAAACACGTGTATGGCGAGAAAACTATACATTGGAATTATCTCGAGCAAGAAGCAAATTGAAGGAGTCAAATTGAAGTTACAACCGTACCTCAAGATGCCGCTTTCTTCCCTTCGCAATTCTTTTGCCTTCTCTTTTCTAACTTATTATGTATTTAAAGTAATAAACCCTATTATTTATTTTAATTAATATAGAATAAGTGGTACAGGATATTTATTAAGTTGTCAATTTAGTCTCCTAATTAAACTAGATATCTAAATTTAATTTAGTCTCCTAATTAAACTAGTTATCTAAATTTTTACCCCTACATTAAATAGTCATAGCTACTGAATAGTCCAAAATACCTATTTAAATATTTTAAGATAATTCTTGTAGGAATTCAAGAGCACTAATTCTTAAAATGACCTAGCGGGTCGTTACATAGAATGTACGCAGACCTTACCACTATCTCATAGAAGTAGAGATGCTATTTCCTGGGAACCCTCGTCTCAAAAATCCATAAGCAGAATAAACTAAATATATGACAAAAAGTAAATTATCATGTTCTAATTTAATCTTGTTTATATTCATATTTATTGAAGAAAACTTGTAACCTCCAAACAGTGTGACAAAGCATGATATATTTTCATCAAGAATGTATATATGCTCCAATCGTACAGAGCTTCATCGTACTCTACCTCATCTATCTCTTAGAGATTGATGAGGTAGAAAATATCCACACAAAAATATGTACATCCAACATTGAAGATTAATAGTACCCTACCACATAGCTCTATTTATCAGTCCAAAAAAGAATGAACATAATAGCGATGACTTTTAGCTTCATCTCTTTGTATTATTATTAGTGGCTTAGTGATACCCAAATTATCAATTATATTTACTTATGTTCTATTTTTACTATATTTATTATTTATTAAGATTTATAACATTTGACTATATAAATTTAGGTGAAGTTGATTACATACCATCAACATGTATTCAAAAGTTGAAAAATATTTCTACATGCATACATTGTCATGCTATGAGGTTTCAACATGAAACTCCAACATTTCGTTGTGATGATGGATCAATCAAACTGACAAATACCAAAGTTCCAAGTTAATTATATGAGTTATTGGTAGACGAATTAGACATAACTAAAGATTTTCGCACGCATATTAGAGCATATAATAATATATTTGGGTTTACACATCATTTGGTGTTACACTTGACAAACAATTTCATAATATTAAATACTAATAAAGGAAAGTCAAATAAAATACAATAGTACAATATATTTTTGCCGTTTCACTATTTGAATATAAAAATATGCATCAACCATAATTTTTTTTAATAGACGCACGATACACATGCGATACACGTATGCTAGACTAGTTACCTTAAGAATCGTGAGAGCACTTGGAGATGAAGAGCTGTGGAACTAAAATATATCTATTCCCTTTCTATGTTCTTCAATAGATGCCACACATCGTAAGGTGGTGGTTACTAGCTCCAATAGATGCCACGCACAGTAAAGCGGTGGCTACCAGCTACACATCCACATAGTGAAAGATAAGCTTGGAAAGGAAAAAATGACGAAAATACCCTCAACTAATAGAGATTTTACTCCACGCTAGCATGTTGATACCTCCGACTTTACTCACTCTTCCATATAGAGGGAAAAATGAAACTCTAACAAATCAAATCTACTAACTTAAGAGCAAAATTGGAAAATCATGAATAATTACCTTGAAATTATGAGAGCGCTTAGAGATGAAGAGTTGCGGAACTAAAATATGTCTGTTACCTTTCTATGTTCTTCAATAGATGCCACACACCATAAGGCGGTAGCTATCAGCTCCAATAGATGGTACACATAGTAAAGCGATGGCTACTAACTATATTTTCACGCGGTGAAAGATAAGCTTGGAAAGGGAGCGAAGACGAAAATACCCTTAATTAATAGAGATTTTACTCCGAGCAAGCATGAAGCTTAGAAAGGGAGAGAAATGATAAAAATATCCTCTAACTAATAGAGATTTTACTCAAGCATGTTGATATTTTCGCCTTTGCTTGCTCTTCTATATAGTCTGAAAGAAAGAAAGAATAGAATATCTTGATAAAATAGTTTTGAAAATTCAGTATATGCAAAGGAAAAAGGAAAAGAAAAAAACCTAGCCGACTTGCATCAATTTTTCTTCCATGATAGGAGAAAAAAAGAAAAAGATTTAAGTGTCGAATTGTTCGTAATTGAATTTGGGGGAGACTTGAATCAAAATCTTGAGAAAAAATGTCGGTCCGTTTGATGAAGAAAATCTTGAAAGAACAGGAAGCAGCTGAGCCTCAACAGCTCATCAACAGCGATGATGAATCTGAATCTCCTCCTCCTCCTCCTTCCGCTACCTTTCGTAATCCCTTCGATCTCCTTGACGATGAAGATGATGATGGTGGTGTTGACCAGGTTTGTGTTATTAGCACTTTTGAGGAAACTTTTTTTTTGATAGTTATGCCGTTTTGTTTAAATTATACTGTTGATTTTACTTCGTAGAATTGCTTCCAGTGGGTATAAGTCTGCCAATGAACAGAACCCTGATAATTTTAGGGTAGATTAAGGTACTTAGTTAACTACAGACCACTTGAAATCCCGTTCTCGGAATATGATGGAACACAAATCCTTGCAAAGGTGTAAAGCGAACAGCTTTCATCAGATTGGATGTGAACACATTCCTGAAATCTGTGTTAGGAAATGGCTCCAAAAAAAGAGCTAGGTGCTTTCTTCCCTTCTGCCTATTTATGGTGGACTGAGTCATCCAATACTTGTGTTGGTGGTAGGGTAACTGGTGCCGCGAGCACCAACATTATTTTTAGGAAAAGAAGAGAGAGTGGAATGAGTATGTTAGAATTAGGTATTTACCCTTAAAAGGTTGTTTGATAATTCTAACTGGCGCATACACATCAGTAGTTTTGATGTATAAGATTCCTTTTCAATAAGGAAGATGAATAGACAAGAACATGGTATAACCTGAAGATGCTGTTGATGAGGTTTATGGATTAGCTTTAGATAAAAAGGGCTTTTGAATTGATCAGACATGTAATTCCATTCATGATTGATTCATAGAATGTGGTTAAGGCTTTAAGCTATAGACAGCTTTGAATCTTGTTATATCTAGATATCAACAATCTAGGGTGAGCAAATGGATGTGATTGAATTCTTGAATTATGTGTGTTGAAAAATGGGTATGGAGGGCCACCACGTGAAGATGGAATAAAGTTGCTTAAGATTGTGATTCAAGTGAGGAAGATGAGTATATTATAATTGGTTATACCCTTGAAAGGTTGTTTGACAATTCTAATTGGTGCATTCACATTAGCTTTTTTTGATATATAAGCAGCCTATCCTGGTAAAGAAGATGAATAGATGAAAACCATTTTTTTGTGACTACATAAACCACAAACATAAAGTTGTGAGTGCCAAGAATAAGTCTACAAGTGAACATAACCCAACCCTAGATTTATGGTTAAGTAGGGCAATACATAATACTTCTTTTGAATGTTATTAACAACGGTGGGAACCTCACATTCAAGCCATATACAAAAGAAGAGAACCTACACTATAATATGGTTCTCAACAAAAGAGGTCCAATCCTCACATAGGGACCCCGAAGTACACCCAAAGGAAACTAGAGAAAAATACTACTTAGCTAATTTTAAAAATCTTGCTCCACTCCTTCAAAAACCTTCCTATTTCTCTCTTTTCAAGATAACCCACACAGTTGTTAAGGGGGTCACCCTCCATGCCATTGAACCTTTCTTCCCTCTCGTATGTGATATGTAAGTTATAGACTTTGAATCTTGTTATTGAGATATCAATGAAATTAGGGTAGAAAACAAAGTGATGTGAGCTACTTCTTGAAGTCTGTGTGCTGAAATGAATTTGGAGGCCATCCCATGATGCTAGGAAATAAGATGCTTAAGATTACATTTCAAATAAAGAAGATGACAATGTAAAGAACAGGGAATAACCTAAAAAGGTTGTTTGACAATTTATGGCACTTAATAATTAGTTCTTCTGGATATAAGATTCCTATTGAAGCGAGGAAGAAGGATGTATAAGAACAGGGTATAATGCGAAGATTGTGCATGGATTTTGTGTATGAGTTTTAGGATTAAAAAGGTTTTGATTTGTGAGGTTGTAAATTCCATTCTTGATTTATTTTGAGAGAACTCCTTCCAAAGTAATTGCTATACCAAAATAAGTGTATGGATGTAGATGCTGATTCATCATATTTGTAGTCGATGCAATCTTTCGGGCATAATCACTTTGTATGCGTGTAAAAAATTTAAAGACAATTCAACCCTATTTATAGACAATTAAATTGGTATGATTAAAATAGGAACAGTAAGGAATAACCTTAAAGCGGTCATTTGACAATTCTAAATTAGTCCGTAGGCATTAACTTTTTCCTGATACATTTAGTTGGGCTTGGATAGAGTGGAGTATCTTATGGTAATGTGCTAAAATAAAGATAAGCTTTTTCTTTTTGTCTTAAAATACAATAGGATGTAATTAAAGTTTAGGGACATTGAAATGAATGTCAAGCACTTTGGAATACAAGTTACAGTTGATTGCTGCATTTAATGTCAACTATTGACATATTAAGCATCTTTGCAAGTGCTGGAATGGTGTAGAAAGCTTTAAAAGAACTTTTACATTTCACTTGTATATTTGGTGGAAGAGAGACTACCATAATGTAGAGGTTAGGTCCGCATACACGTCACCCTCCCTAAACCCTAGTTGTGGGATTACACTGAGTATGCTATTGATGCAGAGTCTATATGTATGCGTGTTAAGTTTGACGGAGAATTGTGTACGACTTGAGTTGAGTAGCATGTATTGCTCAAACTCCAACTTGATGTTTATGGATGAATTTTTTTTGTTCGTTCCATTCCTACCCCTCAAAAAGGGTGTTCAAAAGGAAATACTTGCTCAATATATCCCTTGAATTATAACCTTCCCTGGTCTGAAATGGCTTTCGTGCTTTGTCATCTTTTTTTCATTATTCCCTTGTTAGTAAAACGAAGTGATCTCACTACTTTGCCACTTTCCTTTCACACTTTTGTTGAATAAGTTAAAAGGATAAACCCATGTTGTCCATAAGAAAATTTAGATCATTGACTTTGAACTCATTTATTCTTTATTTACAACGATGACGACGTACGTACTGTAATCCCACAAGTGAGATTTTAGGAAGGGTACGATGTACACCGACCTTATCTCTACTTTTGTGAGGGTAAAAAAGACTGTATTCGATAGACCCTCGACTTAAAATAGAAGTTATTCATAAAATTGAGAACACTGAGGTCTCAGGTCAAACTCTCTAGATACAAAAAAATATTTCTATTTGTCCTAACCTTGGTGACAGAGATACTTAATATCTATTGTTGGTGGGAGATGACATGTATCCCATAAAATTAGTCAAGATGTCTGAAAGTTGGTTCGGACACCACGATCATCAAAAAAATAAAATAAAAGGATTGCAAGATAAAAATACAAAAAAATAAGTTAGCAGTTTCGAAGAAAAACAAAAGAAAAAGTTGACAACAAAATGAAACAATGGATAGTGCAAACAATGCAGAAGAATAAAAAACTACACGATTACTAAATAGTACTACTACTAAGAATAAGAGGATACGAGGAAAGCCCCCTGCTTCTCCCACCTAATGGGCGACTATTGACCTTGTACCATAATTCGTGACCTTAACACCTTCTTAGGGAATTTAGCGCCCAAAGATGTGGCCTATGGTCAGTGATGTGGGTTTCAAATCAGGATGTCTGAAATTCAAATTCCAAAAGAGGAGAAAACACTAGGGGGTCATTTGGTATGAAAGATGACACCAAGTAGTCTTGGAATCAAATTATAGTGGCACTTAGTTTGTTGTTTGGTTGGCAAGTTTGGGATAACTTATTTCGGATTGATATTTGATACTAGGATAAGTGGTATACTAATCCCAGGATAATTTATCCCAAGTAAAATAGGTGAAATGACAGATAATCCTTTGAATCCTTTTTATACATTATTTTTCACATTCATGCATATTTACATTATTTTTTAATATCATATATAACAACATTCACATCCTTCGGTCCTTATTTTTATGATGATTCTTCATATTTTTCTATTAACAAAAATTATACTATGTAGTGTAATATTTATTTATAAATTTATATAACCAATTCTTATGTTTATTTATATTTTGATTTCTCATTTTTTTTTTTACTTTTATAAACTTATATGGAAGTTCTATTTTTAAATTAAATAAGAAGATAGTCTTATTTTTAAATAATATGGCATTATCATGTAAATGCATTAATAAAATATTTGAGCTAAATTAGATGAAAGTTTTATTTTAAGAGTGAATATTGAATAACTAAAGTTTGCGAAGAAAATATAATATAAAAAGCTAATTTTTTTGAACAAACAACCTATTCTTAAAATTTATGCAAGCATGTTATTTTGAATACAACAAACCAAACACTAAGGGCCGTTTGGTAGGAGGTATTAGGAGAAAATAATCCATGTATTAAGTATGGTATTAGTTAATGCTATGTTTGTTGAGATTTTTGGACCATGTATAACTAATCCATGGCATTAGTTAAATACCATATACATGGTATTAGCTAATACCTCCCATTTAGTGATATTAGCTAATGCCTTGGATTAATACCATGGGATGAAATACACAAAGCCAAAAATATCCCTCAAATTCTTTTACAATTTTTTGATTTCTTGATTTTATATGTTATATTTGTAGTTTTCTACTAGTAAATTTATTTAAATAAATTAGCTTACAGATTTTATTTATTTGTGGGTTTATATTTTCATAATATAAAAATAAATAAATTTACCATGTCACATTTTTAAATTTTATTTGTGGCATATTTGCATAATACACAAAAATATTTTGACATGTCAGTTTTTTTTTAATAACTAATTTTAGTTTGAGTGATTTTATTGATACAATATAAAGTCCAATGATGTTAGATATATTCTCAAAGTTAAGTGACCTCGTAAGATATAAACACTATATTAAAATTACAACTTTTCATGTGTAAATATAAATTGTCTATTTTACAATTGTTGACCATCTTTTCTATTTTAATAATAGATGGTCTATCTTTATTAAATTAAAGATTGACATTTTATTAGTGATGGATTTATTAAGATTACAATTATTTATTCTCAAATAATTCAAGTGAGAAAATAGCAAACATAATGATGAATTATTATTTTCCTAACTAGTTAGAAGTCACAAAAAAAAATCTACTTTGACCTAATTACATGAAATACAAAATTTCATTACAGTTCAAGGGCATTATTGGAAAGTAACATTTTATAGAATTTTAAACCAAGCACAAAATTAAATGGAAAACAATAAACCAAACATGGGATAAAGAATAATCTCAACATTACTAATTTCTGCATAACTAATCCCTGCATTACTAATCCCTGGGGTATAGTAGGGTAGAGGAGTAGTAATGTTTTATATCATGTGTTGTCATTGTTTGTTGTTTATGTGTTAATTGTATCATAATTTCGTATTGTCATGTGCTTAGTGTTATTAGTCGCTTTTTTCTGTTCCCTTTCCTTTACTTTTTGTCATATCTAGTTTATTTTGCTTATAGTTTTTTGAGACAAGGGTTCCCAGGAACCACCTCTCTACTTTTATGAGGTAGTGGTAAGGTCTGCGTACATTCTACCCTCCCCAGACCCCACTTGTGGGATTCCATTGGGTATGTTGTTGTGGTGGTTGTTGTACCAAACGATTCCTAAGAAATAATCTCAACAAAACTTATCATAACTAATCTTAACATAACTTATCCCATCATAACTAATCCTATCATAACTTGTAGTCAATCCAAACGATCCCTAGGTGATTTTTCCATTTGTTCTAGCTTTGGTGGACAAAATTACTTGTACAGTTGTAGCAACAGATTTATTGCTGGTGGGAGGTGAGAGAGATCCCATGAAATTAGTTGAGGCATGCAAGTCACCACGACTATGTTATTTTTGAGGGGTTTCAAATACTTTATTAAACATCTTTAGATGGTTGTAGTTGCTTGGGTTGTGCCAAGAACCGTTAAGGAGTTGATGCTCAACTGGAAGAGTGGAGCTAGGAGAAGAAGGCCAAGGCTTGAAATGTCGCTCCTCTTGTTTTGACGTGGGTCATTTGGAAAGAGAGGAATAATAGAGCTTTTTAAGGAGGGCAGATGAGCTTTGTTCAATTGAGGAATAGCCTCCGCTGCCTTATTTTCTTTTGGAGCATCCATTTAGTTCCTATTTGTATGGAGGATTGGTGCCTCTCGGAGAGAACCATATTTTGTAGGTTTCTCCTCTTTCTGGTATATCACTGCATTCAGCCAAGTTGACCTTGTCGTTATCCATGAAATGTTTCATTCGATTTTAAAAAAAAGAATTTGGTTATAATCTCGTAAAGTACGGTAATAAAATTTATTAGTGTGAAGTCTGTAAGTTTGGCTCCTCTAAATCTCTTCATGGAAGATGACAAATGTAATATAAGGAACATCTGTTGTGCAGGAGATTTATCTCCAGCGCGAGCTTAGGTAACTTCAATCATTTCTCTTCACTATCTCTCTTCAGTGAAAGTCCTGTCTAGCTAAATGTTACCTGTTCAACTGAGGGAAAGGGCTAGTGTTTCTTTCTTCCAGTGAACAATTATTCGTGGAACTCTTCATTCTCTATCTCAGTTGATTTTTCTGTTCTTCCATCTAGAACAGTTGGTGATGCTAATATGATACCAATTTGCATTGGTGATTCTAGTGAAGAACATGTTTTTTATGTGCCAACCAAAGGGCTTAGATTAGCCAATTCTTGATGTCTCTGTGAGGAGTGAGTTATTATGTTTTGCTTCATTTTGCCGTGATTGCCATTTTTCTTTTCGGTGAAGGGCTGTTTCTTGGCATAACAGAAAACTGATGTTTATAAAAATTCAGATTTAAGGATGTATGTATGATTTAAGAATTCAATTAGAGTGGATGCTGCATCCTTCTGCATCATTTCGTTCTTCTGTTGCTCGCTCGCTGATAGTTGCTACTGTTCTTACTTTTGGTGTGTGGCTTAGGGTGCATAAATTGAGGAGGGGATGCCATGGTAAATTGGTGTTATGTGTTGGCATGGAGGGAAGATAATAATTGTCTAGTTCTTCACTGTAGACATAGAGCTATAGATTTGGTACATTGCGTATGCTTTTGATTTTAGTAACCCTAGTTTTCCGAACTCTTCTCCCATCCCAATTTGTGTTTTTTTTTTTTTTTTTTTGAGAAAGTAAAATTTGTATTAAACATTCAACACTTGGGAAGTGCTAAACCCGTTTTACAGTAGGTCAGAATATATCAAATAAAATAAGAACTCCTAATCCTAGCAAGATTCTAACACATCCAGGATATTTCTTGCATCTATAGTATGGTTCCCTGTACACCAAAAACAAAAGAGGCAAAATACAATTTAAAACACGAGGCAAAATACAATTTGTTTTAATTTTCTACTGTTCTGCTCCTGTCTTTAGAACTCACCTAGTACTTCTTTCCTTCCGGATGGTCCACCATATGCAAGCTTGGGATGGTTCTCCAGTAGCTCCTATTTTTAGCTCCCTTCCTAGGTCCTTCCCAACTTGACAGTATGTAACAATCTTGCTGGGCATCGTCCATTGTATGCCTTTGAGATTGATGAAATCTTCCATAGCTACTAAAAGATTCTGCAATGCAAAAACAAATGTCTGACTGTCTTAGCTGCCTCACCACATAAGTAACAGTGTGTGACTGATTATGTTCCTCTTCTGTAGGTTCTCATGTGTCGAGAAAGCTTCTTTGCTAGTAACCAAGATAAACATGCCACCTTCAATGGCACTTTAGTTCTCCAGATTTGCTTCCATGGCCATATGGAGTGTGGTGCCACTGTCGAGTTTAGAATAGTGTACCCTGAACTAACTTTGTAAACCCTTTTACTGTCCCCATTCCACCTAAGTCTGTCCATTCCATTCTTTAGACCTTGAAAAGCTTCAAGAACTTTGAGAAACTCAATTAGTCTAGGAATTTCCCAATCATTTAAGTTGCTTCTGAAATTTAACTCTCAGCCTTGGGTTTCCCACATGTCAACTCTTGTTTTGTCCTGATGGGTAGCTAAACCAAACAGATCAGGGAACTTCTCAGCAAGACTCCAATCACCTAACCACCTATCTTTCCAGAAGATGGTTTTCTTACCATCACATCAGGGAACTTCTCGGCAAGACTCCAATCACCTAACCACCTATCTTTTCGGAAGATGTTCTTACCATCACATACAGTAATGGTAGTGTGATTACTTAAAAAGGGCCACCTGTTTCTGATAGATCTCCAAACAGTGACACCATAAGGATTGTTTGCTTCATTGGTCATCCATCCATCTAGTTTACCATACTTTGTTCTGATCACATTTTTCCCTAGAGAGTGTATCGTGTGAGCGTATCTCCACAACCACTTCGTTTTCAAAGCTTTTTGGTTCTTTAAGTTTGAGATGAGTTGTTTCCACTTGACTAAGTGATAACCTTTCCTATCATTATTTTCCTGCCAAAAAAGGTTCTCCTTATCTTGTCTAGCCTCTGTACTACCCCTGCTGGGATTGGGAAAAGTGTAAGCATGTAAGTTGGGAGAGCATCTAACACAACATTGAACAGAGTGACTCTCCCCCTCGGACATGTATTGGGCTTTCCATTTTGATAATTTCCTTTCACATCTTTCCAGAATATTGTCCTTGATTTCCTTGGATCTTGTTTTGGCCCTTAGTGGCATCCTTAGATAGAGGGTAGGGTTCCAACTTCTCCTCCCAGAATTGAGGCCAAGAGCTCAATGTTTTGTACATTGTAGATGGGATAAATGTGACTCTTCTCCCTGTTAATGTGCAAATCTGAGATGCCTTCAAGGAGTACTTGGATTACCCTTGAGTATCTTAATTATTCCTCATCTGCACCACAAAAGATCAATGTGTCATCTACATATTGTAGGTGCGTCACCTCCAGACTTCCTTCATTGGTTGTATCCACTTCAAAATCAGATAACGAGCCATTAACCTTTGTGTCTTAATCATTTATTGAGTCCCTCCATGGATAGGATGAACAGAAAAGGGGACAGAGGGTCCTCTCGTCTTATTCCCCTTTACGCTGCAAAAAAACCTTCTAGTGATCCATTAATCACTTCTGAGAACATTAAAAGTGAAATAAAGAATCTGATCCATTTAATCCACTTCTCCCCAAAGCCCATTCTCCCGAGGGTGTTGATTAGAAACCCCCAAAGCACATGATCATAAGCCTTTTCTATATCCAATTTGCATAGGATTCCAGGCATCTTTTGTGTAAGTCTTTGAGTCTACTGCCTCATTGGCTATCAATACAACATCTATAAGTTGTCTGCATTGAACAAAAGCCATTTGCTGGGGGTCTACCAATTTGTCTATAACCCTTTTAATCGTCTCAGTCAACACCTTTGACAAAAGCTTATAGAAGCTGCCTACCAAGCTAATAGGTCTAAAGTCTTTTAGCTCCTTCACTCCTTTTTTCTGGGGGAATTAGTGCAATGTATGTTGCATTGAAGCTTTTTTCAAATATCTCATTACCTTCAGACTCACATTGGACCTTCTCATCATGTTTCGACTGCCTTCCATCCATTCAAACCAAGTGTCTCTGCCTATTGTCCATCGAGCAATGTCAAAAGACTTGAAGCCTGCATTGAAGTAAATTCTGTCTTCTTCCATCTTGTATACAAGGTTGTAAAAGCCTCAAGCTGACGTAGAAGAAAATGGAAGGTGGAGACCTATCACCGAATGTGGTAGATTAAGGTTGGTGGAAAGTTTTCTGGTTGAAAGGACACCAGAAAGAGCTTCAACCTCCATCCCAATTTGATTGTTTAAGAAATCAAATTTATCAAAACTAAAGAAAAAAACTAACCTTTTTGAGCTGAGGGTGTCCTTCACAAATACCAGTTCAGACTCCCAGTTCTTTTAAAAGCTTCTGTTAGTTGCTTCATAATTCTCCTTGGTTGTGTTTTCTGGCATGGGAACGAGGTGCCAACCTCTTTAACTTTCTTGGAAAGAAGGATTGCCTTGTCTTTGAAATTCCTTTGCTCTCTTTAGAACATTGATACATAGCTTCTGTTTCTGCCGAAATCTAGAGCTATGATTCCCCTTCACTAAATCGTTTTATTTTATACCATACCAACATTTTAGAGTGGACTTTGTAATCTGTAAAATCACCTTTATTACTATGAAACTTGCCAAAAAATATTAAATCCCTTTGCAGCTATACTTAGTTGACAGAAGCTATAGAGATGAGACTGTTGCTGCATTGTTGATTTTATACTAAGTTGACAGTAGTTGTGCCTAATGATGGATATATGCTGCAGGAAAACCAGGCTGATAACAATGACGGATCCTCAATTGAAAACAGCAATGAGAAGCAATTGTCCACCACAAAAACCTCTCCTGAAGCAGTTGTGTTGTCAGATAGGAAATTTAAGAAAAAGAAAAAGAAGAAAAACAAGGAGAGGTCACAACCAGAAGCTAAGGATAATGAGAACTCCTGGAGTGAGTCATTAGAACAGTTATCAGTTGAAGATGACTCTTCTCATCTGGAGCACGTTGCTCCTGATACTGTAAAATATAATCCGACAAATTTAAATGGCAGAGGGAAAGTGGTCAAGCAATGTATGTCTTCTGTCTTACAGGTGGACCCGAAATTTCTTAATGCAGAAAATGAACTTCGGAGGATTTTTGGTTCTAGAGTGGTTAATTCATTCGAAAAAGGTAATCAAACTGGAAGTTCTAGACAGTCAAGAGGTGGAAGACGTGGGAGCCAGAACCATCGGAAGACTATTCTTGTTTGTCCTTTAGAACATTGGCCAAGATGGGATGGATCACTGTCTATGGAACTTGTGGAAACCAGAGATGGGATATCTGATTTCAGGTAAATGTCATTGCTTTTCTTGATAGTGTTGACTTGTGAATATTATGGCTTTTGCTAGTGGAATAGGGGTATTAATGCAGGATGAGGCATATCCTTGGACGTCCAATTGATTGTGCTAGATAAAATACTATTAGAAATATTTAGACCGCATTTTAGAGTAAGGAAAACTTAGAGTTTTTACCATTAACAACGGGTTCTTTTTGTAATTTTTCTGTGGATGATTTGATGACACATCAAGTAATATTAGTTAGCAAATTCTTGGAAATATGTTAACCTTTAAACTTAGACTTGCTACCTGTGTGTTGCAGTTTTCTTTTGGTTGCTATTTAGTATTATCTTAAAAAATGGGTGCAACCTTTTTTAGAAAGAAGAAGGGCAAAAAACAAAAGATGGAAATAGTTTACTTCGATGAATTCCACCACAAAATATACTGCAGTAATTTGCATAATGGAGTAGCTTTGTTTATCTGTATTTTTCTAAAGAATCGCAATTATTTTGGGTAAGAAATCAATGTTGCATAATCTAAATGTATGTTATCATATATATCATTATTTACTTTTTTTTTTCCTTGTCCGTAACTTCCATAAATTTGATCTCTTTGCATTTATATGCTGCCACTCTTGAGTTTTTCTGATTCTGTGTTTCTTAGTATAAGCTAGCAGAATAGTTTTGACCTAGCCTCTGTCGAACATCAAGTATTATGTTATTTCTTTTAAGTTAGTTGTGTGTTTGTTGTTAGTGGCAGAGCTACCCATTACCAAAGGGGTTTAAACTGAATCCCAAATAACATATTCAATGTAATTCCACAAGTGAAGCCTGGGGAGGGTAGTGTGTATATAACTTACTCTCACCTAATGAAGTTAGAGGTTATTTTCGACAGTCTTGAATCAAGTAAAGCATATCAAAATTAGTAGGAAAGAAATATAGTAGATACATAGTGAAACTAATGGACATAGGAAATAGTTACAACAACAAATAGTACGATAATTGAAGCAAAAGGAAACAATATGTAATGATAAAATTGAAGCATAAGATAGTAGGAAAATACTAGTACTAATATTGTGCACAAATTAGTTTTATCGATAAATTGAACTAACAATACATCAAATTGGGTTAACGAGTTTTAAATGGTTTTGAAATTTTTTTTAATTGGAATACCCAGTGTTTTGGGGAGAGAGAAGCGAAAAAAGCCAATGGAGGGCTTGGTTCATTGATGGAGAAGCGTGAAGAGAAACACACTTTTTTCAACTAAAGTGCCCTTCAATACAAAAATTAAAAAATATTAGATATGCATAGATGTATAACCAAGAACTCAATCATAATAACATATTAAGCAAATCTTTTAGTTCTTAATTTCAAAATAAAAATAGATATTAGAACTAGATAGTCAATAATCATGATGAGTCAATGACACATTAAGCAAATGCAAAACCAATTCACAAGTGGAGCAACATCCTATGCTTCAACAAGAACTCCAAACTCTTGGAGTGTCATCATGTTATTATATTGGTTATCATCTTCTTCATCATCATAGGCTTCATCAATTAGGGATCACTTGGAATTTGTAGCTACTCTTTCCTCGCTCCTTAAAGTACTCCCTTTAAAATCATGTGTGTGTGTGTGTATATATATATATATTCTTTTCTGACACCACTTGCCACATCAACATGGTGAATAAGTGAGGCCTTTGGGATGCCATGAAATGCAAGGTATACAATGTAATATCAAATAATCCTGATGCATGTCTGTCTTATGATACACATTCGCTAATTTAATTAGATCGGAACTTGGGGGGCCTCACATGGATCATGTATCTGTCGGAATCATTTTCGTTCGGCTTTTTGTTACTTCTTGTCGGAACCATTTCCCTTAGCATTTTTATCAGTTCTAGCCGAAACCATTTCCCTTTGGCATTTTTATTATTTCTAGTTGGAATCATTTTCCTCAATAGCGGGACTCGATCAATATTTCATCCCAACACAATAAACTTTCAAATGAGCATATGGGAGTATGTAAGGAGTCCACACAATTCATAACTTTCAATAAGAATGAGAGTATGTGAGGAGTACACGGAATTCATCTATTCAGTAATCAAGCAATCAATCTCATTGTTTCTTCAATACTAGAATCATTATTAAGGGCATAACACGATTCTCATCAATAAACACTTTATTTCAAACTACTCATCAATCAATCAATCTTTCACAAGTACTCTTTCAACAATTTCAATACAATACAAGATTATACAAACCCTGTCCAACATCTTATTCAAAATGCTTCAATAGTTGTTTCCATAATAACGTGAAACGATACTTAACATTTGATTCAATATAAGCAATTCATAATTTTCAATAATGGGAATCACGAAATTAATAAACGTTCTTAATTCAAGGATCATTATCACCAACATGTACATACCGATTCAAGAGCCAAGTTATACATGTTATCACATAGTCATTTTCATTAGCCCGATGTATTCATTAGGTCATTTCATGATCAGTTCAGCCACTTTCGGATTTTTAATTATTTCCCCAACACACAAAGAAGGAAGATACAAGGTTCAATTAAACTCAACATAGTTTAGGAATCTACTTGCCTTGATAAAGTCAAGAAATTAATCCAACATGAGTGTTTTCCCCTTCTGATTTGAACTCAAAACACCACAATCTAGTAAAAAACAGCTTCACAATCACATTTCAAAACTAATGGCATCAAGATCATACAATTTGGAGAGAAAGGGTAAAATAGTCCAAAAATTTGATATAAAAAATCGAGGCCAAAATCTGAAACTTTTTAGATGGAAACATTTTCATGTAATTAGAAATCTATTGGCGAAAACCATTTCAAAAACGAAGCTTAAATGAGTTCGTAATCACCATTTTTCTTGAAAATTTGAGTTCATGAAAAATCCCCAATTTTTCCGTATGAAAACACTAAACTTGATGTTAAAATTAAGAAATAATCAATGGGTAATGAAGAGGGAGGTTGAAAATACCTTTCTAATGAATTCCTTTGAAAAACCAAGTACAATCGCCCTTTCCCAAGCTTGGAAATGTCAAAACTGGAGAATGAATAATAATTTTCGAGAACAGTCTCAGAAAACCCCCTCAGATGTCGCAAAAGTGACGTCAGAACAAATAGCGGGTCTTGCTTTACCAAAACCTAGCTCGCCTAAAGCAAACCCCAACCAAAAGGGGGCCTTTGCTTTAGTAGAACCTAGTTCGCTTAAGCAAACTCCGCCGAAAAAGGGACCATCACTTACCTGGTGCGCTTGCGGGACCTGAAAGCACCAGTATTAGCAAGATTTCAACCAACATCAAAAACTCAAAATCGACCCTCAGGATTTGTTCAGATCCCTGTAGACACAAACCACATATGCAATCCTACTAAATTTGATATTCCAGACTCCCTCATTCCTATTGTTCTCCAGTTACAATTCCTCTTTTTTGAAACATATCTAGCCACATTAAAATCACCACAAACTGCCCATGGACCTTCTATTATACCTCTGATCGAGCCAGTTTCTTCCCAAACTAGCCTTCTTTCCACATAGCAATTTGGAGCATATACTCCTGTAATATGACATGAGAAACCCAGCACTTGTGATTCAAACTTACAGGTAAGGGTATATGTCCCTGTCTCTAAAACTTCCCGTTTCCATATTTTACTATCCCAAAGCATCATTATCCCTCCTCGTCCCACTAGCTTCCAAACATGCCATTTTGATCATCTGCCACCCCAAATTTGCAATACTAGCCCAGTGAGATGCCCCTCTAGTTTGGTTTCTTGCGGACAAATGATGTTGGCTTTCCAATCCCCCATAATGTTCTAAACAAGCCTCCGTTGTCCCTACTATTCAAACCCCTTACGTTCCATGATACAAGTTCAAACTGCATCAAGAAATAGTTAGGAAGTTCCTTCCCTTTTCACTATTCTCCGCTTTTGAACTTCACATCAAAAGCTACTAAACTTCTCAATTCTTTAGAGCCTTTGAACCTTGTCTTCTTGCATACTGCTACAGCATGCTGGTGTCTGGCTTGTCTAGTACTGTCCACCTGTAGTAACAATTCAGTAGCTTCCTCTTCATGACCTTGGAAATCAGCCCCCAATAATTTCCCCACTTTGATCAAACTCTGTTTCATCCAAGCAGAAACTTCTTTTTCTTTTTCTGTGATTAACAATTGCTGTTGCGTGCATAGTGGCTCTGCTTCGTTGACTTCCCATTCTTCAGAAGAAGCCAATGTTCTGCAGGCCTCTTTTTCTCCCTACCAAACATCACTTCCCCTCTTGGAACTGAGCAACATAGTTTAACATTGTTGATTCCTCTTTAAAAGCGGTTGCACTCTAGCATTTTTGGAATCCCCCTGAACTCGTAGCTACACCACTATTTGTAGTCACTAGTCAGTGACATTGTAAAGTACAAAAGTAATGATTCTAGACTTCTAGTTTATAGATGCATGAAAGATATCACCTAATTGTAAAGATCTATCTGTTAGTGTTCATACCAGTTTACCTGAATGAGTGTACTAATTTGAGCTACATGCCAACAGATAGCTGAATGGCGTTAACTCATGCAAAACTGTGGACTGCATGGGAGTTCGCCCTTTTTTTCTTTTAGAATATTCCAACAACCAGAAAGGAAGCCTATATATGAGTGGCCAATTGAAATAGATGGATTTCAGCATCTCAGTTCCTTTGCGTTATGATTAATTACGTTCTTTTATTATCATTTTATTCGGGGCTAATTGCTCTACTTTACTTTGACCAATGAAACTAAAACCTTAAAAAAATTGAAGCTTCAGCCCTATATCTTTATATCATTTGATGATAATGCTTCTTATCGGAGAAGATGGATGTTACATTTAACAAAAGTTTGTTTATAGTGTAAAAGAATGAACTAATTGGGTTTATATCGTGTTCCTAGGTATGTACATACATCATCATATAGCCAAGCTCAGAAAGCATTTGAAAGTGCCAAGGCAGTTCATGATCTTAATGGTATCGTGAATATTCTGCTGCATCATCCGTATCATGTTGATTCACTTATTACATTAGCTGACTATTACAAATTCAGTGGTGAACAGCAAATGTCGGCTGATTGTACTGCAAGATGTCTGTATGCATTGGAATGTGCTTGGCATCCAATGTTTACTCCTTTGATGGGCAACTGTCAACTTAAGTTCAGTTGTGAAATCAACAAACCATTTTTCTCTGTGCTTTTCTCCCACATGAAAAACATGGATAGACGTGGCTGCCATCGGTCTGCGCTTGAGCTCTGCAAATTGTTGCTTTTACTAGATTCAGATGATCCAATGGGTGTCTTGTTCTGCATTGACTACTATTCGTTAAGAGCGGAGGAGTATAGATGGCTTGAACAGTTCTCTGAGCAATATAAGAGTGATAATTCTTTGTGGTTATTTCCAAATTTCTCCTATTCTCTTGCTGTCTGTCGATACTATGTTGAAAATGATGAACATGCTAAAGAGCTAAAGGCTGAAGATTTAAAAGCTTCGTCAGCAGCTCTTATGAAACAGGCATTGATGCTACATCCTTCAGTCTTGAAAAAGTTGGTCCCGAAGGTACCTTTAAAGGATAAAGCCTGGACTAGCATAATCAAGCACAATTTCTTTAGCTCTGATCAAACAGGGACACTCTCCTTGGATCACTTGATCAATATATATGTTGAAAGGAGCTATATTATATGGAGGCTTCCTGACCTCCAGAGGTTTCTTAGGGATGCTGCACTTTCGGTGATTGAGACATTGCAGAATGATGCGAGTGATGCCAGAGACTGGGCATGTGTGAGGAAAGAAGCATTTTCATCTGAGAAAAATGAGTGAGTACTACCCATCACTTTGCCCCGCTCATCAATGAATTCTTTTTTTGTTGTTGTATTCCCATGTTGCAATATTATCTTCAGTTCACTACTCATTTACTGTCTAAACATTCCCCCTTCATGCATGTGCCTTAAAATTTATTTTCTTATTTTTACCAGGTATTCTCACTTGCTGGTATCAGATTTCTCTGATTCAGTTCCGACATTACCTCCTGATAACTTACAAAATTTCATGGTTGACCCAAGGGGAGAAGTGCCAAATGATGCACAGCCTGCAAACCACCGTATCCAAGATCTTACAGATCGAAATGCAATTGCTGTTTTGCTCGAGTCTATGTTACCATGGGTCAACTATGGCTCCGGCCATGACCACCCTGATCATGATGAACAGGCCAATGAAGGATAGTTTTCTTTCAATGAGGTATTACTTTCATCCAAAGTGGTATCTGGCATTGCTTCACAAGCATAATTATCTTTTATATCCAACTCTGATACAGTCCAAAAAGTAGTTCTAGAGCAAGTTATGTATATAGTTGAGCTTCCCCCCCCCCCCCCCCCCCCCCCCCAAACCCCCCCCCCCCCCCCCCACCCCATACCTTCGGGGGTTTTTGAGGGAAAATTTTGGGTTTT
>JAPFFP010000103.1:4487455-4515173 GCA_026153255.1 Solanum medicagineum
AGGAGATGGATGGATGGAAGTAGAACTGGGATATTTTAATACCAGGGAAGGTAGTGATGGTCCTATCAAAGCAAGATTGGAGGGGATTGAGAGTCGTGATGATAAAAGTGGCCTCATTGTTGAAGGAGTCGAGTTCCATCCCAAAATAATCAAATACCAGTCTTCAAAGGCAGATTTGGGATTTTAAGTTTTACTTGTTCTGAACTATCTCTATTTATTCTCTGGATTTGAGATACGTTATTTATATCTGCTAGACGGATCACTTACAATGCGGATTTTGAACCTAAGTTATTGGGTTCTGCCAAATCTGAGACTCTGTTTTGGCTTTGAAGTGTCTTTTAGTTTGCTATGACATCATGGTAATTAAAACTCTAAAGTTTATCAGTGATTTGTTGTCACAGCCCAAGCCTAGGGCCTAGACGTGACACCACAAATGGAGAACCTGAAGGGACCCCAAGCAAGCATCTTAACAAGGCATTAGACATCCTTGGTCGCGGAAGCATAAAACAAGAATAATAGATAGAAATAAGGGGAAAATGGGGCTAAGGGACATATTTGATACCATACAAACATAACAAGCCAATAGTATAGCATTAACATATCATTAAGTTCTAACAACACCTCTAACACATCGATAGGAGCGAGAGACAAGAAATCTCTGAGCTCACCCTAAGAGCCATAAGTTTCCAACATAAGAAGAGTCAATACATAGCATAAATCAAGAGAAGTATATCCTCAGAGTTGAGGACTCACCAACTTGCTTTGAGAGAAATCATACAAGCCACGTGGAAGAGGAGGATGATCAAGTAGAGCTCCAGTTCCTACATGGTAACATCATGTAAGCATAGTGTATGTGTTAGTACATTTGAATGTACTAAGTATGTAAGATGGAATGCAACAAGAGATATGCAACATAGGCAAAATGCAATAACATAAGCAATGGATAACATAATAGTAATATGAAAAGTATGAATGATGTTTGCAGCAAAATATGCTTATATAGAACATATTACATATGAAAAAAGAGACCATCATCATAGACCACGCAACTTAGTACTTGGAAACCAAGGTATGCCACCCACTTGGATGGTGGATGAGGTATCTACCCCTCATCTATGGTAGTACGGGATTGCCATTACCCAACAAGGTGGATGAGGTATATACCACTCATCTATGGTATGGTCACTAGCGAAACTATGTCTACTTACCATGAAATCAATACATTCATACATTACTTTCATCATCATAAAGTCACTTGTCTCATAGGCCACGCAGTAGATCATCAATAACTCAAGAATCCTAATCTGGGTATTTTATCAAACACTTGATGGGTGTATAATACTAGTGTAAAATCATGAAATTCAAGAGTAAAATCATGCAAGAAAACTTGAAGTAAATCAACCCACCAACTATTGGTGATACCACCATGCAGAATACATAAAATCCCTTCATTAAATCTTAAAGTAGATCATAGATCCATAGCTCAAAATATGCCTTAATATAGTCACACTTTCATGAAACCCCAACATAGATCATAGTCAAATTCATATTAGAAGACCCATAAGTAAAATTAACTTAGAAACATGGGATTTATGTAAAAATAAAGCTTGGATAACTTGCGTGAAAGGACCCAATGGTTGAAACCCACATACCTCAACATTGGCGAATTTCTTGATGAAGATTTAAATGGAGACTTGAAGCTTGAATGAAATCCTTAAGATTCGAAATGTGTTTTGGCACTTGAATTTTGAGTGAAATATTTGTCTAAGTGTTTAGGAGAGTATTGGGGAATATGTTGTACGATATGGTGTTAAAATATGGCTAAGTATAAGTATTTTCACTCATGGAAAGATTTAGGCCCAAGACCCAAAGACCTTGGACTGAACAAGAAATAACAGGCCAAAAATAACTCTGATTTGCACCCTGGCCGCATTGCGCCAGGAGCGCGGATCGTCGTTGGAATTTGCAAATTATGGATTTTTGAATTATGATACTGTTGCTCTATAATCGGGGATAGACGTATTCCTCACTCAATTATGCCCCGTGATCAAGAATATGAAGTCGAATTTTTGATATCACACATGAATTTTGAGATATATGAAAATTACGATTATGGGCACTTCCGAGGTACATTTTCGGGCACTTTTTGGGGTCATTTCATTTATGTTTCTCTTATTTCCAAAGATAGCATTATGAGGTTTTAGACTATGAATCCTCTTTTATTCGATCTTGTATCTGGCAAGCCAAGATAAGAAGGATTCTAAGGAAGTACTAAATGGATGATAATGTTTAGTGCGCACAAATCTTATACTTACGAGATAAAACCATTATGGAAAAAAAAGAAAAATATTTGTATATTTAAACATCGGTACTTTAGTTAATCTACAATAAATCTAGTCAAGTTAATCTATAAATCTACGATTATGATTATTCTATCTTTGAAGAAAAATATTTCATTTAGTTAATCTACAATTAATCTAGTCAAGTTTACAAAGTAACATAGATTGTATAGATGACTTTAATTTCATCCTACCAACATCATAGTAAAACCCCATCAAGCTATGAAATCTACCATATGGCAGCATTTCTGAAATAATTTCAAAACAACTCTAGGAGAAAGAGCAACAGTTTTATCAAAAGAGTTCAATATTGTTGCAGAGTCAGATGACATTTGGGGAAATTTTTTACCTTCTAATTACCGAGAAATAATTGGTAGATCTGAGTTTCCTCCTGTTGTCAACACCAAAAAGAGCTGTTTTTTAGTCTGTATGATTCTCCCATTCTCCTTGATGGAGGAAAACTGGTAAAAATCCATTTTAGTTAGAATACTTTTTATGGTTATTTATTTTATGACAAGGGTGTCTAAGTAAATACAGAAAAAAGACTCTACATTTGCTTTTGCTTCTCACCAACATACGTCCCAAACAATAGTGGAGTTAGAAATTCATATAAGGGAATTAAAAAAGATAAATGTGTCACACCTAGGATTTTAAATTCATAATCTAAACAAATTCTTGAATATCATTTCTTCTAAACTAGAATTTTGATTTAGCCGTTCATATATAATAATAAAAAAATAATTTTTACCCTATTTGCGCTAGTTTAATTTCGAGCAAAGATGATTCACGCAAACTTTTTAGTATCCTTTAGATCTACTTGAAAGAAATCACTTAATACTTTTATCTTTACAAAAATTTAAAATTTAATCTCTTTTCATTCTCAATCCAATTCATTGATCACTCCCTATATCTTTTTTATTTTTTAAATTGTTTTCGGCAGTTAATGCCACTAAAAAGATCATACAAATCATGCTTTTTTGGTTTCACTTTAGGGTGGTCATTAGCTGTCATATTGTTATTTTAAATAAATATTTTTCTTTGATTAATCCGATTATAAATACAACATGATACATCTTGGATGTTGTTTTATTTTTTATTCAGAGCTTTTTTCTTGATAAGCATAATGGGAAAAGGTGTTTTACACATAGCAGCAAATGAGCTCACAGTTTCGGGGAATCACACATACTTTTGGTGATGGAAGAAACACCCCAATTCCAGGTTTATCTCTTTTGGTTTTCTTACTTTTGTCTATAATGTCCTGGCTCTTTCTTATAACTGTTTATGCAATGCACTCGTTCTTTCTCTTTTCGTCCATTTAATTCAAAGATTATTTATTTTCTTTGTTGGTATAAAATTATCTCTTCGTTTGTATTCATTATAAAGAAATGCATTTTGAATTAAGAATTTATATTATCTACACCGAAAATATAAAGAATAACCAGCGTATCAAATTAAGTTAACCTATCCATATAATTTTTCCTATCAAAGAAGATGACTGATCCAAAACCTCAATCGGAGTAACCTGATGAGAACGGAGACGTGTAATATAGGATGGATTTTGGATGATAAGGTAAGGGCAACTACACCAACTCTTTGGACAACCTGGAAGGGAACAGAAGATCTTCTACTAAGTTTTGAGTGATGCTGCTAGCATAAAGATAACTGACAGCAGGGTCGTAGTCGCACATATACTCGATCACAACTGCAAATGAAACTTCATGACGACTTTTGTCTGTTGTAGCCTTCATTCTCACTTGAGCTTGTAATAAATTAGCCTTTAAAATAGCTAATGTCTCATCCCGTTGACATAAAGAAGAAACCATGACAGAGTAAGAAGTCCCATCCTTAAGATACCTCACCACAATCTGTGGAGGCGGCCATAAAATATCTCAAAAGGCATTATCTTTGAGCCGTGTTGGTATGCAATATTATACAAAAATTCAGCCCATGGTAACAGAGTAAACCAAGTACAGGCTGTGTCAGTCGTAAAATAGAGGGGATACATCTCCAAACATTTGTTTAGCGCCTCAGTCTGACCATCAGATTGAGGATGATAGGCCGAACTCATGGCAAGTTGTGTACCCTGGAGTTTATGGATTTCATTCCAAAACTCTGGGAGAAACAATGGATCACGATCAGACACAATAGTAATTGGAGAACCATGAAGACCTCGACAATCTTTTGGCTATTAAAATTGGTGACAAGGCAACAAAGCGACCGTGTTTGGACAACTGGTCCACGATTACCCAAATAACAGTGCACCCATGGGAGGGTGGAAGACTTGTGATAAAGTAAATAACAATATCCTCAAAAATGGCTTCTGGTATTGGCAAGGGACAGAGTAATCTAGCAGGTTTCAGATTTGAATCCTTCATTTGTTGACAAATTTGGCATTCCAAAACAAATTTCTTCACATCCGCATGCATACCACCCCAGTAAATATTAGAGGAAAAACAATGAAATGTGTGTGATATGCCAGCATGTCCATCAACTTTAGAAGAGTGAAATTCTTCCAATAATAACGTGCGAAGTTTTGCATCAACAAGGACCACTATCTGATTGCGAAATAGTAAAAGTCCTCCTTGAAAGGAAAAATGAGGCAACGATTCTGATCCCATAGAGTGGCATCAGTCTTTTTCAAGTTGTACAACTGGTCAATTAAGGCTAGTTCAGTAACAAACAAATCCAATGCATGTAGTGAATGAACTCGAGACAACGCATCTGCTGCAACATTAAGCTTCCCAAGGCCATAGCGAATGTCAAAGTCATATCCAATGACCTTGCTGAGCCATCGTTGTTGTTCAGCAGTTTGAATAAATTGGCTTGTGAGGGATTTAAAATGGATGCTGATCAGTGATGATAATAAATCGTCGACCCAACAAGTACCGACACCATTTTTGGAAATCTTGGGCAATAGCAAACATCTCAGGATTATAAGTTGAAGAAGCTTGCATGCGAGAAGAGAACTTTTGGCTAAAAAAAGCAATGGGGTGACCACCTTGGCATGAACGACACCTATTTCAATCCTAGAAGCATCAGTCTCAATTAAGAATACCTTTGAAAACTCTGGGAGTGCTAAAACAGGGACCGTGCTCAAAGCCTGTTTAAGTTGAATAAAGGAAGCCAAGGCAATCGCAAACCAAGCAAAAGAATATTTCTTTAGGAGATCAGTAAGGGGGAAAGCCAAATTAACATAGCCATTGACAAAGCGTTTATAATACCCTTTCAAGCCTAGAAATCTTCGCACATGTTTAAGTGAAGCAGGAGTTGGCCAGGCAAGAATAGCTGTGAACTTTTCAGGATCAACTTGGAGGCCCTTTCCAGAGATAATAAAGCGCAAATAAGCAATGAGAGATTGTCCATAAATGCAGTTCGAATGCTTAACCACTAGCCCGGGTTGGCACAAGAGATCAAACACCTCGTGGCGATGATCCAAGTGATCAATCCATGATTTACTATAGATGAGTATATCGTCAAAGAAAACCAACACAAAACGCCAAAAAAGGATCTTGAAAATTGAATTCATAGTGGACTAAAAAGTAGAAGGGGCATTAGAGGTCCCAAATGGCATTACTATGAACTTGTAATGCCCTTCATGAGTGTGAAAAGCTATTTTCTCAATCTCTTCAGGATAAAGACAAATTTTATGTTAACCATCCAAGAGGTCCAATTTTGAGAAAAAATAGCATGATGCGGCTTATCAAATAATTCATCAACTATAGGGATTGGAAAATGGTCCTTGATAATGATGGAATTTAAAGCTTGGTAATCTACACAAATATGCTAAGTCCCATTTTTTTTGTGAACCAATAAAACTGGAGAGGAGTAAGGACTTGAACTAGGCCGAATCACCCCTGAAGTGATCATTTCACAAACTTGACGCTTAATTTCTGCCTTCTGAAAGTGTCGATAGCGATATGATTGCACATTAAATGAAGAGGCACCTGCTGACAAGGGAATGTGATGATCCTATGGACGAGAAGGTGGAAGAGCTGTGGGACATTAAAATATATCCACATAAATGTCCAAAAGGTATGAGAGGTCTGGAGGGTATTGCGGGGTGGAAGAAGTATCTGTTGAAATAAATTCAAACCACAAAAGATAAGCAATAGAGTTCATCTACATAAAGCGTCAGAGAGTGGAATTATAATCTGAGTTGGGACAGGACAAGGATCACCCACCCGATGATGTGTTTCCCATCAAAATCAAATTCAATCAAATGGTTAACATAATCGATGACACTAGGACCAAATGTGGCTAACCAGACACAACACTAAATCAAAACCATGTAGATCAATGACAAAAAAATTAGTAACAAAAGAGGATACTGAATTGTAATGGGTACACCTGTAATAACCCCTAGACAAATCAAGACCATTGCCTACGATAACGGAAAAGACCATAGAAGGTTGAATAGACAACTAGAGCTTATGAGCACCCCGAGGGTTAATAAAATTATGAGTACTTCCCCTATCTATGAGAATATGAATGGGGAGACCTGTGATGTAGCCTGTGAACCAAAGTGTACTAGGATTGACACCACCCATAAAAGCATGAAGACTAATAGTGAGCAAAGATGGGCTTTCAAAAGATAATAGAGGGAGGAGAATCAGATGGAGGCGGTAAAGAATTTAGAAACTAATAATCAAACGATACTTCGTCAATGAGTAAAAGCAACAATTGTGGTGGATTAGAACACTGGTGGCCTTTCTGGTCTTTCTCATCATATTAAAACATAGATTAAGCTCTCATTTTCATTAGATTTCAGCCGGTGACAATTTCTTAAAAGGCACTTTACCAACTCCTGATAAGGAGGCCGACAACGACAAACAGAAAGGAGGAATATATGTCAGAGATTTAGGACTCGAAATAGAGGGCCAAGGAACATAGGGGTTCATATTTTTAGAAAAGGGAATGGATTTGCTTACCTGCTTGTGCTAGAATGTAATAGTTTTGATGATTTTAAAACTTAAGATGAGGCCTGATCTAATCTCGGAGATAAGTGTGATATATTGCAAAATCTCTTTGATAGTGACATAAGTCTGAAAATAACTAATTCTAGGAGTGCTCAAGTGCTGTTAGAGTAGCAATTTTGATGGCTTAGGCCTATGGTGTGTTTTGGTTAGTGGTCCCAGTGGTCCCCAATAGTTTGTTTTCCTCATTAATGGGTTTGATATATATTGTGAAACAACATGAGAAAGAATCATCCACTCCAACACATACACAACTAAATATCATCTTCTTCATTGTGGAAATACTCTGAAGAAAACAACTATGGCATTGAAGCTTGACATGTTAATCTCTAATTTTCTTTAGTCTTACATCCCTACTCATATTGTGAACTAGATCCCTTTATTAAAAAGATTCTGGGGTTTTCACATTGAAGACTTCTCTTGGTTGCTTTTGCTCAAATTTTTAGCTGGGTTAGCTAAGTGTTGGTTGTTGTCCTTCAACTTGGTTGAAGAGGATACATTTACTTGTAAGGGGAAAGGGGATCGTGGATCAATCCTTAAGTTGTAAGAGGTTACAATCTTTGCTGCTTGAAGTTAATGAAGCTGGAGTTGAAATTCTATGGATCAGGTAGTTGTTTTGCTCCCTTGAGCAAGGAGGATTTCTACTCTAAGTAAGATATGTATTTAATTTCTGTCTTTCTTCGTTTATCGGTGTTGAGGGACCTGGTCCCTTGGTAGATTGGAAGCGCACGTAGGCCGTCAAGTGGTATTAGAACAGATTTTGTCTAAAAGGTTAACACCTAGAGAAGATCTTGCAAAGATAGTTGCTCCTACTATTAATCTGGAAGAAGGACAATCAACTAGGAGACCCCCTCGTTTCCATGGCCACCAATTCTATGGCTGGTGGAAGACAAGAATGCACAATTTCGTTATGGCTGAAGATAATGAACTTTGGGACATTATTCTTGATGGTCCTTATGTTTCAATGAATGAAAAGAAGGATGGTGATATCACCAGGCTTGTTCCCAAAATAAGAAGGGAGTACAATGAAGCTGATCGAAAGAAGATAGAGAAGAATTATCGATCTAAGAAGATACTTGTTTGTGGGATAGGACCTGATGAGTACAATCGCATTTCAGCTTTTGAGACTTCTAAAGAGATATAGAATTGCCTAAGGACAGCTTATGAAGGCACTGCTTAAGAGAAGTAATCAAAGGTTCATATGTTGACTAGTCAGTATGAGAACTTCACAATGAAGGAGGGCGAATCTATTTATGATATGCATACTAGGTTCACCTTAATAACTACTGAGCTCAAGTGCTTGGGAGAACCCATCAGTACAAGCAAACAGGTTCGTAATGTCCTCAGGGTACTTCCTAAGTCTTGGAAAAACAAAGTTGATGCCACAAAAAATTATTAAACTCTTCACTACCAAACTCCAAGATATTGTCTGTGCGAAGATACTTGATTTTCTCTCCATTTGATTCTGAACTAAAATTTTCCATTCTTTGAATGCTTCTAAATCATGACTTTTGCGTTTAAGAACCGCATCCAAACCTTTCATGGAAAATCATTAATAAATGTGAGAATATACCTCTTCCCTTCCTTCAATGGAAACTTAGAAGAACCCCATAAATCTAAATGGATGTAGTCTACCACCCCTCTTTTCTTATGCTTCTAGTGACGAAGTTGGCCTCCTTTTGCTTCCCTTGGATGTAGTACACACAAAATTCAAGTGTGCTTATCTTATCACCATTCAAAAGGTTGTCTTTGCTCAAAATATCTAGTCCTCGTGCGCTCATATGACCTAATCTTATGTGCCATATTCTTTCCTTGTCATCATCAAATAATTACACTATATGTGTATTAATAAAGCGAATAGTGCTTCATGCTAGTATCTAGATGCCACTCTCTAGCTTGGCCTTCAGCATGACAGAAGACCCATTAATCACTTTTAGGTTTCCTTCTTCACTCATGTACTTGTATCCTTATTTATCAAGAGTACCTATGTAGATCAAATTTTTCTTTAGATCAAGAAGTTGATAGACTTATGTACTAATCCTCACAATTCCATCATGGAAGCAACCCAAAGTAAACCAATGTCAACTACTTTACAAGTTGCATTATTGCCCATTATTATAGTTCCTCAACTTATCTCATAGTTGCTGAACCAATCTCTTCGGAATGTCGGATGCAAAGTACAAACACCTATTTGTTGTCATAGATTTCATTATTGCATGATGTTGTTAAAAGAGATTCATCATCAGAATCATGTACCTGCAAAACAATGGATGCACTCACCTTTTTTTTGGACTATGACATATGGCAATCTCGTTCAAAGTGCCTCTTCATGTGATAGCCCCATCACTTCGCATTCTTCTTCTTCACATGATACTTTTATGTGTGCTTTGGTTTGCTACTTTTCTTGTTGGCTAGTACAGCCTCCCACAAAAATCCCATTAGCTTCATCATCTTTGTCTCTTTTAAAGTTCCTCCACACATCACAAGGGTTAAGTACTTATCGAACTTGCTCAAAAGTTATAGTCTCCTTTCTATACATCACTGAATTCTCAATATCATAATATTTTGAAGTCAACAAAAATAAGAAAGTACATCCAAGCATCTCATCTTCCTTTTTTTATTATTATAGCTTATAAGTGTATCACAAGTTTATTGAAAGCATCTAGACGTTCTTGTAACAAAGTTCTAGACTCCATCTTAAATGTGTGAAGACATCATTGTAACAAGCCAGAACCTATTAATATATGAGTATATGACGGTCTTTACTTGCAGTCCCCTACTTGCTCATTCGCAATTACTAACCACAAAGTCGCCACAAAGGGATAAGGAGCAGAGCAACTAGAAGGCGAAATCCACTTTGTTATCTGATGACAAGGCCTGAGATTGATGGAAACTCTCACTCAGAGTCAAAGTTTATCACTAATCAATCCTGTTAAATCCCTTCCAGCTTTTCCCATAATTGTTTGGTCGTCTCCTTGGTGCTTGTGCTCACTTCACAAAGCATGTTAGGTGCAAGGGACAGTTGTTGTACACTTAATACATATCTATCAATCTTCTCCTTGTCAAACTCCAATGTGTCATCGGGGTGCTTTTCATAAATAGCATGGATTGAACCTTCCCTCCATAGTAACACCATCATCTAGAACTTCTAGATATTGAAGTTGTTGTACCCGCTAAATCTATCACTTTCAAACTTCATGGAACTCATCATTAAATATTCTTCCTTTTCGTCTACAAAGTATTTGGAAATGCAAAAAACCAAAGTAATTATTTCTTATTTTGGAAGTTTAGACTATGCTACAACCATCGAGCATACTCAGGTAGAACCTTGCCTCTGATACCAATTGTTAGAGAAAACGTGAATTGGCAATGGAATTTTCTTCCATTCGGTTTGACTCCCCCAAACAGAAAATCAAATCTATAACTAGCACCTCTCCTTGGTCCAAGCCACAACTCTTGGCTGTCTACCAGGTCATTACTTTGAGTTGCAGCCTCAAGTATTAATCAACCTGTTGTAATACCCATTATTCGACTGAATAAGCCGAGCCAACCCTTGAAGTTAGTCTATTAGGTAGGAGGTCCCACTTAAGCCTATATGCCCCTTAATATTTTTCTTATTAATAAATGAGGATCAGTTAGTACACAAACAAAGATGGTAAAAATTCCTTCCCACTTAAGAAAAGTTGGTCGTGCTCTTGAAAGGAGTCACCTTTAATAGGAAGATCTTAATTCCCTGATTGCACCCCACTAATAGTGATCGTTCTCCTATGCTGACGCAGATGGTGCATAGGTTCTTGTCAACACTAATTTTATTGTAAAAAGAAAAATCAGCTATAACAAGTTATACTGCATAGATATATCCTATAGATAACTCAATCTTTTAGAAGCTATTGGTTTTTACTTCAACCATACGGTACCTAAAGCCAACTATTTTAAATTCACGTATGGTGGTTAAGAAGGGTATAAATCCCAACATATAATTACTTTTTTAAGGAATTATCTTTACAAATGTTTATTGCAATACTTTTGCAGAGAATCTGAAGTGGCATGTCTTGGCTATGCATGTTGGTTTGATATTTGTGGAAGAATAGGAACAAATGTATTGTCACCAAAGACATGTTATGTTGGTTATTTCGTGTTCAAATTAGTAGATATGTTCAGTGGACTTGAATCTACTTATTCAGCTATAATGTTTGTAATGTATAAGAATGAAACCGCGACTGGGGAACAAGCCAACACTGTGAGACTTGCAACATTTCCCACACTAAGAGGTGATGGATTAATGGAAATAGAGCTGGGAAGTTTTAGTAGCGAGGAAAGTAGTGATGATCTTGTTGTAGAAAGATTTATTGAAATTAAGCATCCTACGTACCAATTTAGTGGTCTCATTATTGAAGGAATTGAGTTTCGTCCTAAAATAGTTGAATAAGTCATGAGAGGTGGATATGGAATTTTAAGTTTTATGATTTTTGAACTACAATGATTGTTGCATTCTTGGTTTGAGATACATTATGGTCATTTTAAAAAATGCTAAGACTTCGTTAGTGATTTATGTTGCTATTGTTTCAAGATATAGCTTTATATTAACCTATTCAATTCAAAGTTTGATGGGTCATACTAAATCCATAACTTTATTATGGCTTCACTCTCAAAAGTTGTGATAGTGAAGTTGAAGTGCGTTCAAGTTGTCTCGAACACTATAAGAAATCTTTGGACTTTATAATTGATTTATAGTTCTGTCATTTCCTAAGTTAACATTATGATGTGAGAACATTCCAATAATATTTGTATTACGTGGTGAACCCTTCTTTATTCGAGCTTGAAACTGGATATCCAATATAAGAAGGATTTTGAAAAAAGTACGATTTGATCAATATATGATATTTAGCGCGCCCAAATTTTATACTTCCAAGATGAACCCATTATGACCAAAAATGCATATACTTGTAAATATCGGTATTTTATATGAAATCAAAAAAAGGAAAAACACGGTGCACTAAAGCTCCCGCTATGCGCAGGGTCTGAGGAAGAACCCGACCATAAGACTCTATTATACGTAGAATATTACAGTTATTTCTTGTGGTGAGTATGCTAAATTGTAATAGGAACATCTAAACAAATAAAAACCAATAACACACTTGGCTCAATAAAGGGGAGACAATGAATAAACATCAAGCACATAGATGTAAACTTAACAAGTTAACATATATGATGCAAACTTTGGAAATAAATTAAAAGCAGCATAAATCACTTATAAAGTCTAGTGTTTTTATCTAATGACAATAATGTCCGAGACAAATTGAGCACACTTCAATTATCTTATCATAGAGATAGAGAGGTTGTTTTCAAATGACCCTCGTCTCAAATGTATCAAGCCCCAAAAGCTGAAGAAACTAGATATAAAGTGGAAAGCAAAAGATAATATATGTAAATGCAATAAGAGTAACATATATAAAATGAAGAATAACAATGCAAATGCAAATAAAAGATTAATCCTACTAACGTATTATATCACGAGGCTAGACATCATCCGACCCCTACTAGCCTATTAGTCTTCTACCCTAATACGCCACCTTCACTCCTTTCTATCTAAGATCATTTCCTCGGCAAGATGAATTTGCGCCATATCCAATCAAATCACTTCCTCCCAATGCTTTTTTTGTCTACCTCTACCCATCCCCGTAACCTCTAAATCCAACCTCTCGCAAATTCTAACAAGCGCTTTGAGACTTATTCTCTGCATATGCCCAAACCATCATAATCTCGCTTTCTTCATCTTTGTCTGCCATGGGTGCCACCCCTAAAATCTCAGGAATGATCTCATTCCTAAACTTATTCCCCCTGATATGTCCACATATCCATCTCAATATCCTCATCTCTGCAAGATGCACCTTCTGAATATGTGAGTTTATGAGTGTCCAGCACTCCACCTCATATAGCAACGATGGTCTAACCACAATTCTGTAAAGTTTACCTTTATGTTTAGGTGGTATCTTTTTATCACATAATACTCTAGAGGCAAGCCTCTAATTTATCCATGTTTCCCCAATATGATGTGTGACATTGTCATCGATATCACCACTACCTTAGATTTTTGAAATAATAGCATCATAGATCGCTTATAAAGTCTAAAAATTTCTGTTTAATGACCATAATGTTAGAGCCAACTTGAGCATACTTAAAAATATCATAATACACTTATGGTTTTGTCAAAACCCGATGACTCCAGCTCAAATTCTGCAGTTATATTAAGAAACTCAGTTAATAAATATAATTAATGTATATCAAATCAAGAAAGAAAAACTAATTATAGTTTAGAACCCGTAAAACTTATAATCTTAAATCACGTGCCTACAAGCACACTATTCATAAGAGTACAAATATCACTCAAATGACCACCTCTATGTGTTGATAGAAGAATCTAGTGGAAGTAATCTTCTAGAACTAAACCTGCCACTTATTTCTACAGTTGCAAATTCACGGGTTCAAGCCTTAAAAATAGTATTTGAAAGAAATGCAAATTGGGATTGCGTACAATAAACCCTTTTGGTAGGGCCCTTTCCAAACTATACACATAGTGGGAGCTTGCCCTACCTACTTTCTAAAATGGTTAGAGCACTCATTCTAGAGTTCCTCCTTCTATTGTCCATAAGTCTTAATCTTTCAGAAATTCTAGAAATAATTGGAACGTTTAGTTCTAGAAGATTACTTCCACTAGATTCTTTATCAACACATAAAGGTGGTCATTTGAGTTGTATTTGTACTCTTATAAAGAGTGTGCTTGTAGACACGTGATTTGAGATTATAAGTTTTACGGGTTCTAAACTATAATTACTTTTTTTTTCTTGATTTAAGATACATTATTTATACTTATTACCTGAGCTTCTTAATATAAATACAGAACTTGAGCTGAAGTCAATGGGTTTTACCAAAACCATATGTCTATTATGATTTGAAGTATGCTAAAGTTGGATCCGACATTATGGTCATTAAAAAGAAATTTTTAGACTTTATAAGTTTTCTGTGATGCTCTTATTTCAAAAATCTAGGGTAGTGGTGTATTGATGACGATGTTACACATCATATTGGGGAAACATAGATAGAGTAGAGGCTTGCCTCTAGAGTATTATATGATAAGAAGATACTCCTACACTTAAAGGTAAACATTATAGAATGGTGGTTAGACCATTGTTGCTATATGGGATGGAGTGCTGGTCAATCAAAAACTCGCATATCTAGAATGTGCAAGTTGCGAAGGAGATGAGGATGTTGAGATGGATGTGCGGGCATACTAGGGTGATACGATTAGGAATGAGATCATTCCGGAGAAGTTAGGGGTGAGATCCATGGCAGACAAGATGAGGGAAGCGAAACTTCGATGCTTTGGACATATGCAGAGAATAAGTGCCAATACTCCTGTTAGGAGGTGCGAGAGATTGGATTTATGGGTTACGGGGATGGGTAGAGGTAGACTAAAAATGTATTGGGAGGAAGTGATTTGATAGGATATGGCGCAAATTCAACTCACTGAGGATATGACGTTAGATAAAAGGAGTGGAGGTCGCGTATTAAGGTAGAAGGCTAATAGGCTAGTAGGGGTCGGATCGGATGATGTTTGGCATCATGATATAATAGGTTAGTAGGATTAATCATGTATTTATATCTGGCGATATTATTGTTTATTATATATATATTACTTTTATTGTATTTACATATATTATCTTTTGCTTTCCACTTTATATCTAGTTTCTTCTGCTTTTGGGGCTTGATACTTTTGAGACGAGGGTCTTTCGGAAACAATCTATCTCCATGTGGTAGTGATAAGGTGTGCGTACATTTTACCCTCCCCAGACCCCGCTTATGGGGTTTCACTGGATATGTTGTTGTTTTGGTTTATATTTGTTGGGTTCAGTCAAACTTGTAACTCTTTTATGGTTTCATCCTCCAAAAAGTTGTAATAATGTAGTAGAATTGCTTTCAAATAGATTGGAATATAAAAATCATTAAAAAAGCTCTAGATTTTTTTAGTGATTTAATAGTTAGCATTAATGATTTGATATACTATTAACTTATTTAGCTTACATGTGTCTATATGTTGAACCCACACTCTATTATGGGCTCCACGCATTGAACTTGTGATAAGATAATTGAAGCGCGCTCAATTTGGCTTGGACATTATGGTCATTAGAGAAAAACACTAGACTTTATTAGTAATTTATGTTGTTTTTAGTTTATTTCCAAAGTTTTCATCATATATGTTATCTTTTTAAGTTTACATGTACTTGCTTGATGTTGATTCATTGTCTCCTCCTGATTGAGCCAAGTGTGTTATTAGTGTTTATTATTTAGATGTTCCTATTGTAATTTAGAATACTCTCCGCAATAAATAATTGTAATATTCTACGTATAATAGATCCTTGTGGTTGGGTCCTTCCCCTCCCCTGCGCATAGCGGGAGCTTTAGCACACCGAGCTTGCCCTTTTTTTGATTTCATATAAAACACCGATATTTACAAGTATATACTTTTTTGGTCATATTGGGTTAATCTTGGAAGTATTAATTTTGGGCATGCTAAATATCATATATTGATCAAATCATACTGTTTTCAGAATCCTTCTTATATTGGCTAGCCAGTTTCAAGCTTGAATAAAGAAGGGTTCACGGTATGAATCCACGTAATACAAATATTATTGGAATGTGCTCACTCATAATTAACTTAGGAAATGAGAGAACTATAAATCACTTACAAAGTCCTGAGATTTTTCATAATGATCGAGACAACTTGAACGCACTTCAATTTCACTATCACAACTTCGGAGAGTGAAGCCATAATAAAGTTATGGATTTAGTATGACCCATCAAACATTGAATTGAACAAGTTAATATAAAGCTAAATGTAGAAACAATAGCAACATAAATCACTAAAGAAGTCTTAGCATTTTTAAAATGACCGTAATGTATCTCAAACCAAGAAATCAACAATCATTATAGTTCAAAAATGGTAAAACTTAAAGTTCCATATCCACCACTCATGACTAATTCAATTATTTTAGGACGAAAGTAAATTCCTTCCATGATGAGAACACTAAATTGGTACATAGGACGCTTAATTTCAATAAATCTTTACACAAAAAGGTCATCACTACTTTCCTCGCTACTAAAATTTCCCAGCTCTATTTCCATCCACCCATCACCTCTCAGTGTGGGAAATGTTGCACATCTCGTAGTGTTGGCTTGCTCTCTAGTCGTGGTTTCATTCTTATATGTTACAAACATTATAGTTGAATTAGTAGATTCAAGTCCATTGGACATATCTACTAATTTGAACACAAAATAACCAACATAACATGTCTTTGGTGACAATACATTTGTTTCTATTCTTCCACAAATATCCAACCAACCTGCATACCAAGATATGCCACTTTTGAGAATCTGCAAAAAGTATTTCAATAAACATTTGTAAAGATAATTCTTTAAAAAAAGTAATGATATGCAGGGATTTATATCCTTCATAGGCACCATATGAGAATTTGAATTAGTTGGCTTGATGTACCGTATGGTTGAAGTAAAAACAATAACCTCTAAAAGATTAAGTTATCTATAGGATATATCTATGCAATATAACTTGTTATAGACGATTTTAATTTTTACGATCAAATTAGTGTTGACAAGAACCTATACAACATCTAAGTTTACGTAGGAGAATGATCACTATTAGTGGGGTGCAGTGGGGGAGTTAAGATCTTCCTATTCAAGGTGACTCCTTTCAAGAGCGCGACCAGCTTTTCTTAAGTGGGAAGGAATCTTTACCAGCTTTGTTGTGTACTAACTGATCCATATTGATTAATAAGAAAAATATTAAGGGGCATATAGGCTTAAGTGGGATCTCCCTTCTAATAGACTAACTTCAAGGGTTGGTTCAGCTTATTCAGTAGAATAATGGGTATTACAACAAGTTGATTACTGCTTGAGGCTGCAAGTCAAAGTAATGACTTGGTAGAGAGCCAAGAGTTGTGGCTTGGACCAAGGAGAGGTGCTAATTGATAGATTTGATTTGGTCTTTGGGGGGTCAAACCCAATGGAAGAAAATTCCATGTGTCAATTCACGTTTTATCTAACAATTGGTATCAGAGTCAAGGTTCTGTCTGAGTATGCTCGGTAGTTGCAACATATTCTGAACTTCTACATCTAAAAATAATTACTTTGATTTTATGCATTTCCAAATACTTTGTAGTAGAAGAGGAAGAATAATTGATGATGAGTTCCATGAAGTTTCAAAGTGATAGACTTAGTGGGTACAACAACTTCAACATCTGGAAGATCTAGAAGATGGTGTTACTGCGGAGGAAGGTTTAATCCATGTTATTAATGAAAAGCACCCTGATGATACATCGGAGCTTGACAAGGAGAAGATTGAAAGATATGCATTAAGTGTAATGCAACTGTCCCTTGCACCTAACATGCTTTGTCAAGTGATCACAAGTACCTAGGAGACGACCAAACAATTATGGCAAAAGATGGAAGGGATTTACCAGGACTGATTGGTGATAAGCTTTGACTGTGAGAGTGAGAGTTGCCGTCAATCTCAGGCCTTGTCATCAGATAACAAAGTGAATTTTTCCTGCTAGTTGCTCTGCTCCTTATCCCTTTGTGGCGACTTTCTTGTGGTAGTAATTGTGAATGAGAAAGTAGGAGGCGGCAACTAAAGATGGTCATATACCCATATATTAATAGGTTCTGGTTTTTTACAATGATGTCTTCACACATTTAAGATGGAGTCTAGAACTTTATTACAAGAACATCTAGATGCATTCAATAAACTTGTGATACACTTATTAACTATCAAAATAAAAAAGGAAGATGAGATGCCTACATGTTCTTCCCTATTTTTGTTGACTTCAAATATCGTGATATTGTGAATTCAATGATGTATAGAAAGGAGACTCACTTTTGAGCAAGTTCAGTAAGCACTAAACCCTTGAGATGTCTGGAGGCATTTTGAAAGAGACAAAGATGATGAAGCTAGTGGGATTTTTGTGAGAGGCTATACTAGCCAACAGGGAGAGAGCAACCACTGCACTCATAAAAGTATCATGTGAACAAGAGGAATGCGGAGTGTTGGGGTTGTCAGAAGAAGGGGCACTCTCAACGAGATTGTCGTATGTCAAAGTCCAATGAAAAGGCAAGTGCATCCATTGTTGAGCAGGTACATGATTCGGATGATGAATCTGTACTAGAAACATCATGCAATAATGTAATCTATTACAACAAATGGGTGTTAGACTCTTATTGTACTTTGCATACGACATTCCGAAGAGATTGGTTCAACAACTATGAGATAACTGGATGAACCATAATAATGGGCAATAATGAAAATTTCAAAGTAGTTGGCATTGGTTTAGTTTTGATTTGCTGCCATGATGGGGTTGTGAGGATTAATACATAAGTCTATCAATTTCTTGATCTAAAGAAAAATTTCATCTCCCTAGATACTCTAGATAAACAAGGATATAATTACATGAGTGAAGGAGGAACTGCGAAAGTGATTTTGACCACTAATATGTAAATAAATAGTGAAGCCTAATATGCAATTTTAATCACTATTAATTTTTATTAAAAGATTTAAAAAATTAATAAATAAATAGTGTAGCGATCAACCCTTTCTTTTTCTTCTCTGCGCACGCAGCTGAGAACATATTTGGGCAGATTTTTTTCTTCTTTCCTCCCTTTTTTGGGAAGAAAACATGCGACTCATCAAGGATATTAAGAGAAATTCATAAATAGAATCAACTTGATCTTTCCACTATGGTGGGTGATAGAGTGCAGGTATTTTCTTGTTATTGTGTACCCTTATTAGTTGAAAACGTATTTACCAAGATTTTTCGCCAATGAAGTTTTAACAATAAGCTTAGGAATACCTTTACCATTAATCTATAGTCTAAGGTATTGAGTATTAAGGGTTAACTCTAAACTTGAAGGTTAGAGATATGGAGACTTGAGTTTTACAAACATAATTGACATTGACAATCAATATTTTTCATAGATTGTGGCAAGTGGAGGCTGTTTTGATGGGTGTTCTACGCGTACAAGGTTGTGGAACTTGTCATTAATAAGTATGTGAGTCTTTAAGCTTTAGTTCTTGCTTTTCAAACATGCTTTTAAAAAATATATTTTCTCTGCCTAGTCAACGTGTTGGGACAAGCATGTGCTCGATAGAGTTGGTGTTCCTTAATCAACCCTAGATATGCTATTTTTGAAAAGAACATCTAATATTTTTATAACTTATATATGGTGTGATGCTGGATCCTTTCTTTATTACTGTGATGTGGTCAATAGGGGCATACATAGTTGTCTAATATGTTAGGGGCATACCTATGTTGCCGTAATATGTTAGGAGCTTTGTTCACGTAGCCTTAGTATACATTTAGAGCATTATACATGCTGTTATGGACTTGTTGGAGTGATGGGTTGATCTCCTTCGCTGTCGTTTATGACAATTTTTGAGTGTGGATTGAATTGATACATGTAGTGACCTTTTTGACATCTGTTTGAACTTATTGAGTTATTATTCCGAAGTATATTCTTGTGTATATTATTTATGTATATCCATTGTGGACATGTATTTTATAACTCTTGTTCCAGGTGTATTAAAATAGTGAGTCAAGGATCTTACTAGGTTATATTTATATATAGTTCACTCCTTACTTTCATGTCGACGTAAATACTATTGCTGAGGGTGAGACTTGTGGCTGACGAGTTCATTCCCCTAGGGTCTATTGCTGAGGTGAGCCTTCGTACTGTTCATGTAGGCTACTATTTCAGCTCTATCTATTATAGCTTATGTTTTTTTTACTTCTCTTGGGTTTTTCATGCCCGACACTTGAACTCATACGACTCTATTAGATGTTCCATGATCTTATTGTGGGACTTGGACTAGACATATTTTTGTTAACTGACCTTTTTCTTTTGTAATTTGATACACAATTTTGGTCCGATAGTTATTTTATTTTTATGAGTACTGGTGTGTTTTGGAGTTGCACATATTGCAAGTCAATGCTTAGGTGATTTGGATATGTGTATGAATGGATTGGTTCTCCGGATTGATGATAATAATGGGTGCTAGTCACATCTAGGGGGTATTTTGGGATATGACAATTATAACAGAAAGACAAAACAGGCCGAAAATCATATCACTAAACATATGAATCATAAGAACACATATGATGTGTTTGCAACAAATTTTAAAGTGATAGAATATAAATTGCGATTACCGATAAAATCTGAAGAAACATAATTTTATTCATAAATGATATGGGTACAAATTTGTTCCCCCTTGATTCTTTTCTCTTGTGATTTCTCAATGATTCGAGCGCCGTTATGAAAGTGCAAGAGGGGTTGAATTGGATTTTCTTCCATTTTCATGTAAAACTGTTTGGCTGTTAGTCAGCTACCTTAAGTGATAGTCGACTACAAATAGTAAGACAGTTTGCAGAAATTAAAAAGAGTAAAAGGAAGTTCAACACTAGATATTTATACTGGTTTGGATTCAATGTGAATCCTATGTCTAGTCCCCTTGGGTTGCAAGGAAATCTTTTCAAGCCTTCAAAAGTGGTTGTTACAAGAAATTTAACACTTAATCTACTACTCTCAATATTTGTCTTATGTTCTTTTTCTTTTGATGCAATTCTCTATTTCCAATTTTTCTTCTTTTCTCTCTCTTTTTCTTTTTCACAGTAAAACTAAAGGATTACAATGAATTTCTTAAAGATGAAGAGTTCCAAAGATGGTCTTGAATGCAATAGGCTTGTATACTTTGAGATGTCTTGGATGCCTCCTTTTATGTAGAAGAGGTAGCATCACAGGGGAGTTGATCCTTGGATTGAGGCAGTGATAAGTCCTCTTTCCATGAATAAGATTGAAGCTTTGATAAAAATCCTTCCTGATCTTCGAGATTGCTTATCCGCTTGTTTTCCTTGATCTGTAGATTTTCTCTTTGGTTGTTTCCTTGACTCATTATTTGTTTGATTGATTTTCTGATCTCTTTCTTTCTTTTGTAACTTGATTGATTCTTGCTTTGCTGACCCCTTCCTGATTGAGAGCTTTGATTGATTTTTGATTGGATCTTGATTTATTCTCAATCTCTTCAAATTTATTTCTTTCTTTATATTCCATAGTCATCAGATCCAGACTGATCCATTATTATTTGCTGGCATTGTTGTCGACTTCCCTGTTATTTAAAGTCGATTTCCTGATGCTCCCCCTGAGTTAATACCATTCTGTTGTTTTAGCGTATAATTGACTTTAGAGTTGTTGCTTCCCCTGAGTTATATCTATTTCTCCCCCTTTGACATTAACAATAAGGAAAGGGAACAGACAACAAATAACAAGATAGGGAAATAGAGCATAATATATAGATACTAGTATTTAAAGTCACATAGATAGTCCACACAGCAGAGAATTCAAAAATCACAAAAGAACATGATAAACATATTTAGCAACGAGGACGCAAAAAGTTGGAGATAGTGTTGACAGTAGCGGTCTTCAAATTTTCCAACAAAGTGGTCAGAGTAGCAGACATGGCATTAGTGTTGTTCTGAATCTTTTGAGCGACCTTGATGGCTTCTTTGACAATTTGAATATGTTGCAGTCCAATTTTCCAACATTAGTTCCAGACTCCCTAGTGGTAGGCTTGATCTTTTCCAAAGTATCAGTCACTATGTTAAACTTGTAGTGGGATGACATGAGTAGGTCTTGCAGGTTCTCTAACTTCGCATCCATTTTGGAGATTTTGTTCAGAAGATCTTCAACAAGCTTGGAGTCATGGAGGATAAGAGAGTTGGAATTTTGTGATGGGATATCACCAGGGGAATCATGAACGGGCCTAGAGGGAGGTTCAGATTTGAGAACCGAGGAGACTTTTGAGAGAGAGTATCTTATGCAACTGAAGGCCCTGGAGTTGTAACATTGTTTGACAGTGAAGGGAGGAATGTCAGACAGGTACACATTGTTTTCCTCTAGAATGCACAAAATAATCATGCCATAGGGAAGACATTGAGATCCATGATTAGAGTCGGCCATGTGATTGATGATGTAGGAAGAGAGTTTGATCCTTTTCTTTGACATAAGACAATAGGTGAAAAAGGTATCTCGAACGGACAGAGTAGAGAGAGAGCTTGCGTGGGGAAGAAGGGTGGTTGCCGCAATGTTGGAGAGAACCCTAGCTAAAAGACACGTCCTTGGGGCCTAGGTTGGAAAGGCAAGAGCCAGAGGGAGAGGAGATGAAAGCCTTCTTGGAAACTTCAAAGGAGACTTCAAAATTAGAGGGACAAGAATTTTTCACAGGCGAAGAAAAACCAGAGTAGTGAATGTCAATGATTTCATCAAAAAGTCAGAGTAAAGAAAAATACTTTTCCCATGGAAAAGTATTACGATCCAGCAGTATAAAAGATCTTAGATTTACATTGAACAACCTTACTAGAGGTTCATAAACAACCTTAGGAGAAGAAGAAAAAATTTAACCTATCCTTGATGATTGAAGAATTCCTTGATGGGACAGTGAATGGAGAGGAGGTGGACCAAATCCACTATGAGCCCATGCACAATAGTCTTGCCCTTTAAGATTCTGAAAGGGAGATTCATAGGAGGTGTTCCAAAAATCTACTTTGGTATCGAGAGTGCTCTCGAAATCGAAATTGCATTTATTCTTCAAATAGCCATGAGGATAATGAGGAACAGAGTGCTTGAGAGAAGAGAGATGGTAATTGGAATAGATGGGAGAGGACGGAAAGGAGGAATTTTCAAAGTCAACAGCAACTGGCGAATCGGCAATGTCCTTTCCTTTATTTCTGGTGCTCTTTCGAGGAGGCATGGGGAGGATGAAATTATGGAAAAAAGAAAGTGGTGTAGGAGTTCAAAGAGGAGAAGAGGGAAGGTGAAACGGAAAGAAGTGAAAGGTGAAAAGATAAGGTGGGAAGAATAGAAGAAAAGGGGGACTGACATGCAAGGAAATACACACCATCAACTTTTAAAATAGTGTAAAAGCATTTAATGCAAGTAATAATGATGGTAATGTATTTAAAGAGAACAGATTAGTGAAAATTTTAAAACGATATACATAATTAGGGAAAATAAATCAATTTAAGAGCAGGGAACAAATTTAAAATGATTTTGGAACAATATTTAAGGAGTCTCTAAGGTAATAGAATCTTTCTTCAAGAAGGGGTTTTATAAAAATATCTACAAACTAATTTTTTGTATTAACAAAAACAATTTCAATATTACCATTTAAAATATGATCCCTAATAAAATGATGTTTAATGTCTATGTACTTGGCCCTAGAATGATGCATAAGGTTTTTTGAAAGACATATACCACAAGAGTTATCACAAAATTTTGGCAGGCTTAGCAAACAATTCATAATCAACTAATCGATGACTCATCCAGAGAATTTGAGTACAACATGAACCTTTTGCTACATATTCAGCTTCGGTGGTGGAGATAGATACACAGTTTTTGACAAGATTCACTAGCGCTTTTTTGATCTACTTTATCACCTGCATAGTCTGCATCTAAAAATCCAGAAAGATTAAAAGCGGACGACTTTTTATACCAATGACCATAGGAAGTAGTTCCCACTAAATAGCGAATAATGTTTTTTACTGCAGTTAAATGGAATTCCTTAGGGGCCTTTTGAATTCTAGCATATTTGCAGATACTAAACATAATATCAGGTCGACTCGTAGTGAGATAGAGAAGAGATCAAATCATACCTCTGTATTTGGATTCAACAATGTTCTTACCGGTTGGATCAAGATCCAAGTTGCGTAATGGACTCATGGGAGTACTGATAGGTTTTGCATTTTCAATTACAAAGTTTTTGGATTAATTCCTTAGCATACTTACTTTGGAAAATGAAGATGTATTTATCAAATTGGAAGATTTGCAGTCCCAAAAAGAATGTTCACTCACCCATTAGGCTCATTTCAAACTCACTTTGCATGCGATTGGCAAACTCTTGCGCAAATCATCATTAGAACTTCCAAAAATAATCATTGACAAAAATTTGAATAATAATATTATCAGAAGATGTTTTTTTTATAAAGAGGGTAATATCAATTCTCCCTCGAAAAAAATCATGATTTACTAAAAACATACTTAGTCGATCATACCAAGCTCTAGGAGCTTGTTTGAGTCTTATAAAGCTTTAGACAGTTTTAAAATATGGTTAGGAAATTTAGGATATTCAAAATATGGAGGTTGTTTTACAAAAAGTTCTTCTATAATACTATTTAAAAAAGCGCTTTTGACATCCATTTGAAATAGTTTAAAACCTTTAAAAGCAACATATGCTAAGAGAACATGAATAGATTCTAACCTTTCAACAGGAGTGAAAGTCTCATCATAGTCGACTCCCTCTTGCTGAGAGTACCCTTGGGCTGCCAGTCTCGCCTTTTTCGTGATCACTTTTCCATCTTTATTCTACTTGTTTCTAAAAACCTACTTCATTCCGATGATGGATGTATTTTCATGTTTGTGAACTAAGGTCCAGATTTGATTCTTCTCAAACTGATCGAGTTCTTCTTTCATTGCTTGAACCCATTCAGTGTCTTTTAGTGCTTCTTCCACCTTCTTGGGTTCAAGTTTGGAAATGAGTGCTATTTTTTCACTTTTCTTGCTTGAACCTTTGGTTCTCATTTTATCGTTTATGTTCCCAATGATGAATTTCTTTGTGTAATCACGTTCACTTCTCCATTGATTTGGAACTGCTTCTTTTTTCAGTTGAATTTCATTTCCAGTAGTTTACTGGTCTTTTTCTATAACTTCCTTATATGAGATAACTACACTTTGAGAGTTAATAATTTCTTCATCATTAGAGCTGCATCTTTTCTCAAAGGATTGATTAGATTACTCAAAGACAGTATGAACAGACTCTTCTATAGAGGATGTACGCTTATTAAAAACTCTATAAGATCTACTAGAATTTTAGTAACCAAAAAAGATACCTTCATCACTACGTGGATCAAGTTTAATCAAATTTTCCTTACTATTGTTGTGGATGAAACCTTTGCAGCCAAAGGGGTGGAAGTAACCAATGTTTGGTTACTTCCCGTTCCATAATTCATATGGAGTTTTCTTTAGAATGGGTCTAATAAGGCACCTGTTGAGAATGTGACATGTAGTGCTTACTTCTTCAGCCTAGAAATGATGAGGGAGGGCATGCTCACATATCATAGTTCTGGCTATGTCTTGTAGAATCCGATTCTTTCTCTAAACAATTCCATTTTGTTGAGGGGTTTGTGGAGCTGAGAAGTTGTGATCATATTCTTCTTCATTGCAGAAATTATCAAAAGCTTTTTTTAAATTCTCCTTGATGATCACTTCTAATAGAGGTAATATGGTATCCATTTTCTCTTTGAACTTTCTTATAAAAAAACTCAAAATTCTTAAGGTGTCATTTTTGTTAGCCAATAACCTTACCCAATTAAAACGAGAATAATCATCAACAATAACAAAAGCATACCTTTTTCTCTCCAATGCTAGCAGTTCTAGTGGGACAGAAAAGATCCATGTGAGGAGTTGCAGGGGTTTTGTGGTAGAAACAATATCTATAGATAGAAATGAATTTCTAATTTGTTTACCTAGTTGACATGTGTCACAGATGTGATCCTTGGTGTAGTCATCTTTGGTAGACCAATAACCAGATGAAGTTGAGCAAGTTTTGCAATGAGCCTCATGCTAGCATGACCCAATTTCCTGTGTCAGATCCATGGGTTATTAGACATAGAAGCTAAACAAATGTGTTTAGTTGGTCCTTCGATGGAATCAACGATACACACATTTTTATCTCTATTCCTTTCTAGTGTTGTCTTCAATAATGCATCCATTCTTTTTGGATCTTACTTCCAGATCAATGTCATATAGTTGATTGATACTCAAAAAGTTGAACTTTAATCCTTTCACAAGGTAAACATTGGTGATGTCACATGGCTCATTGAATAAGATAGAACCAATACCAATTATAGTTCTAGTGGAGTTATCTCCGAAGCGAATTTTTCCACCCTTATAATCTGCAACAGATTTGAACATTGATTTGCTGCCAGTCATGTGATTTCAACACGCACTGTCAAGATACAATTTTTCTTTAGATCTAGTGTGGTATTCTTGCAAAACAAGATCAATTTTGATTTTTAAGTACCCAAATGTTTTTTGGTCATTTCTAGTTAGCAGTACCCTTAATTTCCAAACAATGTTATATGGCTTTGAGTGACAAAATCGGCATCTAGAATAGGTATGACTGGATTTTCCATAATAATCACAAGATATTTTACTAGAATGATCAGAACTAGAAAGACTAAAAAATTCCCTCTGTGAATTAGTCGACTTGAGAGATCTATTGGGGCTAAAATATTTTTGAAACATTTTTCAAACGATTTTTGAGATCAAAAATTTTATCATCTAGTAAATCTTTAAACAGCACAAACTTAAAGCTTGATTTCTAAAGCAATTTTTTCATTTTGAATGGATCTAAGATTTTCAAAGGATTATTTTAAGTCTATAATGGCTCAACCTGGAAGACCTCTCAACTCAAGACAATTTTTGCAAAAAAACATTGTTTACCTGGCTAGTTTCACCTATTGCCATGAAGTACACATTTGCATTGTCTTCTTGATCATATTCAGATGTATCTTCATCACTCCAGCTGCTAAATGCTTTGTTTTTGAATTGTCCTTGAGGGTGTCTTCTTTTGGCTTCAGGACATTCAATTTCAATGTTTCCAAACTTACCATATTCATAGCACCTGCCATCATTCCTGTTATAGTTAGTAATTTGCTTGTTTCTGGGATAGTTTTGCTTACCTCTCCCTTGATTTCTATTGCGCATGAAGGTTTCCATCACTGGTTTTGTAATTTGTGCAATTTCATCCTTATTTAGATCTTCTTCATCATCATGATTTTCATTAGTGGCTTTAAATGTAACAGATTTTTTCTTGTCATCCTCCTTCTCCGTTTAATTTAGGCGTGTTTTCTCAAAAGCAACATGATCACCTCTAACTTCATTGTAAGTAAGGCTTTTTAGATCCATGATTTCATCAGCCACTACTTTAGCATGCAAATAAGGGGGTATACTTCTTAGGATCCTTTTGATGTACTCAATGGGAGGATATTCTTTGCCCGTAGCTTTGAGTTCACCAGTGATCTTGCTAAGGTAAGCAAACATATTTTCAATCTATTCACCTTCCTTAATTTGAATAGCTCATATTAAAAAACTAGAAGACTTACAGTTGATTCCTTGACTTTGTTAGTTCCTTCATAGGTGACTTCCAATTTGTCCCACATTTCCTTGCTAGCTTCACAACTAGAGATTTTTTTCATACTTGTCTCTACTGATAGCATTGTAGAGAACATT
>JAPFFP010000103.1:4518724-4539122 GCA_026153255.1 Solanum medicagineum
GGTGTGAGAGAATATTTAGCCCACATTGTTATTACAATTACTTGAAAATAAAGCAAACATCATCATTCAATCCCACTTAATAAATCTTTTCCAGGTGAAAAGCAATACATCATTGATACTTGTTGGGAACTTCTGAATCTGAAGTTTGTTAAAAGTGTTTGTCATGAGCCTAAGCTAAGACTTACTGTTGGGTTAGACTCGTGGCACAATATGTTCCGGTCGCCTTCTAAAACTGGAAAACACGTCCCCTGATTCACTATCCGTGCGCTGCATGTCCATGTCCATGTCCATCCCAATTCCTGCTATCCTCTCACTCATTGATCCATAAGAATTTACTGAACCATCTCCGATTGGCTTAACATATTGCTGCATCACCAGTACAGAGAACCTGGAGTCGAATTCTGATGTCACCAAAAGATCACCAATAGCCCCGAGTTCAGGACAGTCACACCAATCAATTAGGCCAGCCGTTAGTGGTGATGCCATGCCTCGGCCTTTTCCTACGATGTAGAGATCATAGTTATGCTGGTCCATTTCTTTTATGGCGTTGACAGTTTCTTCTACATCATTTAGCAACAGTTCTGTGTATGTTACTGATTTGTCATTGGCTGTGCTGATCTTGAACCTGTTTAAGAACTCGTCGTCCATCAACTTTTCACTCTCTTTGTCAATCTGGACATTCACATGACATTCTTCAGCAAATTCTGTATGCTCATTATCAGAAGCACCTTCACCTGGAATGAACTTCACCACAGTTAGATGTGTATCTTGACGATCAACCATTCTCAGAGCATAAGCCAGAGCTTCCCTGTCATCAGCGCCTCCAAAAAAGAGGACAACGATATTTTTTGCGTAGTCACTGGTCTCAGAAAGGCCACGATCGATAAGGATTCCCACAGAACAAGGGGCATTAGCTAGCACACCCTCATTGACAGCCCGAATTTCAGGGTTGACATCCTCCATTTCACCCTCGAGACCTCGTTGTTTGTGGAAAGGGAGAATGATGAATGCTACACGCTTGTCTTTAGCAATGTTGCACATATCTTCATCCATGGTGGACAAAGCAGACCTTGCCGTGAGTACTTGTACCATCACTCCATCTGATCGTAGCTCATAGTTATCGAAAGCAGTGATGATCTGTCTTGTTTGTGTCTCCTCATGTCCGAGACTTCGTGAACCTCGTTTTCCTGAGTTGTGTACTTCTAGCATAGAAGATGCACGCCCGACTAGTTCTACTATTTGGAGAGCAAAGACAGTTATTGGGGATGCTATTGTAGATTTCGATGAGCCAAGTAGGTTGATGACTGAAGGGATGTCGTGTGTGCCATGGATGCAAGCAAGGATCCGAAGCTCCTCCTCCATTCTTGCCTTTTGTATGGTCCTTCGTTTGTGGGGTACAATTTCCTGTGAGGGACGGTAGAGCATACTCAAAGGTGTGACGATCACTGTCATCACCAAAATGCCACTCACCATAAGAGAGTATAATCGTGTGCTCAAGACCTGACCAAGATTGTGACAAACAAAAAGGTTAGTCGAAAATCAATTTCGAGTAAAAGAGAACAGGGATTGGTATGAAAATCCACCTGTTGCGCCTGACCAGCTTCGATAATGATCAAGGCCATGAGGCTCTTGGTGTTGCTAAGTACTCCAACAGCCAGGGCCTCCTTAAAAGACATTTCGGACAAAAAAGTAGCAGCTATTGAGCTCAAGATTTTGGCTGAAACAAATACAAGTATGTAGCCAACAATTTCGTAAATGCTACCCATTTCTCCGAAATTGGTTCTGAGTCCACAAACAACAAAGAAAGTTGGCATAAGAATGCCCATCACAAAGTCATCAAGCTTATTGATAATTTCTGCTTGAAGCACTTGGTTAGGTATACTAAGTCCAAAGAGAAAAGCTCCAATTATAGGGTGTGTCCCTAAAGCATCGGTTATAACTCCGGAAATAGCCATACCAGAAAGGATTGAACATATAAAGAACTCACTATATCCTTGTCCTTCTGGCATTTTTCGAATGATCCAGCCAATAGCACGACGGAGATAAAAGACACAGAACAACGCATAAGCAGTCGTGCAAATTATAGCCCAATGGATATTAGCTGGACTTCCTGTAACTACATATCCTAGTGTAAGTACAAACCATCCACCCATATCATTGATTACAGCCGAAGACATGGCCATTTTTCCTATGTCGGTTTGGAGGATCTTTTGTCTGTCAAGTATCTTAGCCAGGACAGAGAACCCTGTAATAGTGAGAACACCGCCATAGAAAATGAAACCTCTAGCTTCATCGTCGCGAGTAAGTGAGAAATACAATATTGTTCCCATGACAAAAGGGATGATGATACCGATCACAGCAACATTTCGAGCCTTTATTCCAATACGAAGAATCGATTTTATATCCATCTGTAATCCCACCAGAAACCCATAGAACACAAGGGCTACATGAGCCATTGTCTCAATCACATGGAAATTGTAGTTTGGGAAAAACAGCCTCCTGAACTTTATGATCCTTCCAAGTACTGTAGGACCCAAAAGTATGCCACTCTACAAAACAAAATCATGTTTCTTCCTTAAATCTTTTTCCCTATCAAACTTTTTTTGGGCGTAATACTTAAACAAACTCACAAACTTAGCCTCAATTCCTCATGTATAAGTTGATGTGTCTGTGCATTCTCATAGTTAGACTGTTTACTTGCCAGTTAAGGCCAAATTTGAGTGTCTGTTTATGTATTATGTCAAAATTTTACTGCTAAACTAGAACATGAGAATTAAATTAAACATTGATGATAAATGTTTTCCATATAACCAAACATCAAAAAATGATTTTTTTCATGAAAAATATTTTTCTCAATAATAATCTCTATCATATCAAACACACCCAAATGTACAAGAAAAAGACTTCCTTACTACAAAACACACCATATGTTATTTAATTGAGATTCAGAAAGGCATATACTCATGTTTTAAAACCAGCATATATAGCTAATATCATGTTTGATAACTTTTTATTGGCTTTGTATAAAATTCTAGCACACCAAGATGAAACAAGTAATATGTAAATATAATGACATGTACTTTGACCGTTTCAATTTATTTACCTGATTTTGACTTGATACAAAGTATAAGAAAGTAAAATAGACTTTTGAGTCTTGTATATATAGAATGTTGCAAAATCTTTATCCTTATGCCATTAAACATGTCATATGAAAAGTTAAAATTAAGGAGTCGCCAAAAAAAGAAAAGAGACATTTTTTTCTCTTTATAACATAATAAAAGAAAAATAAAACAAACAAATAGGAACAGAGGGAGTATCTATATAATATTGAAGATAAAATAACTAACACTACGCAAATGAGTAAACGTTGCATGATTAACTCATGCATAATCTAACCAAAAAACAAAAAAGTTTGAAAGAATGTACTTACAATAATCTCAGCAACAAAAGGAGGTTGCTTGGTGGGTTTAAGGGCAAAGGTGACTAAACGGGTGATCAAGATAGCTAAAGAAATTTGAACAAAGAAAAGTGGGATAATTGGTGTCAAAGGATCTGGTCCTTCCCAAACTCCATTAAACCTATAAATTGTTTGTGCATAACATAAAATTTTTTCATTTAATTTTCCAACATCAATCAATGGGTCTGGATCTCCCATGTTCCCTTATAAAGATTGGCGTTCAACGGCAAAAAAGATTTTCCCTCTTAGTTGTACAATGAGAATTTGTACATTATTTTTCTTGAACACCCTTTTGTCTAGTCTTGTGCCAGGGTAGGGAACAACCCTGGCTACAACCCTTTTTTAAGATTTAGCCACCACAATCAATGGAGGTATGTATAAAATGATGGAACATGAGTAAAACCAAAAACAAGAACAAACACCATGTGAAAAATAGTAAAAACTTATTTTTTTACCTTCAAAGCTTTGTTCAAATTGAATGGTTTTCCGTTCAATTTGGAAGCTTAAGATATTTTTTAAAAATTTTTTGAGGTTGTTATTTGACAGGCAAATGGATAAATGTCAAATCCAACATACACATATATATTAGATCTTGAACGGTGTATTTCAAGCTAACTAATACAAATTTATGAAAAATAATATTATTTTTAAAATAAGTGTATGACGAGTTGTATAAAGCACTATTTATTATAATTAGAAATCACAAATTTTACTTGATATCGGATGAAAGTAAAAAGGTATTTTTGATTATCAAGCGAGAGAGAAGCGTTTATTAGCGCTATTATTGTTTGTTATTTCAATCATTACTATAATTTGCAGTTGAAAATATGTAATCAAAATTGTATGACCTTATGTAGTTCTTCTAATATATCGAACATCCAACTTAATAATTTTGTTGTTTCCAATATTTCAAAAACACAGTTTCAATGTGAATATGAGCAATATTGTTTATGGTTACAATCTTCACATCTTATAGTTGTCTTTTGTCTTAAAGAAATGTAGGATCTGCTTTTTAACATACACATATATAAAATGAAGTTGTTATCGAATTAAAATAGTATTTTTGTAAAAATTATACATAATTCAATCTATATATGTCTTTATTTAAGTGGTTACTTGATCGCTGTGAATAACATAACGTACACTCGTAAAATTCTTCATATATAAAATGATCGTTGTCATATCTCACGAATTCAAACCTCAGCATAGGACATAGAGGACCACCGATATCAACAGTATCTGAGTCATCTGATTAGCCCTAACATTTCCAATGCTCTTATGCAAACAAAAATAAATATTGAACTTATTTTAATTAAAGAAAGTTAATATTTAAAATTTAGATTTTAGCATAATAAAGCTTGCCCTATCTTTTTGCACTAGGAATCTTTGAGAGATGAGAAGATGTCAGTGGACAAAAAAGAAAATGGATTGAATAAATATCATTAAGAATTACTAGGGTGTGAAAATGAATCCAAATATAGGTAATTAGCCTAACTCGTCCAAGGTTTTATGGGTTAGGTTCAAGATAATTTGAATTGAGTTCAATCTCAATACATTCAAGCCTTAACCCTTTATGAAAAAATCTTTAATTGATCCAATTTAATCTCTAATTTTGGCTCAATCTAAGGTTCTTTACTTGTCTTGATGTAATGTATATTTTTTTAAAATATATTTTACATTTTCTATGATATACCTATCTATTTGTAACTTTTTTATTTTCTTGAGTTGAAATTCAAATTACAGTTTTAAAAAGTAAATAATAATATATTAAAAGTATTGATATTGAGGGGCTCAAATTGGGTGAGTCATAACCCAACTCAAATTTTAGCCCGTTTAAGCCCAAAGTAAATTTTGTCGGATCATAATCCAATCCAATCTCTATTCAACCCATTTTAACATTCTCAATTTCAACCCAACCCCTCCATTTGACACACTTAGAATTTACAATACGTAATGATTAATAAATTCCCACATGAATGGCTGAAACTTTAGTTAGAATCTCAAAAATGTGGGATCAAAGGTGAAATTATAATGACTTCGAAGATCTTGGCCAAATTACCATTTTGATCTTCCCGAAAGCTGCCTTGAGTCATTTTTGGTCAAGTCTGAAAGTCGGATGTTGAAAATCTTGTAAAATATTGTGAGTTTTTCAAAAGAAGGAGTTTTCAAAGGTCTAAAGTTGGAAAATTTGAGTTTTCTAGTCATTTTGAGTTTTGAGTGTCGGATTTTGATTCTGCCGATTCCATCAGCTCCATAATGCCGAATCTGATTTAGGAGAACTTGTAGAACTGAATTTGGAGTTAAATCGAAATGTTTAGGTACAAAGTTGTATTTTTAGTTCATTTTGCATCATAAGTTTGACTTGGGTCAACATTTAGGGTTCAAAGGCTCGAATAGAAATTTCGTCAATTCCAGTGATTCCGAATGATGAAGTTGACGCGAGAAATAGCTCTGTCGCAATTTTTAGAGTTTTCAAAAATATTTTAAATTTTTAAGTCTGAAACTAGTTTAAATGCTCTATCTCAGACAAGACCAAGGAGGTTCCAGATTCGAATTTCGAGGATTCTATCGAGTTCAAGATGTCGTTTCTGATAGGATTCCATGTTTAGTTTGCGTTCACGGAATTTCAAATGAATTTCGGGAGTCCTTTTCATATTTTGTTCTATGTTGTGTGTGCTGGTGTGAACTGGTTTCTGGTGCATCAGGGGTTACTCTCCACATTCGTGCCTACGTGTTCCCATTCGCGGAGTTCAAATTTTATTTAGACCTCCACGTTCACGGGAAAAAGGTCGCGTTCGCAAAGTGTAAGAGTGTCAATCCCCCTTAAGCCTCTACATTTGCGAAGTGCAGTGGCCTATTAGCCTCCACGTTCGCGAAGTGTTAATTAGCCCTGAACTAGTGGACTTTTAAAAGACATGATTTAAACCCTTTCCACTATTTTTGACATTCCAAGATTCATTCTGGATAGGATTTTCAAGGTTTTTGAAGAAAAATTGATTGAGTAACTATTTTATAACCTATTTCAATTATTTTCATTGATTAATTTGTGTTTTTAACTTGTAATTTGGGTTTTTAATGGTGGAGTTTGGAGATTTTTTAGATATTGCTCCCTCACCTTAACTCCATTTTAGAAATGATTTTCGTCGTCGGATTCTTTATTGCATGGGGAATATTTTCATGTATTAATTTTTAGATTCCCGACTACCTTTTCTGGCATGAAATTTTTTTGCCATTATACTTCTTTTTCTCCAAATTGATTGATTTTAGTGTCGTTGAATTTGTTATGTGATTATGATGCTATATTTGAATAGATTTGGTGATTCGGAGTATAGCAAAAAGGAGAAAGCTTCGAAGTTGGCTTGATTCGGGACTTTATATAAGACAAATGGACTACTAGCCATTTGTTAAGTATGATTGAACCTTGTATGCTCCTATGTGTATAGATTTGAGTGCTTTGATGTAGAATTGAATAGGCTTGATTATGATATTTCGGATTGAGTAATTAGGCATATGGTGATATCTTGACTTGTAAATTAATGTGAATGCGAAATATGGAAATTTGTGAATCATTTGATGTTGATATGGAGATGGTGTTTAGTTTGAGATATGAATGTTATTGAGACTGCGATTGTATTGTGATATTGATGAACATGCGACATTTATGATATTGAGTCACTCAATTTCAATTGTTGAGGCATATGATTCATATGGACATCTTGTTGTATTGATATGAACATGATTATTATGTCATCTATATATGTATTTACTTGATTATAACACCCCTATAAAATTATCAAAATGCCCCTAAAATACATCGTGCGCACAACGCGTCTTCCAAAGCTCTGATGGAAATCTGAGATCAGATTTGCTATCAGCGCTGAAAATCGAATTGAAAAATGGTCTCGACTCGAATTAAAACAAACTGGGTCGAATTACAAAATTTCACTTGAAGTGCAAAAACAATAGCTACTCTGCGCCCCCTCCGCGACGCGCCAAGGGCGCGAAGTTACACTTGTAGTTTTTTTAAAAAACTTTGATTTCTCGTCAAGAATCTGTTTTCCGAAAATTCACCAACAACACTGGTGCGCGCCCCTTCCGCGATGCGCACCTGTGTCCCAGAAATTTTATTTTTTTTCTTTTATTTTGGGAAGGGCAATTTTGTCTTTCATAATATATTTTAATACCACCAAAACGTATTTTAAAGCGTATTTCGTACAAAAAAGTTTCAAACCCATATTTTTCTAAGCTCTTTTACGTAAGTTCTAGGAAAGAAGAAGAAGAGAGAGAGTAAGAGTTTCTAGAGAAATCCCTAATTCTTGAAAGAAACTTGAAGATTCTTCATCCCAGGTATGTAAAAGCTACCCAAAACATGGAATTGTTCTTCCATGTGCCCCATTGTAAAGTTAAGTTGTGAATTGATACTGTAGAGTCTTGAATAGTGATTTCTTCATAATTTCTTGAATATTATCTTTATTTTTTGAATATTATCTTTAAATTATATCTTATATCTTAAATTGATGATCATCATGTTAAAAATTTACTATATACATGTAATATTTATATTCTTATGAACTAATCCTTGTAAATTCTCTGTTAAAGACTTGAATAATGAACTTAGGGGGAATGTTTAGAGCCTTAGTTGTTTGAATGTGATGTTTGACTGAGTCTGAGTCTTGAGATGAGTGTATTGATGAATGAAATGGCTGGAAATAGTGTTGATAGAGTTAACTGAAGGTTGATTCGTAACTTGAAAGAATAGTCCTGCTCCTTGAGTTGATAGATGATGAGATGAGGTGAGTGTGCTTGCCCGTAGAGGCTGAGTGATGGAAATTCTTGATGAATTGAAAGACTTATGAGCATGTTAAGTCCTGGGAAGAGTATTGAGCACCGAAAAAAAGTAAGAGTGAGTCCCACTCGCACTCATTAACTACGTGTCCAGCGTAGCAGAGGATTGGACCATGAGAACGGATGTTTTCTTAGTCCCAAAAGAGGACTTACCATTATTATAAACCCCTGATGTACGCCCTTTCACCCCGGCAAGGTACTGGGCGGATGCCGCAAAGACATCACTTTGTTGTACCATCACCAACTCATAGGTGATGGGTGTAGGTCCAAGAAACTCCCAGATAGGTTTTGTGATGATAGAACTCTGATTTGATGTGATTGTTTGATGTGTTGATGGATAGCGAGGTGATAGAGTCCTGTCCTTTATTCTGATATAAGGATGAGTGAGTGATGAGTGATTTTTATCTTGTTCCATTTACTTTAGACCATTTTTCATGCAGTACATTCCATATACTAACGCCTCTTTGGCATTGCATCGTTTTATGATGCAGATTCTGTAGATAGAGGACTTCAGCAGCCCAACCGTTGAGGTTCCGAGCTTTCTGGATTCTTGATAGTGGTGAGTCCTCCCCTGTATTCGGAGGATGGTTATTTTTCTTTAGCTCGATAGCCTTTTACTTGATTTTTGGTAGTCATGGCATGTTATGGTACCGTCTCAAACAGTAGTGTAGTATAAAGGCTTCATAGACGTAGATGTTGATGGTTGATGTTGGGGGGATGGTTCTTTCCCTCTCCTTTCTTTATATTGTGACTTTATTTTGATATCTTATTTCATCTATGATAGATTAAGTTGATAACTTGAGCCTACAGATAGATTATTATTATTCTTATTCTATTAAATTTCGCTATTGAATTGACCGAACGAAGGCACTGAGACTAGGTGGTCCGCTTGGGGGCTAGCAATAGTCTCCAAGTATCAGTCACGTTTAGGGTACCCACCCGGGGCGTGACATTAATGATCCATTGAAAATGAAAGAACGAAAGAAAATAATTACGGGTAGTAAAAAAAAAGAAAAGAAATGAAAAGCCGAAGGAAAATGGTTTTGGCTAGATATGAAAGTAAGTGCCGAAGAAAAATGGTTCCAGTAGATATATGGTCAATATGTGGCCAAGGTTCTCAGGCTCCTAGTTCGGGCTCACAGGAGCCCTCAGCTGCAACACGGCTCAGGGACTTCTTGAGGAAGAACCCGCCAGTGTATACAGGGTCGAAGGTGGAGAAGGACCCGCAGAATTTCATAGATGAGACGTACAAGGTTCTGAGGGCTATGCATGCGAGTGAGATTAAAGGAGTAGAGCTTGCGTCCTACCAGCTGAAAGACGTGGCTAATGTGTGATACACTCAGTGGGAGGGGAGTAGAGGTGAGGATGCAGAGCTTGCAGCATGGGAGGAGTTTAAAGTTGCCTTCCTTAATCACTTCTTTCCTTAAGAGTTGAGGGAAGCGAAGGCGGATGAGTTCGTGAGTCTGAAATAGGGAGGGATGATTGTAAATGAGTATAGCTTAAGTTCATCAAACTATCAAGGTATTCTCCAGAGATGGTGAAAGATATGAGGACGAGGATGAGGAGGTTTATGTCTAGCATGACCAGACATGTGCAGAAAGAGTGTAAGGCTGCTTTGCTGATTCCTGATATAGACATCTCCAGACTTATGGTGTATGCCCAGCAAACAGAGAAAGATAAGAGGAGGGATAAAGAAGTGCATTTGAGCAGAAAGGCGAAGTCAACGGGACATGAGCCTAGCCCGCAGAGACAAAATAGAGGTGACAAGTCTTATTTTCAGAAGAGATTATCACATCCTGACAGTTTGTAGCAAGTGCACCCGTGCAACCAAATAGGTATGATCAGAAATCTCAGGGTTATCAGAACTTCAGGACCTCAGGCACCCAATCTCAAGCCATTCAGGGCAGGAAGGGAAAGCCACCTTGTGGTAATTGTGGGAAACTCCGTCTGGGTAGGTGTCGTCTGGGAACGGATGCTTCTTTCCTATGTGGGCAGACGGGTCACTTCCAGCAAGGTGAAGAAAGCAGCAGAGCTCAGTCTTCCACAGCACCCCCAACGGGTAACCAGCAGAGGGGTACTACTAAGGGTAGAGGAGGCGGGACGAACCGCCTTTATGATATGGGTAATCGACAATAATAGGAGGATGTACTAGATATTGTGACGGGTATGCTTCGAGTCTTTTCTTATTATTGCTATGCATTACTTGATTCAGGTGCCACTTTGTCTTTTGTGACCCCTTATGTGGCTAGTAAGTTTAGGATTCTTCCAGAGTGTTTGCTTAAACCCTTTATTGTTTCTACTCCTACTGGTGAGTCTATCCTAGCTGAGAGGGTTTACAGAGATTGTGTGGTGTCTATTTACCATAGAGACACTTTAGCTGACTTGGTAGAGTTGGAGATGGTTGATTTTGATATAATAATGGGCATGGATTGGCTTCATGCTTGTTATGCTTTTGTTGACTGTAGAACCCAGATTGTTAAGTTCCAATTTCCTAATGTGCTTGTCTTAGAGTGGAAAGGAAGTTCTATTGCCCCTAATGGTAAATTCATATCCTATCTTAGAGCTAGAAAGTTGACATCCAAGGGTTGTATTTACCACCTCGTGCAAGTAAAGTCGGATGATGTTGAATCCCTTACTCTTGAGTTAGCCCCAATTGTAAATGAGTTTCCTGAGGTGTTCCCTGATGATCTTCCTGGAGTCCCTTCTAATAGGGAGATTGAATTTGGGATCAATGTTCTTCCCGAGACCAAACCCATTTCAATTCCACCCTATAGAATGGCCCCCGCAGAGTTGAAAGAATTGAAAGAGCAATTGAAAGACTTGTTAGAGAAAGGTTTCATAAGGCCTAGTGTCTCACCTTGGGGTGCTCCTGTCTTATTCATGCATAAGAAAGATGGGTCTTCAAGGATGTGTATAGACTACCGATAGTTAAACAAGGTTACCATCAAGAATAAGTATCCTCTTCCCAGAATAGATGATCTTTCTGACCAGGTTCGGGGTGCTACTTGTTTCTCCAAGATAGACCTCAGATCGGGTTACCATCAGCTGAAGGTGAGGGAAAGTGATATTCCTAAGACAGCCTTTAGGACATGGTATGGCCATTTTGAGTTCTTGGTCATATCCTTTGGGTTGACAAATGCACTTGTAGCTTTCATGGATCTGATGAACAGGATATTCAGGCCGTATCTTGATATGTTCATGATTATGTTTATCAATGACATTCTGGTATATTCGAGGGATGAGGAGGAGCATGCTAATCACCTTATAGTGGTTTTGCAAACACTCAAAGATCATGAGTTGTATGCAAAATTCTCCAAGTGTGAGTTTTGGCTCAAGTAAGTGGCTTTCTTAGGCCATGTTATTTCGGGAGATAGTATTCATGTGGATACTTAGAAGATTGAGGCAGTTAAAAACTGGCCAAGACCCACTTCTCCAATAGAAATAAGAAGTTTCCTGGGTTTGGCTAGGTACTGTCGCAGATTTTTTGAAGGCTTCTCTACTCTGTCAGCCCTATTGACAAAGCTGACTCAGAAGAAGGCCAAGTTTCAGTGGTCGGAGGCATGTGAAAAGAATTTTTAGGAGTTGAAGACTAGATTGACTACAACACCAGTTGACCTTACCAGATGGGACAGGGTGACTTCGTGAGATGCATCCAGAGTTGGATTGGGGTGTGTGCTTATGCAGAGAGGGAAGGTGATAGCTTATGCTTCCCGACAGCTTAAGATCCATGAGAAGAATCATCTGACTTTTGATCTAGAGTTGGCAGTAGTGGTATTCACACTTAAGATTTGGCGTTACTATATGTATGGAGTGCATGTAGGCATGTTCACCAACCATAAGAGTTCGCAGTATGTGCTCGGTCAGAAAGAGCTCAACCTGCGACAGAGGAGGCAGCTAGAGTTGCTCAAGGATAATGACATGATCATTCTCTACCACCAAGGTAAGGCTGACATTGTTGCTGATGCTCTTAGCAAGATGTCCATTGGTAGCACGACCCATGTGGAAGAGGGGAAGAGAGAGTTAGCCAAGGAAGTGCATAGATTGGCTCGATTGTAAGTGCAACTTGAGGAGAACAATGAAGGGTGGATCAATGTTCAGGATGGGTCTGCTTCATCCTTAGTGTTAGAGGTGAAAGAAAAGCAAGACCAAGACCCTGTATTACTTCAATTGAAAGAAGCAGTTCACACGCAGAAGGTAATGGTTTTCTCCAAAGGGGGAGATGGGGTATTGAGATATCAAGGGAGATTGTGTGTACCTAATGTTGATGGGGTTCTAGACAAAATCATGGCCGAAGCTCATAGCACGAGATATTCCATCCATCCTAGCTCCACCAAGATGTACCACGACTTGAGGGAAGTCTATTGATGGAATGGGATGAAGAAAGATATTGCTGAATTTGTTTCTAAGTGTCCCAACAGGTTAAGGTTGAATATCAGAAACCGTGTGGATTGGCTCAGAACTTTGAAATTTCAGAGTGGAAGTGGGAGGTGATCAACATGGATTTTATTACTGGTTTACCAAGATCCAAGAAGCAGCATGATTTGATACGGGTGATTGCCGACAGGATGACTAAATTAGCCCACTTTTTGGTGGTTAAGACAACTTATACGGATGAGGAGTATGCCCGACTTTACATTTGTGAGATTGTGAGGTTTCATGGGGTTCCCTTATCCATCATCTCGGACAGAGAGGCTCAATTCACCTCTCAATTTTAGAGATCTTTCCAGAAGGGATTAGGTATGAAGGTGAATTTGAGCACCGCTATTCACCCTCAGACAGATGGGCAGGCAGAACGCACTATTCAGACTTTGCAGGATATGTTGAGAGCATGTGTTATTGACTTCAAGGGAAATAGGGATGATCAGCTATCGCTGATTGAGTTCGCATACACTAATAGTTATCATGCTAGTATTCAGATGGCCTCGTATGAGACATTATACGGGAGGAGATGTAGATCACCGATTGACTGGTTTGAGGTGGGTGAAGCAGAGCTAATTGGGCCTGATCTTGTACACCAGTCTATGGAGAAATTGAAAGTCATCAAGGAAAGGTTGAAGACAGCCCAGAGTGGCCAGAAGTCATATACAGATGTGAGAAGAAGAGACTTGGAGTTTGAGGTAGATGATTGGGTGTACTTGAAGGTGTCACCCATGAAGGATGTCATGAGATTTGGTAAGAAGGGGAAGCTGAGTCCCTATTATATTGGACCATACCAAATTGTAAGAACGATTGGTAAGGTTGCTTATGAGCTAGACTTTCCCTCCGAGCTAGATGAAGTTCACCCGGTGTTTCATGTATCTATGTTGATAAAGTGTTTGGGAGATCCACCCTTAGCAATCCCTGTGGAGAGTACGGGTGTGAAGGATAGCTTATCATATGAGGAAATTCCTGTCCAGATCATTGATCGATAAGTTCATAAGCTGAGGAATAAAGAGATAGCCTCCGTTAAAGTCTTATGGAGGAATCAATTTGTTGAGGAAGCTACGTGGGAAGCTGAGGAAGCGACGAAACTCAAATACCTGCATCTATTCGTGCCAAGTGATGATGATGTTTAAGGTAAATATCCTTACCCTTAATATTTTGAATGTTTTTTTTTCATTCAGTTGATCTTTTGCTTTATTCCAGTCCCGAGTCTAAGATAGAGATAGATAGATAATGGATAGTGAGAATTCGAGTGTTCCCGAGCGAGGAATGAGAGGAGTTCTGGGGTTATTCATGTTTGCATCTGACCTTTTACTAATCATCCAAGGACGAATGATTCCAAGGGGGAGATGATGTAACACCCCGTAAAATTATCAAAATGCCCCTAAAATACATCGTGCACATAACGCGTCTTCAAAAGCTCTGATGGAAAATTCGAGACCAGATTTTGAATCAGCGTAGAAAATCAAGTCGGAAAATGGTATCGACCCGAATTAAAACAAACCGAGTTCAATTACGAAATTTCACTTGAAGTGCAAAAAAAGTAGCTTCTCCGCCCCCCCCCCCCGCGACGCGCCAAGGGTGCGGAGCTACACTTGTAGTTTAAAAAAAGCTTTGAATTTTCGACGAGAATCTAATTTCTGAAAAATTCACCAAAAACACTGGTGCGCGGCTCCGCCCTGTGTCCCAGAAATTTTATTTTTTTCTTTTATTTCGAGAAGGGCAATTTTGTCCTTCTTAATATATTTTAATACCCCAAAACATAGTTTAAAGCTTATTTCGTACAAAAGGATTTCAAACTTGTATTTATCTAAGCTCTTTTACGTAAGTTCTGGGAGAAAAAAAGAAGAGAGAGCGTAAGGGTTTCCAGAGAAATCTCTAATTCTTGAAAGAAACTTGAAGATTCTTCATCCCAGGTATATAAAGGCTACCCAAATACATGAAATTGTTCTTCCATGTCCCCTATTGTAAAGTTAAGTTGTGAATTGATACGGTAGAGTCTTGAATAGTGATTTCTTGTGAATTGATACGGTAGAGTATTGAATAATTTATTGAGAATTTCTTGAATATTATCTTTATTTCTTGAATATTATCTTTAAATTATATCTCATATCTTAAATTGATGATCATCATATTTAAAATTTACTGTATACATGCAATATTTATGTGCTTATGAACTGATCCTTGTTAATTCTCTGTTAAAGACTTGAATAATGAACTTAGGGGGAATGTTTAGAGCCTTCGTTGTCTGAATGTGATGTTTGACTGAGTCTGAGTCCTGAGGTGAGTGTATTGATGACTGAAATGGCTGGAAATAGTGTTGATAGAGTTAACCGAAGGTTGATTCGTAACTTGAAAGAATATTCCTGCTCCTTGAGTTGATATATGATGAGAGATGAGGTAAGTGTGCTTGCTCATAGGGTTGAGTGATGGAAATTCTTGATGAATTGAAAGACTTATGAGCATGTTAAGTCCTGAGAGGAGTATTGAGCATCGATAATGTGTAAGAGTGAGTCCCAATCGCACTCATTAACTATGTGGCCAGCGTAGCATAGGATTAGACCATGAGAAAGGATGTTTCCTTAGTCCCAAAAAAGGACTTACTATTATTATAAACCCCTGATGTACACCCTTTCACCCTGGCAAGGTACTGGGCGGATGCCGCAATGACATCACTTTGTTGTACTATCATTGGCTCATAGGTGATGGGTGTAGGTCCAAGAAACTCCTAGATAAGTTTCGTGATGATATAACTCTGATGTGATGTGATTTTTTAATGTGTTGATGGATAGTGATGTGATAGAATCCTGTCCTTTATTCTGAGGTGAGGATGAGTGAATGATGAGTAATTGTTATATTTTTCCATTTATTTTAGCCCGTTTTACATATAGTACATTTCATGTACTAATGCCCCTTTGGTGCTGCAGTATTTTATGATGCAGATTCTGTAGACAGAGGACTTCAGCAGCCCAATCGTTGAGGTTCAGAGATTTTCGGATTCAATTGATAGTGGTGAGTCCTCTCCTATATTCGGAGGATGGTTATTTTTCTTTAGCTCGATAGCTTTTTACTTGATTTTTGGTAGTCATAACCTGTCATGGTACCGTCTCAGACAGTAGTGTAATATAGATGCTTCATAGACATAGATGTTAATGGTAGATGTTGGGGGGGGGGGGTTCTTTCCCTCTCCTTTCTTTATATTGAGACTTTCTTTTGATATCTTATTTCATCTATGATAGATTAAGTTGATAACTTGAGCCTATAGATAGATTATTATTTTTCTTATTCTATTAAATTCCGCTATTGAATTGACCGAACGAAGGCAATGAGACTAGGTGGTCCGCTTGGGGGCTAACAATAGTCTCCAAGTATCAGTCACGTCTAGGGTACCCACCCGGGGCGTGACATTAATGATCCATTGAAAATGAAAGAACGAAGGAAAATTATTATGGCTAGTAAAAAAAACGAAAAGAAATGAAAAGCCGAAGGAAAATGGTTTTGGCTAGAAGAAAGTAAGTGCCGAAGAAAAATGGTTCCAGTAGATATATGGTCCATATGTGGCCTCCATAGGTCTGATCTGAGGCATGGTTGTGATCAATAGATGTGTATCGTAGGACAGACATGCACCACGATTATTTGACATTGCATCACATTTTTTACATCTCATAACATTCACTCCGTCTCATATTACTCTGGCTTGCTGTTGTTATATGAAATGTTCTCGAGATTAGATATGCATTGTATCATTTGACTTGTTTATGGTTGGATCCTTTTTAGATATTACGCTATGTGATGAGTCTAGCTATATCATTGTGATTTCTCTAAGTTGTATATAATGTGCTTGGACTTTTTTGAGTGTAGGTTTGTAGTTCGGCGATAAATGGTTGGGTGTTAAGGAGTACTTGTGTTCTTCATATCTTTACTTTAGGTTAGTTCCATTTGCTGAGTACCCTATTATTTGGTGCTCACTCCTTGCTACATGTTTGTAGGTTGTGAGCCCGGTCCCTCTGGTTAGGCTTTTCTCATTACAGGATTGAGCTTCCAAATTATTCTTGAGGTAGTTGCTTATGTATTCAATAGACCTTCGAGGAATTCGTTATTATGCTATGTTCTATTTGAGGACCAAACATTTGAGACTTGTATTTCTTTGAGTATTTTGTATTTGGAGGATTGTACATGTGACACCAATCTTGAAAAGGTTTTAGTTTTCAGTTCAGTATGTTTTCCTATCCCATTTAGTCTGTTTATCTTTCACTATTATTATTATGTTGGGTTACTAAGTGTTGGGCTGACTCGCCTTAGTGGGTTAGGTGAGTGCCATCACGCTCGATTTTCTAGTCGTGACAAAAATAAATTTGTATGTATGTGTAAGATTTGTATTGCTTGATGATTTTGTAAACATGATGTTCAAATATTCACACTATATTAAAATTATTGATAGATTAATGTATCACATGAGACCTTTGACGAATGATACGAAATTTAAAGTTAAAGATGAACCACGCAAGCCATGACATGAATTTTATTCCTTAATCTTTTACCTGTATATTTTATCAAAGAAACATTATTTATACTAGTCTCTACAATGGACAAATACTTTATCTTGACATGATCGTAATTAATAAAATCGAACTCAATTATGTTAGGGTCAAAGTTCAAGTGAATATCAAAGCAAATCTATCAAAATGTGTTAAAATAGAGATAGAAAATGAAAACACCAAAAAGATTCACATTAAAACAATTAAAATATAGCAGCATGTCTCATCAAAATACTACATAAAAAAAATTGCAAGGACATGATGAAGATGAATGCATGGTAGAATGATAACGACGCTCAAACTACACCTTTTATAATTCAAGGTAGAGGCGATCGCTAACAAGTATAAATATAACAACGAGTTGGGGTGATCCCACAGGGAATGGTATTGGAAAGAATTCGATTATGAAGTATAAATGTGCTCTAACTTCCTGTAAAATAAAAAATAAATAAAACGTAACATAATGTGAATCTATAAATTTCAATTATCAATACGTGTAACATCTCCTAAAATATCCTGGCTTAGAGAGCCCTAAAAGTTAGAAATCACAGTACAATTATGTAGAATTTTAAATTAACAAGCTGAATCTATGACCAATAGATTATTCCATAAGACGTAGAAGGAATTTTGTAGAATGTGATCTGGAGTACTAAGTTTTGAGTCAAGTCCACGAGATAAGGCTATGACCCATAAAAACTTTTATGAGTCATAGAACTTTCTCATAGTTTTAGTCTTGAGACCCATCTCAATATCTCTTCTATGAGCAAGCAAAATGAACTATATAAACTTCTAATATCCGTAGATGAATCTCCGTAATTTTCTCTAGCCTTGGTTAGTTCTTAATGCACGAGTAGGGTCTACTATATATATTCGAGTCTATGATCCATAGACTTCTATCATGATTTTCAAGCCTAAAATCATAATTTCATAATCTTTTTTATGATTTGACAGGATGAGCCTGTAAAAGGGACCACGATTCATAAAAGATGATCGTGTACCTAAGGTTCAGAAAATCAAAATTTAACCTAGTTTTCACGTAAGGTGTTCTACGATCTATAGAACAGACTATGAGTTGTAGAATGCTCTTGTGGTTTCCTTTGGTAGTTATAAATGAAGGATAAAATTTATCTTTTTCCATTCTTTTCTAGTTAAATCCATAACAATTTGAGATTAAGATAAGTCCCTTATCAAGTACTGAAGGTACTCATAATCTCATTAACACTTTTTAATTTGAAATTTTAAGAGGAGAAAAAGGTAGGGATTAAAAGAATCTGCCGAGGAATTCGAGTTTCAAGTAAACTTTTGGTCCTTCAGGTTCGTAAGACTATTCATAGTATTGGATTGAGTTCATTCATGCACCCAACATCTAAATTTCATATTGATTAAGCATTGAGTTGAGTTTAACCTAGTTTCTTGAACTTTGAATGAGTTAATTCTTCTTTATTGAGTTTAACCTAGTTGCTGAAAAAAATATGTCGAAATCATTCATGAATGGATCTAGGATTGTGAAAAGTTTCAAGACCCATAAAAGGATCTCGTACAAATATGCTACTTGATAGGGCTTTCACTAAAATGGACATAATGTTTTCATCCAAACTCAAAAGGAATCAATCTTGGTAAATTTGAAAAGAGAATTCACAAACCTTTAATTTGATAGGTTGTGGACCACTAACTCTTTATATTTTAGGAGATATGATTGTTTGAAGTTAGTCCTTCTATGAACTAATGCAAAAAATTAGTTGATAGAAATTCTTTGAACTTGGTTTGATGTAAAGATCCTTTATAATTGTAAACCATATCTAGTACACTTTAAATACTTAGGAATTGATCCTAACATATATACACATACAATTTAAAGTCATTGGATCATCTAATTTTTATAAAATCTTATATCAAACTTAATCGATTTAGCAAGCTTTTAACTCAACTTCATGCTAGAGGGTTCTTATGACCTTAATCCATCTTCAAATATATTCTCATACTAATGGATTAACTTTAACACCTGTACTCAGTTAAGAATTAATCATCTTATACGACCTTATACACACATAAAAATGGCTTCATCTTAGCTTAATTTTTTTTAGATGTTACAGTAGTATTGAGCATCAATTTGGATAAGAGTAGAGGTAACTCAAACTCCATAAACTACGTAGCCAACATAGGATAGAGGCCTAACCTCTCTTGTCCCAAAAAAGTCTTTTATTTTAGATTCATTGACGTTGATGTCCTTTGATTGTATTGAGCCTTACTTGTTTCTTTAGCAATCTTATATACCAGTATATTCAATATACTGACGTCCATTTGAGACTGCATTATTTTATGGTACAAATACAGATAATAGAGGTCTTCAACAAGCCCATCGTTGACAACAAATCTTTACATTCTAGACTTGGTGAACCTTCCTTGCTTTTAGTAGGAGCCTTCTTTATTTTATCATGATTAGTATTTCATTTTAGGTAGCCCAGGACTTGTCTTGGCACCTTCTAGACTTGAATTAGAGGCTTCATAGATGTTGATTTGTGATAGTTACTTGTTATTTACCTTTCAACTTTTGTTGATTGGAAACTATTATTGATATAGAGATTCAGTTATTTGGTAATTCATAGCATTTACTTGAGTATTTTCTTTTGCTGTTGAATGTGATGTGATGATGAGGTCAAGTGGTTCTCTTGAAGAATCAATAATGGTTCTTCAAGTATTGCCCGGATATCCTCACGAGACGTGACAAGTATTGCAGGTTAATATGATTATTTTCAATCAACGAGATCATTTCTACGACCGTAAATTAAACCACAAGCCGTAGAAGTAGCTCATAATTCTCGACTAAAATCACAAAAAATTACCAAGTATCAAGTCCCATTTATGACCCTTATCTACAATCAGTAGAAGCATCTACAGTCTTTAAATAGATCTTTTGAAACCTGCACCAAATAAGTTTATGGAACTTTCTTCTTTCGTTCTAACATTCCGACTTCTGGAATATTACATTTAGTGATTGCCTTAAATAAACTATATAATTAGTTTAATTGTTTTGTGCTTTAACATTCAAACTATAAATGTAAATATGAACATAATTATTTGATATAATTATAAATATTTCAAAGTTCAATCAAACATACTTTTTTCTCTAAATATA
>JAPFFP010000103.1:4539222-4560012 GCA_026153255.1 Solanum medicagineum
ATTTGTTGGTTCGATTTAAATTTTTCATATTTTGAAGTAAAATTAAAATCAAAATCTAAAAAATAAACTAATTTAATTTAATTTTATTTATTTAGATTGATTATGAATCAAACCATGAACTAACTATTACGCCAAACAAATTTGAAGAACTATACAAAATAATTATTTTATATTATATAGATTGTGATTTGATAAAACATGTGTATTTTTAAGGCTTTCCCCTGCCTCCACATTGTTGTCATCGAAACTCAACTCCACTACATCTTTCCTTCTCCGCCACCCCTCACCCCCCACCCGTAACCATGCAAGCTGTCCAATCTTCATCCCTCCGGCCATCTCCGGTCGACCCATTTCTCAAAACCATACCCCAATTCACCAATGTGAAGCCATTGAGACCGAAAAGAATTGTCCCTTTTATCTCAGCTTCATCCCCTACAGTTTCAGCTCCCGCTCGGGAGAAAGACCCTAAGAAACGTGTTGTTATAACTGGGATGGGTCTTGTTTCTGTCTTTGGGAACGATGTTGATGCTTATTATGATAAGTTATTGGCTGGTGAAAGTGGGATTACTCTAATTGATCGATTTGATGCCTCTAAATTCCCTACTAGATTTGGTGGGCAAATTAGAGGGTTTAAAGCGGATGGTTATATTGATGGTAAGAATGATAGAAGACTTGATGATTGTCTCAGATATTGCCTTGTTGCTGGGAAAAAAGCTCTGGAAAATGCGGATCTTGGTAGCGACAGAGATAAAAAGGTTCTTCGATTTCACATTTTTAAGTTCTTCAAAATTGCTTTGTTTAGATTTAGATAGAAATGGGGTTTGATGTGATATGTTTTTATTGGTATTTTGACTCATTATACAACAACAATATACCTAGTGAAAATTATGATGCATACCTTATCACTAGCTCGTGGAGTTCGAGACACTGTTTTCGAAAGTCCCTTAGCCTAGTGAGCTTATATGGGAATTTATGGGGTTTGGCTGCTCATATATGTAGAATTTTTTGTTACTTCAAATGAAGTTGCTTTATTGTTGCACTCCAGCTTAAGCTTTTCCTTTTGGTTTGTGATTGTGTTGGTTGGTGCTTTCACTCTGTCATTGGTGGAATAATGTAGATTATGGGTGCTCAACTTTTTCATTTTATTTTGTGATTCGACTTGCTTGATGTCTTGGTTGGTATTATTAACTCTATTATGTTGTTATTGCTTTTGCTCTTTACCCCCTTTTTTGACTTTTTTTTATTTTGAAATTTGATTAATAGCAAAACAAAGTCATTTGGTTAACTAACATTTTGTGGTGGAATTAGAGAAGGTAACTAAATGGAGGAGAAGCGTCCATATGTAGCTTTTCTATAATAATAAAGATATATTTAGCTAATCCATGCCCATCAACATTTACTGAAATAATTAAGTAGATTCTATCTAATGGAAAGGACATCTCAAAGGTGTCTTTCAAGCAAAGATAGAGTTTCTTGGTCTTGGAAAAACATCTGGTTTAGCAAGGCTCCTCTGAAGGTCTCCTGCTTCTCTTGGATTGTGGTTAGGGAAGCTTGTCTTATTCATTCCAACCTTCAAATGAGGGGTCTTAGCTTTTTAATAGGTGCCCCAATATGTGAGGAACACTATGAAGATGTTGGACACCTCTTCTTGCATTATAGAGTTACTGGTCAATTTTGATGCCTGTTTTTGGCTATATTTGGCATGTCTTGGACCACTCCAAGATCTATTTTTGAACTACTGCAATGCTGGAACATAGAGGGGTTGTACAAGAAAGCACGAAAGACTTGTAATACCATCCATCAAGTCAATTGGTGGACTGTATGACTTGAAAGAAATAGCAGAATTTTTCAAAGCCAACTAAAGGAACATACATAGCCTTAACCGAAGATGTATATTCTTGCTAGCTTTTTGGTGTAGTCGGGTTATTGTACATAATGAAGTTGCAATCCTAGATACAACAGAGAATTTGAACAATCTGGAATTATGTTTTGTGGTACTGGCTTAGTGTAAGTATTTATGAGATCCTTGTTCACTTATCCAAAAAGAATGAAGAAGCATGGACTATACTACTCAGGCTCAACAAGTTATGTTTAGTATAATATATATAACCTACAATGGTTCTAGCAACCCAAGGAGTAGTTATTGTCTGAAAGATCTACTTTAGATTAAAAATATTATCTTGTTCGAACCCTTTGAACAACAATTAGATGTATATTTTCATAGGTCTCTATGTCTTGAGCTATATGCTTATATTAAATTAAAGTCTTAAATTTATTTGTGAACGACCAGAATGATATTATAACTCTTCAGCAGTCATACTGGATTTGTTCAATAATCAAATGTAGCTACCTCCTTCTCAGTATGTAGAGGTTTGCCATGCAAGCATCACATATCACATATTGTTAACAACATTAATTGAGAGTAAAGATTTCAGTGACTTCCTGATGGTCTTTGAAACTTTAGTTGCTGTTCAAACAATCTCCCACTGCATGTATATGCTATATGTAGTCCTACGACTATTTTAGGTATGTTCTCATATATTGGTAGTCATTGATGTCTCCCTTAATACGAACTTTTTGTCTCCATTGTTTTATGCATCAACCAATTGTAGCTATAGGTACTACATCTACCTCCACTATGCAGTTACCATAAAACTTGTTCTTGATTAGCAAACTAGGGCAGTGGGAGCCAAGATTGGAGCTGAGGCTCCAGTGGAGCTTCCTTATACTCCAGTACTAACCTTTTTGGTAATGGACCATATGTTTGCTAGTTAATTGGTGCTAATTCTTTTCCATGAATCTCCCCCAAATTTAGAACTTCACACTTATTTATCCTCCAGTTTAGCCTCTTCTTTTTTCTTTTATTTATTTATTTATTTATTTTTTTAATATTTGAAATCAATGGAATATGGAATAAACCCCAGATGTTGTGATATTGGAACTTCAGTTCAAGAACAAAGTGCAATAAACCCTCTGGTCCCTTATCTTCTGATTTTGTGCTTTGACATCTTTTTATTTCTTTTTCTGCCTAAGATTTCTGTGAGTGGGTTAAAATAGTCAAAACTAGTGATATTAGCAATGACAGTTGTCTGCTGTTGGTTCTTTTAGTTACAACATTTCAAAAATCATGAGTCTTACTAGTGAGCAAACCTTCTTTTTCTGGATTTGTTTCTCTTTTCAAGTAGGAAAGAATTTTAAGTTCTTTAGTTTTATTTTTACTGCAGGTTGATAAGGAGCGAGCTGGTGTTTTGGTAGGAACAGGAATGGGTGGTCTTACAGTTTTTTCAGATGGTGTCCAAGCCTTAATCGAAAAGGGTCACAGGAAAATTACTCCATTTTTCATACCATATGCCATAACAAATATGGGTTCGGCCTTGCTTGCAATTGATGTTGGTTTCATGGGACCAAACTACTCAATTTCAACTGCTTGTGCTACCTCCAACTATTGTTTCTATGCCGCTGCAAATCACATTCGTCGAGGTGAAGCTGATTTGATGATAGCTGGTGGAACTGAAGCTGCCATAATTCCAATTGGGTTGGGAGGTTTTGTGGCATGCAGAGCTTTGTCTCAAAGAAATGATGATCCACAAACTGCTTCTAGACCGTGGGACAAAGATAGAGACGGTTTTGTTATGGGAGAGGGAGCTGGAGTTTTGGTAAGTTCGCTGAAGTATTGATTGAAGTTTGATAACAAGAACATCCTCTAAGCTATCTATTTTTACAAAGCACTGTTTTTTTTAACAATTGATGTTTCTTTCCTTCATGAACTAATTAAATATGTTAAGAAATAAACCTTGGGCTTAACTCAACACAAAGCTAATTCGTGAGGTGGGGATTGCCTACGACTATATAAGGAGACAACATATTTCCTCCAATATGGAACATTGAGCATAAACTTTTTTTCAAAAAAAATTTAATTGTGAGTGCTCTTTCATTGCATGTTGGAACACAGTTTTGGACAAAACACTACCTTATCATATCACCCCGCATATTACATGATCATGACAATTGGATGGAGTTGTTGACAGGTGATGGAAAGTTTGGAGCATGCAATGAAACGAGGAGCACCAATAATTGCAGAATACTTGGGTGGTGCAGTAAATTGTGATGCTCATCACATGACTGACCCCAGAGCTGATGGACTTGGTGTTTCTTCATGTATCCTTAGTAGCCTTGAAGATGCTGGGGTGTCACCAGAAGAGGTATTTTTTAAATTCTCTTTGTCCACACATTTGATGTTCTACTTTTGTTATGTCCACTCAATGGTCAAAGAAGAACATTAACAGGGTTGCTGGAAGAACAAATTGTTGTACATGTAGACAATATATATTATGTCATAATCTGTTATCCTTCAGGCACTAAATCTAACATTTGTACTTCTGTATTCTCCACTTCATGAGCTATTCATTATTAAGTAAAGAGTAATGAAAATAGAAAATGTACTGCTGACATCCATAATATGTTTTATCATGCGACATGGACCTTGTTTGAGGCTTTTACTTTGTATTGTTTTCTCTTCGAAATATAGGATGCAGTATTTCTCTCTTATTTCTTGAGATAGTCAGAAGAACACTTGTAGCATCTGAGCTTGTTCTAAATCTCCTTAGCAATATTTAGTGCCTAGTTTGTTACATAAGTAAACTAAGGTTATTATATGGATAATATGGGGAAACCTTTGTATAAAAATAGTATACAAAGTGAGCATCTTTCAAGAAAGTCAGAAATAGGGTCAAATGTAAAGACCGCAAAGTTATACCAGAGAAGACCTAAGCATACAACATAGACAGGTGTCCCTTTATGTGAAATGATGAATGGAGCAAAAAAGGAGAAAAGTTGCACACAACAAAGAATTTTGTGCTGGAGAAAGTAAAAACCAAAATTTTCCTGTGTCTGCTTTATGTGAAGAAGAGGATATTCTGAATGTGCATCACTGAATTTTCTTCTCCGTCAGAGGTGCGCCTATTCCTTTCCTTAAATTTTCATGTGGAATAACATTGCTGACCCTCATTCTATTATTTTTTTTTTAAAATTACGCTTGTTGTTAACCCTCAGGGGTTGGCCTGGTGGTAATAGACTTGAGCCTTGGTGTTTGCTCCCTTTCAAGGTCTCAAGATCGAAACCTACTGGGTGCAAACAATTTCTGAGGGCCATCGGATTGGGTAAAACCTGAATTAACCTGGTGCACTTGCGGGAAACTCCTTGCCGAGGGCCTGTGCACCGCCGGGATTAGTCGGGGCTCTAAGAGACTCGGACACTTGGTGCAAATAAAAAAAAAAAAAAAAGAAAAACTACGCTTGTTGTTTGGGCCAGCTGACACATACCTCGGCTAATTCTACATGTACTTGCTACCTCCACTAACACAGGTACCAAACAACTCTGCCCATCAAGACTTAGGTAGATAGGAAGAACCACCTATCCATTGCCTCTGAACTCCAGTTTTTGGAAAAGGGGCTGCGCTACACCCAACACGATCCAGTTAATTCCCTGCATGATAATGTTAAGTCCATAGTAACATTAGAGTAGTGAGTCCATAGTTTGTTAACAAATTTGCAGTGTAGGAGTAGATGGCCAACTTCTTCACCAGCTTCTTCTTTACAACATAAAATAATAATTGATATAAGCTCTACTTCTCTTGTTTATAAATTCAAAAAAAAAAAAAAGCTCTACTTCTATTGTTTAGGCTTGAATTCTGGATAGCTGTTAACTATGCTACTTCCTAGATTTGTTAGCCTAGCAGCTACATGAGGGAGCCACTACTGACCCTTATCAAAGAAAACAATTGACAGAAAGCACATGCTTTCTCCCATCTCGGCATCTCTTCCAGTATCCTGCATATTTGGAGAATATATAAGTATATGACTGCCAGGAGTTCTTTTTTCCACTCCACCTCCCTGTGTAATTTCATCTTGAGTTTAAAACAGACACGTAACATAATTCTCCTCCCTTTTCATCAGCTCACTCATAAAAGAAGATAAAATTAAGACGAATTTGATGAATTCAGTCTTGAGGAGTTATCTTCTCACTACCGATGACCCCTAATACGGACATTTTCACATTTCTCCACCATTTATCTAACATGCTTAGTAGATCTATCTTAGATATTCACAAACTCCTTAAAGCTATGCTAGAAAGGCTAGTGACATTTTGAGTTTTCCTGAATGTTGTACCTCTCCTTAGATATGTCCCTATCACATTTCTCAACAAAGCCTTCTCTTCTACTCTGTTATCTCCAATGAAATTTCTCAAATAGAGCATACACACAGCTCCTTAACATTTGTTATGATCCCCTTTTGTGGATCTAGTTATGGGACGCTGTAAGATGATGTTTTCTTTCTACAACTTACGGTGCTGATTCGTTAAGTGAGAACTTGCAGTCTCTTGAGTTAAAGTACTCAAAAAAACTGACATTTTCTGCTTATATTTCCGTTGAATTACATTGATGAATTAACCACCCACCTAATAACAAGGAAATAACTTTCTACTACTACTGAAATGAGAAAGTGGAGGAACATCCTCCTTACCGCTAATAACTGCTACAAAGAAATAGGTAAGCTGTCGTCACTTGCTGCCTTCTGCTCTAAATTCCCTGACATTGTCTCCTCTTTGCTGCTGTGTACAACGTATTGATATGAAGAAAGAAAAGTATCGTCAAAGTCAAGAAAATTTGATTCACACTGTCACAGAGTTTTCAGGTTGAGCTTTCATGAATCTGGAACAACCTGCCTTTTAGTGCTCTTAGTTATTGGTTAAACCGATAAGATTGGAAGTCATATGACTCGTTTTATTATTCCCACATGCTGCCATACTTGTAATGTTGTCAATAATGCCTTTTAATGAATTTACTTGATCTGATTCTATGATATTGATCATTTACTAGTACCTTTAAAGTGATGGAGATGAAACAATATGACTTGAGTTAGAACCAGCAGTTCATTCACTTGGCCAGTTAGATCTTTAAAACCTTGTTTAGATGGTACTTCAAACATTATGATGTTAGTCACTATCTGTAAGAAATAGAGAATATAATGTAATACTGCTCATAAATTTTTTCATTGGTTAACTGGTCTCTCCTTTTCGTTTATTTTCAGGTTAATTACATAAATGCTCATGCAACTTCCACAATAGTTGGTGATCTAGCTGAGGTAAATGCTATTAAGAAGGTATTCAAGAACACTTCAGAGATCAAAATGAATGCAACCAAGGTAACCTTTTCACATCATAATGTAATTCCTTTGTTCAATTTTACTTGTCTATTATTCCTAAAATAGAGTTTCACTTCTACTTGTCACTTTTTAAACATACCAAGAACAGACTATTAGTTTTTCATGTTTTACCCTTAGCATTAATTAATTAGTCCCCAAATCATTTTCCAACACCTAATACTAAACATTAACAAATAGGGGTAGTGTGGTAAAATAATCATCAATTATTGTTTTCTTAATGAGTGTGTCAAGTTCAAATGTGACAAGTAAAAGTGAATGGAGGGAGTATCTTTTAGTACTGTCTTTCATTGATGTGAACTTTCTTGGAATACGGCAATTTGTTGATCCTTCAAAATTTGCCATTTTCCGTTCTTTCAGTCCATGATAGGTCACTGCCTTGGTGCTGCTGGTGGTCTGGAAGCTATTGCAACAGTTAAAGCCATTACAACTGGCTGGCTGCATCCTTCCATAAACCAATTTGTATGTTATTTTCTTTTGGGAAACTTAAATTTACAAATATTGACTCATGCTCAATCTTAATTTGCATATCTCCTATTATTGTGAATCATGCAGAACACTGAGCCTTCAGTTGAGTTCGATACTGTTCCAAACAAGAAGCAGCAGCACGAGGTCAATGTTGGTAAGAGAATGCTTCCACTTTTGACATCATATAATATTTTTTCTAGATGAATGGTACTCCCTCCGTCTCAAATTAATTGAATTTTTGAGGCTTTATTCAATGTTCAAAATAGTTGAATTGTTCAAAGTTCAAGAAATTTTTTCCACATTTGCCCTTTTATTTATTGAAGTTTTATATTTTTAAGGAGATAAATTACACTACATATTTATGATTTCACAAAGGGCAATAGTGAAAAATATGGTGTAAATTTTGTCTTTGAATGCTTTTCTTAATATGTGTGTATTATCTCACAAATTCAACTAATATGGGACAGAGGGAGTATAAAATTAGGAGAAATAATTGAACGCGTGACAGCTTCTCAAATAAATATTCAAGATGTTTCCTAACATTTGTTTTCCATCTGCAGGAATCTCAAATTCATTTGGTTTTGGTGGTCACAACTCTGTTGTCGTGTTTTCTGAATTCAAGCCCTGAGTCAGCTTGGTATAGCAAGAGCAACCCGAGGCTTAATTTAGTTCCGTATAGAGGCTGCAATTGCAAATTTTGGTTGTTTTTGTTCTTTGGGACGACAATCTTTACTTTTGCTGGTCTTTTCCCTCCTTGAGATAATTGGATGTTTTCAGGCTTGGTTAGTCAGCAACCAGTTTTGAAATATTGACGAGATAGAAAAGACACTATGGTAGTTTAATGTTGAGAGCATTATCTAGACTTTGATTAAATGATCTCGCAGATCTCAATAATTACTCTTGTTTTCTAGTTAAAGCAAGTCCTCTCACTTACCAAGAACCTAGAAAAAAGAAAAGAAGTTAAAGCCAGAAAATGAGAAATGATGAGCAAGTTGTATCAGCATTTTATACTTGAAACAATTTCTTAATGTGAAGGAACTGAAGTTCTCACATGAATGAGGCTAACCAACCAACATATTAACAAGTATTCCATGAGAAACCTCACTTGCAATGTATAATTCTTTAAAGAGTTTGGAGTGAGCACCTATTGGCAAAGCTGCTCTTCATTTGGTGAAGGAATTCTTGCTGGAGGAGAAGTATGGATTAGCCGAAAGAGCTACTTATTCGAGATGAGTATCGCCACGTCCCTTCCTTCTTCTAGTAAGAGTGAAAGATGCAGGACACACTCTTATTTGAACATTTCTAGCCTCTTTTAGCTCCCGACTAAAATTTCAATTCTAGATCTTATTCATTGGAAATGTTTTCTTTATTGGATTAGGTAATGAAAATACTGAAGTTTGAGCTTGTATCTTCCTGTATCATCTGCCTTGACCACTCCATCTTAATTATTGGAGGAAGGATACAATTGTTGAAGCTGAAGTCTCATTCAATTCATATAGTTTTGCTACTACCCTCTTATTGGCACCATACCAACTAGAATGAGACTAGTTAGACTAACTCCCGAAAGAACTCTCGCTCAGCAAAGCGACAATAGGCAAATTTTTCCAAATTCAGAACTTGCACAAGTTGGTAAGACAAGTGCCTATTGTATTAGGGAGACTTGATTCATGGTGCAGCAATGAGAGTAAGGACATAAATCAAATTCTGAAGCTGGCAATATTGGTGATTGGAATGTACATCCAATGAACAGACTCCTTGCTACTAAAGAATGTCACACACAAGATTTGAAAGGAGAGATCCAACAGATGGTTATGAAGCACAAGTACCAAATAACTTATTTTCTGAGTGAAGGAAATAAACTGATGATCACTTAGCCAACAATACTCTAGACTATGGACATATGGAAACTTGTTTTTTCCGTTATTGAGGCAAAAGAGAGAATGATCCTAAAAATGCACTGGCTTCCCTTTCTCATTATCAAATCCATAGATTGTTGTTATATTTCTCCTAATGAAGCCTAAAACTGGGAAACATGTTTGATTGCTGGTTAGAAAGCAAATTATTTGTGTAGTAAAATTAGAATAATGACTAGCATCTTTTACTAGTTATTATACATAAAATTCAACATATTAAGTATGATGTGTGGTTACTAATTTACAATCTCACATCCATGTACAAGTTATAAGAGTATTTTATGCAACATAATAAATAAAATAGCTAAATCATGCATAATTACTTCATGTATTTTATGCCTAATTAATTTCCAAGGTCTCCCACATCGCCTCTTCAGTGAAATTCCTGTGAATTTATATAGAATAATAAGTTAGTGTTGCTTGTGTTCGCAGAGAGGAGAGATGATTGGTGTCAAACCCTCAACTTGATGGTTCGAGTAGCTCGAGCTTGGCTAGTGATTTACCTCATGAGCCTAGCGAAGGACCTACGACTTCGGTCAAGATAAAGTTTAAGTGAAGGAAGATCTTAGCATTGACATGGCCAGGGCATGCAAGGCAAGACATTGCTAAGGCATGACAAGGGCTGGACAAGCTAAGGCAAGGTAGGGTTCTGACGTGGCAAGGTCGTGGCTAAACAAGTTTGAGGCTATGTGCTAGACAAGGGCAATAGTGCGAGAAACTAGACCATAATGGCAAGCTGTGCTAGGCAGGACATGCGCCATGGCACGGGCATGCATGCAGGGCCTCGACATGGCATATGTGGCCAGGCGCGAGTCTGGGTGCAAAGGCATTGTTTTAGCGCCAAATTTGAAGGGTACCAGCGTGTACCTTGCATATGCGTGAGCAGTTGGCGATTTCTGGAAGTTTCTAACCACTTGTACTTGTCCGCATGTTTAGATAAACTTGTAATTTGGATTTTAAATGTTGGCCTATCAGTTAGGGATTTCAAATGACTTGGTAGGCACACGATTGGCACATGACTGGGCTACTATGGCCTATTTAAAGGCACAAGCAGACAGTCTGATGGCCTGGACGAATTTTGTAGGCTAACTGTTTTGTATACTTCTTTGTGACATGAGTTAAATACCAAAGTTGAGACTTGTTCCTATACGTGCATGTATTCTTGATTTCGTAAGTCATTGTTCAGTATTGGAGTAGATCAAAAGTGAGCAAAAGGAGGGTTGGGTCTAAAGGGTACTAGGCTGCCTAAGTGGGTTAGATTACAAGGGTTGATCCCATATCAACTGGTATCAGAGCAAAGGTGGTTTTAACATGACAATGGCTGGCGAAAATAATTACAATGAGTTACTTGAGAAGGTTGCATGACTGGAAGGCATTCGAGGCATGACAGACAATGATGAGGCCATGACAAACATCTTGACGCGAATTCAGGGATTAAATGCTGCTATGCAGGCCTATTGTGGTTTTATTAATGGCCAGTTGGCTGAATTGCAGGCTTTTTGTGACTATGTGAACTGAAGTCCTTAAGAGGAGAAAACGAAGATCTAAAGGCGGAGATGAACATTCTCTGCTTGTCTGTTGCAAATCTGCCCAGGGGAGGCGAACAACATGCCAAAATCAAAAATTCTGGAACCTAAGTCATTTGATGGTGTGCTTGGGGCCAAAGAACTGGAAAATTTCTTGTGGGACTTGGAGCATTATTTTGCTACTGCCCATGGCCCTAAAAATGACAAGTTGACCATGACAATTCGCTACTTTCGTGGGATGCAATCCTATTTTAGCGGACCAAGTGTGCTAATGACGATAATGCAAACAAGCCTAAGGTTAATATGTGGGTGCAGTTGAGGGATGCAGTTCGTGAGAAATTCCTCCCTATTATTGCTGCAGATGCCTTATCGATTTTTTGTTGAATAATGCTGCCACTAAACCAACCCGCTCTTCTAAGTTGATGAAAAAAGAGAAGGGCAAGGATTAGAAAAGACAAATGAAGGCCAGAAGGAAATGACAAAGGCAAAGAAAAAGTGGATGTTGCATCATCTAGTCAAAACATACAAGGTCGGAAAAAAGTTTATTGGACTTTCTAAAAATCAGGGTATCAGATAAGGAACTGTCCTAAGCAAGGGAAGATCAATGCAATCCTTGCTGAGGAGGGGAATCAAGCAAGGGGGAAAGGACATGAAATTGCTGCATTAAGTCAACCCACTTCGTTTGATCAACACTCTGTCTAGTGTTGGTAGGATGGACATAAATGGGGAGAGTGCCACAAACGATGTTGCTTGTGTAAGTGTTGTTGATTCTATAGATTTGTTTGACGCTTATAACATGTATGTTGATATGAAAATTGGGGACAAAAATGTTGCTGCTATGGTAGACTCTGGTGCTACTCATACTTTTGTGGCATCAAAGATCATCAAAGAATATGGGATGAAAGTGATGAATTGTCTAACAAACATGAAGGTTTTTAACTTTGCTGCACAGTCAAGCTATGGCATGACAAGAAATGTGCCTCTGAAAATTGAGCACTGGTCTTGTGTGCATACCTTGACAGTGGTTCCACTTGATGACTTCAATATTCTGTTGGGAATTGACTTCATGAGAAAGTTCAAAGTCACCCCGATTCCACATTTGGATGGTGTTTATGGGTGAGAAAGACCCTGAATTTTGAAGGGAATCAATCCATTTGCTAAAAAAGATAAGAAGAACAAGGAAACTGTAGCCTTGCTGTTGGCTATTGGTTTCGAGAAGGGCTTGAAGAGAGGTTAACCCACATATCTTACTGCTTTGGTAGAAGTGAAGCCAGATATGCAAATTGAAGTTTACGATGTTGCTACCAAGTTGCTGAATGAATACAAGGATGTGATGCTTTCAGAACTGTCAAAAGATTTGCCTCCAAGGAGGAAGATTGATCACAGGATTGAACTGATTCTTAGATTAGTGCCACTAGCACGACCTTCTTATCGTATGTCTCAATTGGAGTTGGTTGAACTAAGGAAGCAATTGTTTGAGTTGTTTAATATTGGGATGATCTAGCCTTCCAAGGCTACATCTGGTGCTCCTGTTCTGTTTCAGAAAAAACAAGATGACTGTCTTAGGATGTGTGTTGACTACAGGGCATTGAACAAAATAACTGTGAAGAACAAACATCCGGTGCTTGTTGGATAGGCTACCTAAGATAGTTTCTTTTCTAAGTTAGACTTAATGTCTAGCTATTGGCAGCTTCGCACAGTCGAGGGAGAAGCCCCAAAGACCACTTATGTAACCAGATATTGTAGCTTTGAATTCCTTGTAATGTCATTTGGGCTGACTAATGCCCTCGCTACTTTCTTCAACTTAATGAATAATGTTCTTTATGATTATCTGGATCACTTTCTATTAGTTGTCACGACCCGAACCTAGGACCTAGCCGTGACATGACAAATATGACACCTGAATTGAAACACCCCTCATGTGCTTCAGAATGCCCCGTAATCGGAATTTTTATCTATCTCAAAATTCGTGCGTAATTTGAAAATCCGACTTCATATTCTTGATCAAGGGCAAAATTGAGTGGAAAATGGGTATAACCCGAATTTTAGAAGACTCGTAGTGAAAAATATTTTTCGCTAATTTTCCATATCCAATGTCTGTCCGCGCTGAGGCCGTGACGCGCATGGGGCGATGACTAGTGTTGTATGAAATTCGGGTTTGATCCGCATTGTGCCTGGGGTGCGGACTAGTGTAAAATTTTCCTTAGTTTTCTTATTTCGTCCAAGGACATTAGGGTCATAGCCCCATGCCTATTTAAACGTGAAATCATTCATACTTAGCTATTTTTCAACTATATAACTCACAAAACCCTCTCTAAAACCTCTCCAAGACTCTATCGATTTTTTCATTCAAATCTAATGATTTCAAGCTCAATTTTGGAACTCTAGGACTCATTTCAAGCTCTAAGTCTACTTCAAGTTCATTTCAAGGAATTCAAGGTTTAAGGTATGTGGGTCTTCATCCATGGGTCCTTTGACCCATAGAGCCCAACCTTCTCCTTTAATGAAAATTGCATGTTTTCAAGTTATATTACCTATGAGTATCTCTTATTATGAATTATGATCATAAATTATGTTGGGATTTTATTAAGTATTGATTGATTATGGATGAATATCTATTTCAAGCTTATTCCATGAATTGGTTTTGTTCATTGAGACTATGCATAATTTGAGCTATGAAACTATGAGCTATTGTGAGCTTTTGTGATGGATTTCAAGGCACCCTAAATGAGGGTTTTACTACTATATTGGTGGGTTGATTTGCATAGAGTTTACTCATATTATTTCACTCGTGAATTGCATAATTTTGAAGAAGTATCATGAACCCACCATGTGTTTGATAAAATTATGTGACAAGAATTCTCAAATATTGATGAACTATTACATGATTTACAAGTCAGGTGACTTCATGATTATTAAGGGCTTTGAAGCATGTATTGAATTCATGAAAAGTATCTATGATTTTACACATATCAAGTTCAACCTATTTCAAGATTTTTATCTCTTGTGAGCTATTTATGTTAAAGCAAGGGTTCATGTATGATTATGATCTACTCTCATGTTCAAGTTAGGCTCACTAGTAGAGGTCAAACATGTTTATGAGCTATTCAATTCATGTTCTTACAAGCTATTCATGTTATGATTAAAGTATGATTATTTCAAGTATTCTGTGGGATTTGACTTAGCACCGATTAAGGCTTAATATGGGAGCTCGACTCAAGGGGTTCTTATATAAAGTCTTTAGTCTCTAAACTATGTGCCACCATAGGATTATGAATTATTACCCTTGCTATACTAGTGAATCCAGCTAGTTCATATTATCATGTTTGGTTTACCTTGGCAAGTACACCACACTTCGCGGGGGGAAGGGGGGTCATGCCCGGTCACCTGAACCGAGAGGGTGTCAGGCCTCGGAGTCCAAGTTATAGTTGCTTGTTATTAGTCGGTTGAGGTCTCTTCCCACATATGAATGATATATTATGCTAGTTGAATGATTTACAAGCACATTTTATTTCAAGCATTGATCATGCATGCCAAGTTGAGATTATATATCCATTGATTATGATTATGCATTTTGAATATATTGGCTTATTTCTTTGTTGCATTGCACCTCACATGCTTATTACATTCAAACGTACTAACACATACTCTATGCCTACATGATATTACCATGGAGGGACCGGAGCAATTTTTGAACATTGTCCACGTGGCTAGTTTGGTACTTCGGAGAAAGCATTCGCGAGTCCTCAATTCCGAGGACAATATCTATGTTAATCTTGCTATGTTGCGACTTCATTATGTTGAACACTTGATGTCATGAGGGTGAGCTCGGGAAGTGTCTTGGCCCCCGCTCCATTCTAAGTTAGAGGTGTTGTTGGATACTATGTCTTGTATATGCTATGAACTCGACTCTTTTATGCTTCTATGATTATCAAAGACTTCCCTTAGTCCCCCTTCCCTTTTTAATTATATCACTTGTGATGTTTATTTTTCTTTCGCGACCGAGGATGTGTGAATCATATGCTAAGAGGCTTGTTTGGGAGTCACCTCGGGTTCTTCATTCGTCGTGTCACGTCTAGACCCTAAGTTGGGTCATGAAAAGTTTGGTATCAGAGTACTAGGTTGTTAATAGTACTCAGAAATCCAATATACCACGTCGATTAGAGTTTTATTCTTGGATGTGAAGCCCCCCACAACTATGAATGGGAGGCTATGAGGCATTCTAGGAAATGTTTCCCTTTTTCATAGTCTATATTGTGCTTTAGATTTAAATATAAGGCTTTTCCCCTAACGAATGCTCTTGTTTCTTCTAGATCATGCCTATACCAAGAGGAAGGCTAAGGAGAGCCTATACACCCGAGGAGCAATCGACTCCTCCCGTTGCACAACTCCTTAAGATGGAGGGGTAGCCCAAGAAGAGTTTCGAGATGCCATCACAATGTGGGAGCGTGCTATGACCAACCAAATGAACCAAGGGGCCCAATACCCTCATGTTCCTACTCTGACCTTAATGGTAAGGGATTTTAGAAAAATGAATCCACTGGAGTTCCATAGGTCCAAAGCTGAAGTGGATTCCCAAGCGTTGATCAATGAGTTGTATAAGGTGTTATCTATCATGGGGGTCAATTTAGAGGAGTAAGCAGAATTAGTGGCCTACCAACTTAAAGGTATAGCCCAAATTTGGTTTACTCAATGGCAATCGGAGAGGAGAGCAATGATGTTATTCCTTGGGAGGAGTTCAGAGCCGCCTTCCTCAAGTGGTTCATTCTTATCGAGTTAAGAGAGGCTAAGATGATGGAGTTTATGAACCTCAAGCAAGGTTTCATGTGTGTAAGGGAGTATGCCCTCAAGTTCAATAAGCTTTCCAAGTATGCTCCATATTAGGTGGCCAACCCTAGAGCTAGAATGAACAAATTTGTGTCGGGAGTGTCCGACTTGGTTAATAAAGACTGTCGTATTGCCGTGCTAGTGAGTGATATCGATTTGTGTCGAATCATGACATATGCTAAATAAATAGAGGGGGAAAAGCTTAGAAAGAGAAGAAATGGTGAGTCCAAGAGGGCTCGATTTGAAGGTGGTTTCCAAGGTTCTAAGGGTGGTCGGTTTACTCAAGGCCACAAATTCCAAGGCCAAGGGTCTTCCATTGCTCCTAAGAAGAGATTTACTAATGATAACCCAAGATTCCAAGGTGTAAATGGTAGGATGACCCACCCTAAGTGCCAAAAGTATGGGAGAAACCATTGTAGTCCATGTTTGAAAACTTCTAATGCTTGCTTTGGTTGTGGTGAAATGGGTCACAAGGTTATTGATTGTCCTCAGCTCAAAACAAAGGTTGAGATGGTCGTCCTCAAGTCCAAGGTGCCAATGCGGGTCAAAGGGCAAAGGGAGGCCAACAAGGGGGTGCTCCAAGGCAAAATAGGTTCTATGCTCTCCAAGGAAGCAAGGAATGGAAGAGGTGCCCGATGTTGTTACCGGTATGTTAAAGGGTTTTAATTATGATTTGTATGCATTGATAGATCCAGGTGCCACTCTTTCCTTCATTACTCCTTTTATTGCCAATAAGGTTTATGTGTGACTCGAGTTGTGTGAACCTTATGATGTGTCTACCCCCTTAGGTAGTCCATTATTGCTAAAAGAGTCTATAGAGATTGTTCCATGTCCGTATTGCATAAAGTCTTGCCTTGTGATTTTGTTAAGTTAAATATGGTGAATTGTGATATTATTCTTGGGATGGATTGGTTACAAGCATATCATACTTCTATTGATTGTAGAATCCATAAGGTTAAATTGCAATTCCCTAATGAGCCCATCCTTGAGTGGGAAAGTCGTAATGTGGTGGTTAAGGGAAGATTCATTTCTTGTCTTAAAGCCCAAAAGTTGATTTCTAAGGGTTGCAATTATCATCTTGTGAGGGTTAGGGATGTTGAGTCCAAAGTCCTTCCTATTGAGTCAGTTCTGGTGGTCAATGGGTTTCTTGATGTATTTCTCGATGAGCTTCCTAGTGTTCCTCCTGAAAGGGAAATAGAATTTGGTATAGACCTCCTTCCCGATACACAACCTATTTCCATTCCCCTTTACAGTATAGCCTCGATGAAATTGAAGGAGTTGAACGATCAACTGACGGATTTATTGGAGAAGGGTTTCATAAGGCCTAGCAAGTCAGCTTGGGGTGCACCGGTATTATTTGTAAGGAAAAAGGATGGTTCCCTTATAATGTGTATTGTTTATCGACAACTTATAGGGTTACTATAAAGAACAAGTACCCTCTACCAAGGATTGATGGCCTTTTTAATCTACTACAAAGGGCTAGCCACATTTCTAGGATTGATCTTCTGTCTGATACCACCAAGTGAAGGTGAGGAAGTATGATATTCCCAAGACGGCTTTTCGGATTAGGCATGGACACTTTGAATCTGTGGTAATGTCTTTTGGCTTGACTAATGCACTGACTATATTTATGGATCTCATAAATAGGGTCTTTAAACCCTACCTTGATATGTTTGTGGTGATCTTTATTGATGATATATTGATTTATTACCAGTGTGAGAAAGAGTACGTGAATCACTTGAGGGTGGTGTTGCAAATCTTGAGGGATGAGAGGTTGATGTGCTGTCAAATTACAACACATTTGGTGCCTAAAACGAGGGATTTTACAAGTTCTCAATGTGATTTTTTATGGTTTTTATGTATTTTTGTGTTGTTATTGCAAAAAAGTTAGGTTGGCATGATTTTGAGAGAAAGTTACAGATTTTGCTGAAAGATAGGACATACGAGCTATCTACGAGTCGTAGCCCAAGCTACGAGTCATAAGGCAATCTCGTAGCAAGGAACGGTGAGCAAACATTAGTAGTCTGCTAAGTGGAAATTAGCCCTATGAGGCTATTCTACGAGTTATAGGTCTCACTACGACTCGTACAAGTGGGTTCGTAGAAAAAAACAGAGAGCCAAAAATTTGGACCAAGAACTGAAGTCCTGAACTACGAGAGGAGCATACGACTCGTAGCCCAAGCAACGACTCGTACCAGGAGATCATAACAGTCAAGTCCAAAAACTGAATGCTGACTACGAGACCCTGGTTACGACTCGTAGGGTGACCAACGAGTCATACCTGTGCGACGTATCTGTTGCCAGCTGTATTTTCTATTTAATTTTTAGTGTGTTTTTGTAACTAGTATAAATAGATAAGGTTGGGTTTTCTTAGGGGGGAGCCCAAAGATTCGACATACACAACTACTTGTAAATATTCTAGGAGCATTTTTAGGGTTTAGAGTAGATTGTTACCTTCAATTTTAAGACCCAATTTTGGGGGATCAAAAATCCATATTGTATTCATTTGCCATTAATCCAAGCTTGTGGTTTTCAACTTGAAGGTGTTCTTTCTCATCATTGCTTTGGGTACACTCTCAAATATGTCATTTATTTGCATTATTGTTGATTTTTCCTTAGCCATGAGTATCTAAGCAACCACAACTTGAGGTTATGAGAATCATGGGTAGTTGACTTGAAATAACCTAGGTTTATCGCATTTCTACAATTGAGGTTTGCATGTATTGTCTATTTTCCTTCATTATGATTGTCGTTTGGTGGTGGCCAATACCAAACCCCGACTACTATCACTAGCCCGACCAAGGTAGTGATGAATAGGAAAACGAAAGTAGATGACAAGTTTTGATTGATGTGTTCTCGTCCAATCAACCAAACTTGACCAAAGGGAGGTTGACTGGGACAATTGGCAACTGTTAGTTGGCACGCCATGGTTGCCGACCAAGTGCTATGGTGAAATTCGACCTTTACCTTCACAAGAGGGTTGGAAGAACCTAAGTTACCATCCTGCATGTGAATTTTTAATTGTAGACCTAGGGTGATTGAGTCAACGAACCATGGTGAACACAATTCCCAAGTTGTCCCTAAATTTGAGTGTCTTCCTGCATAGTTAGTTTAGTTTTTATTTCTATTCTTGAATTACAAAGAACCCCCTTCCCATTTACAGATTTTAGAAATCGATGCTCAAAATGATTGGTAGTGGATCTTTATAATCAAGTCCTGTATTCCCTGTGGATTCGAGCGTAAACTTCGATTAGGTTAATTACTGACAGCGACCACTTTCTTATTGGAGCATGAACATCATCAGAAATTATGGAGCTATTGCCGAGGAATACAACTAGGTCTTGACTTGATTTTACCATTAGTTAATTCAAGTATTGATTTCTTCATTCTCTTATATTGCAATTTTTTTTGTGTTTGTTTCGTTTTATTTCTTTCCAAGACATATAAAAAAAAAGATGTACAGAGTGTCCCTGAGCACAACATTAGCCTTCACGTATGCCCATGTACGAGGAGCTATATTATGAGGAGGACGCTTGGTTTTCAACTGATCAGATGTGGGATTTTCATCCCAATGCCCAGTGGTCCAATCAAGACCATTGGCGTCAAGGTCAGGGAAATTGGACCTATGGAAGAGAATGTGCTTACAGAGATAGCCAGGGTGGTTATTATGAGAAAAACAGGGGGCTAAACATTGAGTGGAGTAGTAGAGATGATTCAAGAAATGATCCTTATGTGCCACCACACCAGCACGATGCAGGCACAAGTAACTCTAGAATTGAGGAGATGTTTGATCACCTGTTGAAGAAGGCTGAGGCATAAGATGAGCCTCTACTTGGAATGAGATCAGAAATTGCAAATATTTATGAAAAAATAAAGTCTCATTCTGTGCCTATTTAACAACTTCAGCAACAGTTTGGTCAGGTATCGACTCTACTTAAGCAGCATCAGAGTGGTATATTGCCTAGTTATACAGTGCAAAATTTCGAGGATGAAGGGCAATGTACGTAGGTTACTAATGGGTGTGATAAGGATGTAGTCGAAGGAGACGAGTGTAGCAAGGATGTGGTAAATGAATCAATTGAAAAGAAAAAAGAGTACAAGCTCGTCCCAAGGCCTCCTCCTCATTTCCTTCAAAGACTCATTAAGAGAGAGGAGGAAAGCAAGGTCAAGCACTCTCTCTTCATGTTAAAACAACTATCCATCAACACTCTTCTCATCGAGTCAGTGGAGAAGATGCCTACCATACCCTGCATAAGTAAAGACGTGAATTTCGTAAGGGCACTATGTGATCTTGGTGCTAGCATAAATCTGAAGCCCCTTGCGGTCCACAAGAAGCTTAGATTGGAAGCCTTTACTCCAAATACATTGCAAAGTCTTGTACTGATTCCCCTCATTCTCACACCACCACTCTTTGAGCATGATAGAAAGTTGGAAAAGAAATTAGGGGTCCAATTCATAAGTTCTAGGTGGAAGCAAAAACAAACTTGTGGGGAACAAGGTTTGACAAATTGATGAAGTCTGAGTAACCAAGTGAACTAAGTCGAGCCGCGATAATAAATCAATCGCTGCTTGGGAGGCAACCCAAGGTATGGTTTATTTTACCCCTATATCCTCTATTGTTTCTTGATTTGGTGCATTGAGGATAATGCACAACTTTTTCGCTGAGGTGTGGCAAGTTATGGATCTTGGTGAAGTCTGAGTAGCTTAGGGTCTATAACTACCCCTAATTTTGATCCCGAGGTTTTCTTACCTGTGTTTTATTGTAACACCCCACATTTTATATGTACGAATGCTATTTAAATGAATTATGTTATGGTTTGGTCAAATTTGCTTCAA
>JAPFFP010000103.1:4585921-4602671 GCA_026153255.1 Solanum medicagineum
AGAACCACCATTCAAGTAGATCAATTTTGTATGGTTGGAAAATTGCCTGAATGACAAAAAAACTTTCAATTGGTTACCCCCAATATGGAGGTACTCATGTGATGTGAGTCTACTCCAAATAGAATATGAGGCTATATTCCCACTGAAGTAATTCCGAACCAAATTCAACAATCGAAGTGATGTCATGTTTCCAAGACATGATGGTAGTGTTCCTCCAAAGTTATTGTATGAAAAATCCAGATCCTCAATGTGTTTGAGTTCACACCAACCTATAAAAAGGTTCAGAGACATTTAGCTATATCGAACACACCTTATTCATGAAAATGCAAGCATTAGGAAAAAATAGAAAAATACTCTACCTTGATTAGGGAGTGTGCCATTATTATCACCAAAACCGATGCTCAACTCTTTAAGAGAAGTCATTTGTCCAATGTTTGGGAGAAAGTTCTCATTTAAAGAACATGTATCCAAGTTTAAGTAATCCAATGTGCTCAGGTTTCTTAATGCTTGTACGATTAGAGTTGGAGAAAAAGAAACAACAATTTTTTCATATTTAAAGGAAAAAGTGATGATAGAATTAATTTAGATAAAATTAGACTTTGAGCTTACCACGAATCATAGTCAGATCACTATTTTCAGAGGAAAGTGACTTAAGACATGAGAATGATTTTAGGGATTGTACGACTCTAGTTGAGTTGGAGGTAGAATTTCCAAATGCTAATGTCACTGATTCCATAACCTTGAAACCAGAGTTCTCTTAAATTGCTTAGCCCAGGACAAATCTTACTCATGCCTTAATCCAAAAATTACAACTATACAAAGTAAACATATATTGTCCTAAAATGGTGTATATGTATATGTATGAGGATATAGAATATACTGCTATTATATGTCATCGGTATTAACACATATAGAATAGGTAGAATTCTTTTAGGCTTAAACTTTGTACTATAAGAGTCCTTAGTTTTATAACCTTGTACTCTAACATGAACTTAGCAGAGTCCTTGTTGATTTGATACATTGTACTCTTCATATCATTATATATATAACTAGTTTCTAGGAACGTGCTTCGCATGTTTGTTCTTTACTAGATTAGCTTACGTCTGTTGCACGTGTGCATCACATCAAATCGTTAATCGTTATAAAATACATACTAAGAGTTTAACTACAATAAGAGAAAACATCATACACGTTTTTCATAAAAATTTTAGGATTCTATTTAAAGAAAAAATTAGTGTGTTAGTAGAAAAATTTGTTATAATTTATATTGAATACCAATTTACAGTTCCTTTATTTAGATAAGGGCTATAGAGTTGTATTCTGAAAGCTACTTAAATTTTTAAATAAATACATATATTCCTTCCAAGCAAGCATGCTTACATACAAATAAAAATTGAAATCAATAAAAATGCAAACAAATTATCAACCAGCATGCATATAATGTAATATTATAAAAGATGGAAAAATACTATTACCCCTAAACCCATAGTTGTATGGTGGAATTAGTATTGGATTATAGAATTTTAATGTTTCATGTGTTAGTTTGTTTCAACCTTAAATATAAGGCAAATTGTTCATAGAAAAAGTTTAACCTATTTGATATTTTTGTGTTTCTAGTTTTTTGGACAATTTTCGAACTTTTTTTAAAAATCTTTTTATTATTTTTATTTTTAGAAGTTGTATTTAAAATTATTATTAGTATTATATTAAATTTTTTTATCAAGTCTATTTTTTGAATGCCTATTTTTCTAGACGATTTTTAAACCACTTTTCTTTTTGAGTCTTTTTGGGTTTTATTTCTTTTGGACTTTTTTTTTGTACTTTTTTTAATTATTATTTGAAAGTTTATATTTTTGACTATTTTCTTTTTGGATTAAGTCTATTTTAGTTGAAAAAAATTATTTGTGTAGAAATTTAACCATTATAAGAAAATCTTCTCAATATTTTTATCATATTTATTATATTTAATATTTAATATTATTAAAATAATAATACAATAATTGGGTAAAAATTACCTTGCATTTGTATATTCCGTTAATTAATAATAAATATACATATTCAAAAATTAATTATTGTGTGTAATAATATAATCTAGTAAGTGTTTCTATAAAGAGAAAGAATTTGTCAATATTAAGAGTAAAAAAATTATTTTATAAGGAATAATCTAGCATAACAACTATTATTGTCTTCTTCAAATTCACAACATGAATAAAAAAAGAAAATTTTAAGATAAAGAAAACTTAAAATTTGAATCAAAGTTATGATGAAGTTAATGTCGAAGACGTCGAAAAACTGAGATGGTCAATTATTATAAAGTTATAACTCTTTTCATAAAAATGGAGGAAAATCTACTATATTTTGAGCAATTATCATGAAAGTTAAAAGAAAATCTACCATACTTTTAGGAGATTTTTCATGTATGAAAATATAAATTTACATACATTAAAAGAAAACCTAAAATATTTGTTGGAAGTTTTGTAAATCACGTAAACTTTTTCTAATATCTTATAAAAATAGTCAAAAGCAAACTTAGGACTTTTTTCAAGTACATAAGGAAAAAAGAAAACCTCGCATATATTTAGCATATTAGTTTTATTTCTATTTATTTTAGGAGTCTTCCCTATATCTTTTAATAAATTGAATACTATACGCAAAAGTAAATAATAATTTTTTAAAAAAATTATGAAATGATGATTTTGTTTAAAGATGAGTCTTTTAATAAAGAGAAAATGGTTTAAATAACATATCTACAAGCACTTTTTGGGATCGTTACAATATCCCTTTGGGAACATTCGTCACCGAATGTACAAGAGACATACAAGATAAGAGTGATCATCAACAAATCAGCCCCAACAAGAATGCAACATAACATGTAAAACACTATTTTCAAATTGTCAACAACAACAACATACCCAGTGAAATCCCACAAGTGGGGTCTGGGGAGGGTAGATTGTACGCAAACCTTACCGCTACCTCATAGAAGTAGAGAGGTTGTTTCCTAAAACCCTTAGCTCAAAACCCATATTTTCAAATTGTCAACATAAGTGTATAATCATCATTAGTTTACCAACTTAAACATAAATGCATATGAATGACATAGGGGCTAAAATATGAGACTTGAAATCACATAAGGGACTTAGGATTAATACCTTAGGCTTGAGTGGAGTGGAAAAGATAAAGATACTGCTTTTGCATGTCCACTTCGTCCTCCCATGCAGTACTTTCAACTGGTTGGTTCCTCCAAAAGACCTTAACGGATGTTACCTCTTTGTTCCTCAATCTCTTCACTTGCCTATTTAAGATCTGAACTGAAACCTCCTCATAAGTCAACTTATCCTCAACAGCACCCTCGACATCAAGAGGCAAAATGACATTAGGATCACCAACACATTTTCTCAACAAAGAAACATGGAACACCGGGTGAATCAAATTCATTTCACTAGGCAACTTTAACTCATAAGTTACCTTGCCAACCCTCTCTATCACCTTATAAGGACCAAAATAACTTGGACTCAACTTCCTCTTTTTACCAAAATGAACTACATCTTTCATTGGAGAAACCTTCAAATAGACTCAATCACCCACTTGGAATTCTAGGTCTTTCCTAGTTATATCGGCATAGGATTGTTGACGACCTTGGCTGTTTTCAACCTTTCCCTAATCATCCTAACCTCCTCAAGAGCTTTCGTAACTAGATCTAGCCCCAATAAACCCACCTCTCCAACCTCAAATCAACCCACTAGTGATCTACAACATCTCCCATAAAGAGCCTCAAATGAAGCCATACCAATGCAAGATTGATAGCTATTGTTATAGGCAAACTCAATCAATAAAAGGTGATCATCCAAACTACCTTTAAGCTCCAAGACACAATCCCTAAGCATATCCTCAAAGTTTTGAATGGTTCTCTTGGTTTGGCCATCCATTTTATGGCGGAAGGCCATACTAAGGTGAACTTTGGTACCAAGAACCCTATGGAAAGACCTTAAAAAGTGTAAAGTGAATTGTGAACCATGATCCGATGTGTGGATAAAGGAACCCCTTGCAACCTCACTAACTCATGGATGTACAACCTTGAATACTCTTCAGCCCCATATATGGTCTTAACTGATAGAAAGTGAGCCGATTTCTTCATCCTATCAAGCACCACCCAAATTAAATCAAAACCTTTTCTAGTCTTGGGTAACCCAAACATAATAAGCTTGGGTCATGACAAAGATGGTATCAGAACAGTACATTTTTAGGGCCTTGGAGTCCAACACCCTTGTCGATTAGAGTCTCATTCATGATTGTATTGTGCACCACAACTATGAGTAGGAGGTTGTGAGATATTTTAGGAAATGTTTTCCTTCTTCGTGGTCTGTGTGATGCTTTAGAAGTGAGATAGGGCTTTCCTCTCTAACGAATGTTCTTTGCTCTTCTAGTTGATCGTGTCACTTCGAAGAGGAAGGAAAAGGAAAGTAATTTGAAGGTTTTGATGTTGATAGATCCGAGTTTCACTATTTCTTTCATTATTTCTTTTGGTTTCTAGTGGGCTTCTTGTGTGTCCCGAGTTGTGATGTGAATCTTTAGTGTTTACCTCTTAGTTGGGTATATTGTTGCTAGAAAGTTCATAGGTATTGATTTGGGTTTTTATTGCATTAGGTCTTGCCTTATGGCTTGTCAGAGTTGGCATGGTGGATTCTGATGCATAATAGGGATGGAATGGTTTCTTGCATGATTTGTCTTCATGGATAGTAGGACCCATAGAATTAGATCTCGATTCCCTAATGAACCCGTCCTTGAGTGGAAGAGTCTTGATGTGGTGGTCAAATGATAGCAAGGGAGTAGGTCCATTTCATATTTAAGGTACAATTGATCTCCAAGGGGTTGCATTTTTTATCTTGTGAGGACTAGAGGTGTTGAACCTAAGTTGTTTTGCTTATAAAATTGTTGGTGGTGGTAGATGAGGCCCTGGATATCCTTTTTTGATATTTTGAAATTAGGGTGGTGTTTTTTGGTTTGACTAGTACACTGTTTATGCCTATAAGTCTCATGATTAAGATCTTTAGTCCCTACTATAATAGGCTTATGGTGGTTTTGGTGATGATATGATGGTTCAATTCCCTAATAATGTAGTACGTGCGAATCATATAAGGGTAGTACTACAAAGTTTAACGAAGAAGGTTGGATTCTAGATAGGAGAAATGGGAATTTTGGTCGGAAGAGATTGTCTTTCTAGGTCGTGCGGTGCTGGGTGATGGCATTAAGGTAGACCCTAGTAAGACAAAGGTGATTAGCTATTAGACTAGACCTTGACTCCCTTGGGTGTTAGGCGCTTCTTGGGCTTAACGGGCCATTATTGGTAATTGATCCTATTCCATTCGCCCCGGTTCTATAAAGATGCATAGAGACTTGAGGGAAGTGTATTGGAGGGGTGGTATGAAGAGAGACATTTCCAAGTTCATATCCATATGTCACAATTGCCAACAAGTGAAGGCGGAATATCAAAGGCCGGGTGGCCTAGCCCAAGACATAGAGATTCCAACTTGGAAGTGGGTTTTTTGGTTGCGTCATCTAAGACTAGGAAGCATTTTGACTCTATTTGGGTTGTTGTGGATACAATGACAAAGTCGTCTCACTTCTTACTGGTCAAAACTACTTACGATGCCAAAGATTATGCCAAGTTGTATATACATGAGTTGGTTAGATTGCATGGGATTCCCTTGTCCATCATTTCGGATCTTGGTGCTCAATTCATTTCTCACTTTTGGAGGTCCTTCCATAGAGTTCTTGGTACCAAGGTTAAGCTTAGCACGGCCTTTCACCCTCAACAGGTGGTCAGTCCAAGAGGACTCTCCAAACTCTTGAGAACATGCTTAGAGCTTGTGTTTTAGAGTTTAAGGGTAGTGGCATGAACATCTTCCTCTCAGTGAATTTTCTTACAACAATAGCTTTCACTCAAGCATTAGGATGACTCCTTTTGTAGCTCTTTATGATAGGCATTGTAGATCCCTGGTAGGGTGGTTTGAAGTGGGCGAAATAGCTCTACTTGGTCTAAATTTGGTCATGGAGGCCTTGGAGAAGGTGAGATTGATTAGGGAGAGATTTAAAACACCCCAAATAGACAAAAGTCCTGCTCTGATGTGAGGACAAGAGATGTTGAGTTTAAGGTTGGTGATTAGGTTTACGTGAAAGTCTCACCCGTGAAGGATGTGGTCTGATTCGGCTAGAAAGGGAAGTTAAGCCCAAGTTTTGTAGGTCCTTATAAAATTTTGAGGAGAGTTGAAAAGGTTGATTATGAGTTGGAGTTTCCTACACAGATGAATATTGTTCATCCAGTCTTCCATGTGTCCATGTTGAGAAAGTGTGTGGGTGACCCAAGTGTTATAGTGCCCTTGGATGTTGTGGATGGTGTAAAAGATAATTTTACCTAAGAAGAGGTCCCAGTGAAGATTTTGGATAGACAAGTGAACAAGTTGAGAAACAAACATATAACTTCCATCAAGGTCCTTAAGAAGAACCAACAAGTTGAAAGCGCCTCATACGAAGCCATGGCGACATGAGAAAGCGATACCCATACCTCTTCCACTCTACTTAAGCCTAAGGTACTAATTTAAGTCCCCTATATGATTTCAAATCTTAAGTTTCAGCCCTTAGTTCATTTTGCATTCATTCATGTTTATGTTGATAAGTTTATGGTGATTTTTGACATTTATGTTGAGATTTTTGAAAATGATGTTTAAATGCATTTGTTGTATTCATGTCAAGTTGAAACCTTCATGATTACTTCTCTTATGAACATTTCTTTGGCATTCGGGGACGAATGTTCCTAATGAACTCGTCCTTGAATGGGAAACTCAAGATGTGGTGGTCAAGGGTAGATTCATTTCATGCATTAAAGCCGATAAGTTGATTTCTAGGGGATGTTTCTATCATCGGGTTACAGATGTGGAGTCCAAAGACCCTTCCATTAAGTCGGTCTCCGTTGTAAATGAGTTTTTTGATGTCTTCCCAAATGACCTTCCTGGTATTTGCCCCCTCCCCCCGAAAGGGAGATAGATTTTGGCATAGATCTCTTTCCCGCTACTCAACCTATCTCCATCCCCCCTTACCGTTGGCCCTAACGGAGTTGAAGGAGTTAAAAGAGCAATTCAAAGATTTGTTGGAAAAGAGATTTATCGTAGTTAATCACCTTGGAGTGCACCAGTGTTGTTTGTAAAGAAGAAGGACGGGTCACTTAGAATGTACATTGACTACCGACAACTCAATAAGGTCACTATAAAGAATAGATATCCTCTTCCAAGGATTGATGATTCATTTGAACAATTTTAAGGGCTAGCTTCTTCTCTAAGATTGATCTTCGGTCTACGCATCATCAAGTGAGGGTAAGGGAGTGTGATGCTTGAAAGACGGCCTTCCAGACTAGATATAGGCATTATGAGTTTGTTGTGATGTTGTTTGGGTTGACCAATGTACTGACCATCTTCATGGACCTAATAAATAGGGTCTTCAAACCTTACCTTGATTCCTTTGTTGTGGTCTTCATTGATGATATATTGATCTATTCACATAGTAGGGAGAAGCATATGGCTCATTTGAGAGTGGTGTTGCAAAGGTTGAGGGAAGTGAAATTATATGCCAAAATATGACAACTGTGAGTTTTGGTTGAAGGAGGTTGCATTCATGGGTCATGTGGTGTCGGGGGATGGAATAAAAGTGGATCCTAAGAAATTCAATGTGATTAGAAATTGGCCTAGACCATTGTCACTGTCCGATATTAGGAGCTTATTGGCCCTTGCGGGTTACTATAGAAGATTTGTGAATGAGTTCGCCTCTATTACTTCCCCTATGACCAAATTAACTCAAAATAAGGTTAAGATTGTGTGGATCGATGAATGTGAGAGAAGCATCCAAATATTAAGGATAGGCTTATACCCGCTCTTATATAGTCACTACTAGATGGGCGTGAGGATTCTGTTGTGTATTATGATGCATCTAGAGTTGGTTTGGGTTGTGTGCTAATGCAAAATGGTAAGCTCATAGCCTAATCTTCTAGATGACTCAAATTTCATGAAAGGTACTACCCTACCCATGACCTTGGATTAGCCACCGTTGTGTTTGCCATTAAAGATTTGGCGTAATTGTTTGTATGGGGTGCATGTGGATGTCTTCACCCATCATAAGAGCCTCCAATATGTCTTCACTCGAAAAGATCTCAATTTAAGACAAAGAAGGTGGCAACAACTTCTCAAAGATTATGACATGAGTGTGCATTATGACCTGGGTAAGGCAAATGTAGTAGGGGATGCTTTGAGTCTCGTTGTCCATGGGTAGCCTAGCTCATGTGGATGTAGTGATAGGGAGATGGCTAGGGAGGTGCATAGACTGGCTTGATTGGGGGTTAGGTTGGAAAATGTGGGTAATGGTGTTGTTGTTGATGATGGTTCTAAATCTTCGTCGGTTGATGATGTGATAGCAAAACGAGATCTAGACTCCTTCTTTCTTGAATTAAAGGCCATGGTGAAAAACAGAAAAATAGAGGTTTACTCCCAAGGGAGAGATAGGTCCCTTAGATACCAAGGTAGATTGTGTGTGCCTTTTGTTGATGGTTTGAGGGAGAAAATTCTTGATGAGGCCCATAATTCTTCTTACTCTATCCACCCCGGTTCCACCAAAATGTATAGAGACATGAGGAATGTGTATTGGTGGGTACGCTTGAAGAGGGACATTGCCAAATTCGTTTCCGGCTGCCATAGTTGTCAATAAGTCAAAGACGAACACCAAAGGCTGGGTGGCCTAACCCAAGACATAGAGACTCCCACTTAGAAGTGGAAGGTGATTAATATGAATTTTGTGGTTGGGTTGCCCAAGACTAGAAAAGGTTTTGATTCCATTTGGGTTGTGGTTGATAGAATGAAGAAATCGGCTCACTTTCTACTAGTTAAGACTACATATGGGGCTAAAGAGTATGCAAGTTTGTACATCCATGAGTTAGAAAGGTTACGTGGAGATCTTTTATCCATCATATCGGATCGTGGTGCATAATTCACTTCGCACTTGAAGAGGTCTTTCCAAAGGGGTCTTGGTACAAAAGTTCACCTTAGCACGACATTTCACCCTCAAACGGATGGTCAAGCCAAAAGGACAATTCAAACACTTGAGGATATGCTTAGGGCTTGTGTCTTGGAGGTTAAAGTTAGTTGGGATGATCACCTTCTATTAAGTGAGTTTGCCTACAACAGTAGCTATCACTCTGGCGTCGATATGGCTTCATTTGAGGCTCTTTATGGGAGGTATTATAGATCATCAGTGGGTTGTTTTGAGGTTGGAAATGTAGTTTTATTGGGACCGAATATGGTTAAGGAGGCTCTTGAGAAGGTTAGTATGATTAGGGAAAGGTTAAGAACATCCCAAAGTCATCAAAAATCCTATGCCGATGTAAGAAGGAAAGACCTAGAATTCCAAGTGGGTGATTGGGTCTATTTGAAGGTTTCACGAATGAAAGGTGTGGTCTGTTTTAATTAAAGGGGAAGTTGAGTCGAAGGTATGTTGGTCCTTATGAGGTGGTAGAGAGGGTTGGTAAGGTAGCTTATGAGTTGAAGTTGCCTAGTGAAATAAATTTGGTTCACCCGATGTTCCATGTCTCTATGTTGAGAAAATGTGTTGGTGATTCTGATGCTATTGTACCTCTTGATGTCGTGGGTGTTATTGCAGATAACTTGACTTATGAGCAGGTTCCAATTCAGATCTTGGATAAGTAAGTAAAGAGATTGAGGAAAAAAGAGGTGGCATCCGTTAAGATCCTTTAGAGGAACCAACAAGTCGAAAGTGCTACATGGGAGGCCGAAGCGGACATGCAAAAGCAGTATCCTTATCTTTTCAGCTCCACTCAAGCCTAAGGTACTAATCCTAAATCCCCTATCTGATTTCAAGTCTCATATTTCAGCCCCTATGTCATTCATATGCATTCATGTTTAAATGGGTAAACTTATGATTATTTTACACTTATGTTGAGAATTTGAAAATGGTGTTTTACATGTTATGTTGCATTCTTGTTTGGGCTGATTTGTTGATGATCACTCTTATCTTGTATGTCTCTTGTATATTCGGAGATGAATTTTCCCAAGGGGGAGATATTGTAATGACCGACAAAAGTTCCCGATCCTCGAAATGCCGGGAATTTTAATTTTCATATATCTGAAAATCTGTTTGCTATTTCAAAAATCCGACTTTATATCCTTGTTTATGGGGTCAAACTTAGGGGGAAAAGGGTCTAACCCCAATATTAGAGTAATCGAATCACAAATTCAAATTTTCAAAAATTTAATTTCCGGAAACGATCCACGACAACACGTCGACGTGCAACTATTGCGGACATGTGTTAATTTGACCTCCGCAATAGGTCCACTTCTCAGACCAGACGTGTACCTATGTATTTTATTGCTAGTGATTTCTATCTCGGTCCAAGGCTTTTAGGTCTTGGGCCTAAGTGTTCCCAAATGTGTTTTTATCTATACTTAGCCAAATTCATCCTTATATCGTTCTAAACATTTCCCAATACTCCCCAAAACATAGCCATATTTTCACTCAACAATTCAAGTCTCAAAACCCTTATTAGGAACTAAGGATTTCCTTCAAGCTTCAAGCCTCCATTTTCAATCTTCACCAAAAGCCTCTCCAAAGCTAAGGTATGTAGGTTTTAGCCATTGTGTTCTTCGACCCATGGTTCCCTATCTCCTTTCTAATCAATTTGCATGATTTAAAGTTGAGTTTACATGTGGGTCTTGTATATTTAAGAAATTTACTGCACGATGATTTGAATTCATGAAAGTATGGTTATTTTAGCATGTTTTGAGCTATAAATCTTGGATCTATGTTAGATTTGATGAGGGGTTTTGATATGAATGTCTTGGGGGTGTTGCAAGGTATAGATTGATGGTTTTACAACATATTTTCTTGCATGATTTCATCTCTAAATTGCATGGTCTTTTACCCCCATTACACACACCCCAAGTTTTTGATAAAATATCCGGCTAGGGTTCGTTGTGGAATTGAAGGTCCAAAGCATGGGATATGATATGATTGCTGTTATGATGATGAAATGAGCTTATGTACATGATAAATTCTATATAAAGTGTTGCATTAGACCATGCCCAATCCGGGGGGTCTAAGAAACTGAATAACCAAGATGGGAGTTTGTAATCATTAACCGAGGGAAGGATTAGTATTTCTCCACCTAGTGATGAGGCAGCATCATCACTAATCGAGATGGAGATTTGTACTCATCAACCAAGTAAAGGGTTAGTACTTCTCCACCTAGTGATGGGGTGACATTATCACTAACAGTGATGGGTGTTTGGACTCATCAACCGAGTGGTGGGGCGGTATCATCACTAACCGAGATGGGGGTTTGTACTCATCAACCGAGTGAAGGGATAGTACTTCACCACCTAGGTGATGGGGCGACATTATCACCAACCGAGTTGGGGGCTTGTACTAATCAACTGAGTGAAGGACTAGTACTTCAGCACCTAAGTGATGAGGAGGCATCATCACTAACCTACCAACGAGTTTGTACTTTGGAAATCTAATTTGGTCTATTCTACACATGTGATATCTTATATGAGTAAGAGTGTCTTAAGCATGTTTCACTTTAGCATTGGTCATACATGTCATATTGCTATATTATGTCTATTGCCTATTGTCATGCATTTTGATTATGATGCCTCTTTCTTGTTGCATTGCATCCTATATACTTAGTACATTCAAATGTACTAAAGCATACTCTTGCCTACGTGATATCACCATGTAGAAATCGGAGCCCAAGTTGATCATCCTCCTCCTCCACATGGCTAGTTGGATGCTACTCAAGTTAATTTGTGAGTCCTCCATTTCGGGGACCTTGGTCAATGTTTTCCCTTGCTTTGTATTGAGACACTCTACTTTATGTTCTATTTTTAACTATGAAGGTGAACCTGGTTACCTTGTCTTGGCCCCCGCTCTTATCTCTGTATTTAGAGGTGTTTGTTGGACAACTTATATATCTATGATATTAGCTTTGACTCTTTGTCTCTTGATGATGATATTTGCAAGCTATCCCTTAGCCTATTTTGCCCCCTATTCTTACTTTATGTCTTTTATATATTTTCGCGACCAATGATGTGTAATGACAAGTTAAGAGGCTTGATTCAGGTTCCTTTGGGTCCACCATTCGCTGTGTCACGTCTAGGCCCTTGGCTTGGGTCGTGACATTGGGAAGACGTGTTATTCGCTCGATTCCATTCTAGGGGCTTTTCGATAAATTCTTGGGGTGTTACACTATTAAATACTAAAATGTGGTTATTTTCATATATTTCCCAAAAGTTATTTGATTGAATACTTTTTGATAAATAATTATTGATTTTAGCAATACTTTCTTATTTATTATCATTTGTAGCAATATATAACAATACTATGATAAATATGTAGTTGTACAAAAAGTGAATTATGCATGCAATATAAATTTACTACAAATGTTTAAAAATATATTATGCTTATTTGGTAAGAAATTGACATAATGTGTATTAAATTGTATGATAAATATATTATCCATCAATAAAATTTGTTTTATATATGATTTATAAATAATTCTCTATAATATGTATTAAGACTACATTATAATGTCCAGTGAAAAAAATGTTATTGTTATAAAAGGTTAATATCTTCTTAATATAGTATTTATGTATGTATGTATATATATATATATAAGTTTCCCTCTAAACTAATGTTTACACCAAATAGAATAATTAATAGGGAATGAATATAATTAATGCTAAGGAAAAATTAGGAAATAAGTGTAAAATTATTTCATGATTTCATAAACTGGACAAGTATTGTTAGGCATTGTCCTAAAAGAGTTTAAATTATATGCACCATCAGTGTACAAAAATTTCTACACCATCAGGTAACTTTAAAGATAATTACCATAATTTTTTCAAGTAATATTTATACCTTTTGAAAAGAATATAGTTTAGAAAAAATATTAAAGGTAATTTGAATCCTAATTATACTATAATCCAAATTCCTTCCTAATTTTTAGATTTTTTTCCTTTCTTAATTTGAATCCAAATTATACTCTCTCTTTCTACTAGGAAAATGATGACATTGCGATTCTTGTCTTTTCTTTTCATTTTTATTCCTTTTATATTTCTTAAATTATTGTGTTCATCTTTCATTTTATTTGTTTAAAAAAACTTAATTTATGACATTCATATTAACAATAATAATAATAATAATAATAATAATATGTAATAAAAAGAATATTTGAAAGAGATGGAAGATGTGAGTTGTTCAAGAGATTTTTCGTCTTCTATGAAAAATACAACAATAGAAAACTGAAACGAAAGCTTCAAAAAATAGTTGATTTTGTGAAAAAAAGAAAATCAATAAAACCTAGAATCAATAAACAAAAATTAAAATATTTATAAAAAGGCTAGCTTTGATTGTAAATATAAAAAAATAATTTTTATGTATTGAAAACAGAATGTACAAAAGACTCCATAGTGAAGGAGAAAAGAATGGATATATATGCTTGTAGAATAATGAAGAAAAAAAGATAGTTAGATTGTAGTGAAAGAAGTCAATAAAAAAATAAACTATTTGCCAAAGAGGAATAGAGAGGGTGAAAGGGGGAGAAATACATAACAAAGAGAAAAAAATAATAATTTTGTTTATTTTTACAAATATAAGTAAACAAATAAATAAATGTTATACAGAAATACATATTGGTAACCTGCAATAGTAGGTTAATAATGCCTAATGCTGTAAAAATTTACTACACTGATAGTGTACCAAAATTAAACTCATCCTAAAATAGTATAGTGGACAAGTAAAGATGGATGGAAGATATATTTATTTCACACACACACACACACAAAATACAAGTTCTATTAATGGACAATATGTTTATCACACACTTTAAAACACATTGCATCAATTTCTTATCAAACAAGCACAATAAATTTTTAAACCCTTATAATATATTTATATTACATGCATAATTTACTTTTAATACAAGTGCAGATTTATCATGATATTATTATGTATTGTTCTAAATAATAATGAATAAAATAAAAAAAATTAATGTACACAACATGTTGTAATGACTCTCCCAGTTTTTTTCCTCTTACTCGAGAAATTCCAGAGTTTAGAGCTTTCTTGTGGCGACCCCAGGTCATTTGTGACTTGCTGGGGCTGATATTTCAGTCATCTGGTCATTCGCTTGGGTTTTGTGCAGGTTTTCGTATTTGAAGGTCCTTGCAACTTGAAAAGTTGATCTTTGTAAAAAAAATCCAGGTAAACGACCTTAAATGGAATTCGGACAGTTCCATTATCTTTGGTCTGGTCAAATTAGGCAAGAAATATGTTTGGCTTGAGTACCAAGGTTTTCAGTGTGAGTTTAGACCATTTAGCATTTTGACTATTGAAATTTGGCCCAAGGACGACTTTGGTCAATATTCTTGGAAATCACACTTAGATGAGAATTTTGACAGGACGAATAGCTCCAAAATGTTGAGTTTGGCCTAGAGCGACCTTTCGTTTGGTTTTCGAGGCTTATGGACTCATTCCAAGCCCCTCGATGAAAGTTCATTAAGAATGGCTTTAAAGTGATACCCACATTTAGTCGTAACAACCTTGGATGTAAATTTTGACTGCGCCATTGAGTTCAGAACATCAAATTTAGTGGGTTAACATATTTCATTTGTGTACATAGGGTTCTAAATGAATTTCGAGCACCTCGTCAAAGAATTGAACTTGGACAAACATTGTCGCATCAGCAAAATCTAGTACAAAGGAAATTGTGGTTCGGGTTCGCGGACCCTATGACACATTCGTAGAGGTCACCTCTGTTGTACTTCTCATTTACAGGATCTAGGCTGCATTTGTGGAGGTCATGTCCCTTGACCATCTGCGTTTGCGGGCCAGGCTCCGCATTAACGGAGGTCTTTTGATGACTGATTCTCTAGTTAAAACCAAATGCGACCAACCTTTGACCCTAGTTTCTTTTCACACTTTTGGGAACTATAGAGCTCCAAATTCAACGATTCTAAAGGCTATTTTGCATAGTTTCTTTTTGAGGAGCACACGTTGGTGACGTTGGAATTTGATTTTGGGCCTTCATTTGAGGTAATTCTCGCCCCAAAGGGGCTTCCCTTTTCTTGTTTTAGGCTTCAAAGGTAAAATTATTGTTAGGTTGATTTCTTTCATTTGGAGCGTCAAATTATGCCCATTTTGGGGTAAAAATTCTACACTGCATTTAGAACGCTTTAGTGTAGTAGATTTCAAGATTCCTATTGTGGATCCCACAATCCTATTTTTGCGCAATTTTGGGTTCGTCCCCGAAAAATAAGAATATAGTTTCAAAAGTTCATATTGATGAGGTAATCGGTATTTTGATAGTGTGAAAGCATTTGGAGCTGATATTGATGTGAGGAGTCACTGGGAAAGGACTTAGAGTGTGCGCATCCAGCTTCGAGGTAGGCTATGGTCTCTCTTCTTTTGATTGACCTTTATAAGGTATTGTATAGTATAAATTGCTTGTGGTTGAGGTTATATATGATAAGTTCGGTTTAAAATCCTTATGTCCTGCCTCTATAAAAGTATAGGATTTAGTTGGTACATCATCGTTTAAGCCTTAGTTTAGACTTTAAAGCCTATTTCAGGTGTCTCATCTGATGTTTATTATGGTAATGAAATTTGTACTTATGTATTGATTATGATATTGATCATTAGTATATTTGGCCATTGTGGGAGGGAATGTCAGGAGGTGTAGTGTCATTTATTAGTGTGGAACTATGTTATAGTCTTGGTATAGTCGTTTTTATATGATTAGGTTTGTAAGTAAATGTTGTTCTCATATTCCAGACTAAGTGTTAGATGTTCTCATGTTTTCTCCCTAGCCAATGGGAATAGACTTGTTATTCTTATATCATTGGAATATACTTCCAGTCGATTTTAGAGGCTATAGAATTTCCCTGTGGGGTACTTATTTATCATAATAGTCCTGTTGATATTTGGATAGAGTTGAAGTTATTTTTGGTATAATTGTTGACTTGTAGGGTTATTTCAGCACTAGGTCTTAATCATAGATTTGTGATGCCATTGGATCGTTTTTATGCTCTAGGACTTAATTAATTATAGTAAGAACTTATATGTGATTATGTGTGGTGTTTGCATGCTGGTGACGAAATGCATTTCATTGGTTCTTTGTTTCTCCACATTTGTAGTTGACCATGGAGCATGCATTGATTCTTTGCATTATTTTGAGAGAGTTAGGTTGTTACCTAGATTGTTTATACGGATTTTCTATATGGAGGTCGTACTGCCTTTACTATCTGATATTTGGACTAGAGGCATGTGGGATGCACTTATTATATTTTCTACTCAGTCGAGGAGTCCCTGAGCTTTTCTATATACAGATTTAATTTACTATCTTCAGCCAGATGGCGAAGAGGTCCAGTAGATAGATAATGCAAATACTGATGATAAGACCTAGATTGGGATAAAGCAGGTATACCAGAGCATTATCGAGCTCCCCATGGAGATCCCAGAGAGATGCATGGATCCCACTTCCTGGCCAGGATTGAAAGTGAGTGCATAACCTTGGTATGAGACAGATGGCAACACTAGTTTTTTAACCTATCTTTCATGCATATATGCATTGCCTATCACCAGCATATTTGTTTGTATCTATCAGTAACATGGGATGACATGCGGGTTTACCTATTTG
>JAPFFP010000103.1:4668229-4679589 GCA_026153255.1 Solanum medicagineum
GGTGATATCATGTAGGCATAGAGTATGCGTTAGTTCATTTGAATGTACTAAGTATGGGGGATGCAATGCAACAAGAGATAGGAACATAATCGAAATGCATAATAAGATAATAAGTAAGCATATTACAATATGACATGCATGCATGATGTTTGAAGTAAAACATACTTGAAAATATTCATACTTGCATAACTTGTTTAACATAGTAAGGTACCATGATTAGATCATCCAAATACCTTGTACTAGAGGGTGAGGAATATAACATAGGTCCTAACCCCTTCTAGTAGGTAATGGGTAGTACATGATGGTAAAGAGATCGCATAGCTCATAACCCCTACATGTAAACATGAGATAGTGAATAGCACATAAGGTTGGAAGGTAGCATTGGCCATAGCCCCTACATGTGAGCATGAGATAATAAATAATATTGAATCGCATATAAGGGTGAGCCGTACCACATAGTTTATAACCCCTTCATATGAGTACATTGAATAACCTCAAATCATACACGAGGGTAAGAAGTACTACATAGTTCATAACCCCTTTATGTAAAAATGACTAAGTGAGTAGCATGGACTCGTACATGAGGGTAAGGTGTACAACATAGTTCATAACCCCTGTATGTAGAAATTGGCCTTATATAAGAGGGTGAAGCATACAACATAGTTCATAACCCCATCTAGTAGGCTTTAACATAAAAATTTACCCATAAGAAAATCAATAATTCATAAATAATCGAGACTCGTAGAAAAATATACAATTTTAGGATTTCAAAACATACTTAGTAGCCTACAACATCATGAAGTCACATGACTTCTAAACCATGAAATAGACCATCAATAACTTATAAATCATTAACCGAACATTTTATCAAGCACTTGGCGGGTGTGAAATGCTAGTTTAAAATCATGCAATTCAAGAGTGGAAACATGTGAGGAAAACCTATGTAAAACCACCCATCAATACTTGGTAACACCCTCAAGAATTATACATCAAAACCCTTTATCAGATCCCACATTGGATCTTAGATTCATAGCTCAAAACATGCTTAGATAGTCACAAGATTATGAAACCCCAACATAGTTTTGTAGACAAATTCATAATATGTAATACCAATAATTAAATCATTTTAGAATTATGCAATTTCAGTAAAAAGGGGAGTTAGGCACCAAGGGTGAAAGGACATTGTTTGAAACCCACATACCTTAGACCTTGTGTTCGTCTGAATTGTGTTGGGAAAAAATGGAAGCTTGAAAGTGGGTCTTGGAATCAAAACTTGTTCTTGAGTTTTCTTGAATTTGTATTAAGGTCTTGGTGAAGGCTCTTGAGAAAATTTGAGAGTGAATTTGAGATGAGATTAATGAGTTTGATACTTTGGAGAGGGTTTTGGTCTTTTGGGAAGGTTAAGATAACATTGGAAGTCTAAAAAGGTCATTAGAGTATTTGAATTTACGAAAACGCCATGAGTGAACGGATGGAAAAATTGGCAAAGTGTTGCCTCACTAGAGGCTTGACTGGTAGTGTGGCATCCACGGGTCGTGTGGAGTGCCCATGTGATGAGACTTAGGCAAAAAAGTTGGAATTGGAACACTTGGGAAGAAGTTAGCGTCATCATCACTTTGACGGACCACTTCACGGACCATGTGGTGCTTCATGATCGGGGTAATGGTTTATTGCACCACACTAGGACAAGAAAATGTGGCCAGGCCACTTCATGCCCCAGCCCCATGAGCCTTCAACCTTCATGCGGCCAATCAAGTGTGCCCGTGGCACCTTTACTTAGCCAAAATCTCCCCTCAAGTTAATCTTGCCTCTCTTGCACACCCCCACGACCCTTCACACGCTCAGTGGCAAGACATACAGCCCGTGCCACTGGCCATGTCACAATCCTTATGCCAAGAATATCATTTTCCAGCCTCAATCTATCCAAACGGACTGTTCAACACATCACTAGTCGTCAAGTTGTCCGTGTGACATCGCTGCACGGGAGGGTCTCACAAAAATGATCATAACGCTTTTATCCGACCTCAGAATAAGGTGAAACCAGTGCAAATAGCTCAAGTAGCTTTCATTTGGATTTTCGTAAACCACCCAGTTCCAAGTGTGGTAACAGTTATGATAATTTAATGTTGACCCTTGCATGAACCAACACCCAAAACTCAACTCGGAGGTAAGTCTTGAACTTGTCCAAGTACTAGGGGTCTCCCATGACCCTAATACGCTCTCCACCTAAATAAATGAGGCTTGAAATATAGGTACATAAGAGTATGGAGGTACGAGGTGTCACAAACACTAATTGTATTGGTCAAAAACATTTTACCTTGCCCTACTAGGCAAAAAAGATTAATTACTAGAATAAAAATACCTCAAACTTGTCCAGGCCCTTATTGGCTTTCTGTTGTTATTGCTTGAATCAGTTGTTTTCTACTTGATGGTACATAACTCTTCATTCAATGAGCTCTTCTCCATGTCTCCTACTTTATACTTCTTCTCTGCATTTTCCACCTTTGCTAAAGCTTTATGCATGTTAATGGTCTGCGCACTGGAAGAGAGCTTTAAGGTCTCCATACCCTTTTTAGTACAACATTATCCCCCCCACCCCAAATCTGTTAAGATCAGAATTAGTTGTCTCAATTATGTAATTAATATTTATCAGCGTTTGCTCCATCTACAAAATACTTTTCATGGTGTTTTCCTCTAGCATTTATGTTTCCTTCTAAACTTTTTCAGCATCTTCTTTTTCTTGCCTCAACATGTTAAGCACAGCCTGGTCCTTATGAAGCCTTGAGTAGTCTGCATGACCTTCTCTTTTGCTCAGGCAGACTGTCATTGGAGCTCTTTTTGCAATGTCTTCAAACAGGAAGCTAGGAACAATATAGATTCTTGTCTCACAGGTTGAGAGACGTATTTCCCAAAGACTCATCATATACGATACTAGAATATTATTTGCCACCGAGAAGAAATAGTTATTTTATTGGGAGCCTTTATGCTAGGGTCAGGGTCCAAGCTTAAATTGTTAAGGAAACAAAAAGAATATGTTGAAAAAGTTCACAAGGAAACGTACATGCCAGAGAAAAACACCAAAAAAAGGATTTTGGAGAAAGAACAACAATTGGTAAATACTAATTACATGATTGAGACAACTAATTCTGATCCCTACAGTTTGGAGGAGGATAATGTTGTACTAAAGAGGAGATGGAGGTCTTAAAGCTATTTGCTAATAAGTATTCTATAAATATGGATAAAGCTTTAGTAAAGGAGCAAGAGACATTCAAGAAGTGTCAAATGGGAGGTATGGACAAAACGCTCATTGCAGGAGGAGTTATCTACTATTGAGAAGAAAACAACTGACTTCCAGTAGCAAGAATAGAAAGCCAACAATGCCTGTAGCATTTTGAGGTATTTTTATTCTAATAATAAAACTTCTCTGTCTAGTTAGTCAAGGTGAAATGTTTTCTAAACCAACATCGTTAGTGTTTTGGGTGCTTGAAGAAGTATACAAAACACATTGAGGAAGTGCACTAATACCCATATATAAGTATACAAAATGCTAAGGGAAGATGAAACCATATGGGAGAATGTCTGGTGATTGATGAAGTCTTTTGAAGAAATCAAGTTTATACATATTCCCTCGAATGTGGAATGCGTTAGCTCATAATCTAGCTAAATTCTCTATTTCAGGTACAAATAGGATTTCTTGGGATTCCAAGCTACATGGTAATTGATGCAGTGATGTCTTACAGACATCTTAAACATATTTTAAATTAATGCAATAAAGTGTTTTACAGAAAAGAAAAAAGCTAACACTGCTAACTATTTTGCCGACTCATCTAATATGGAATTCTATTAACAATCATGATGATACCCAGATTTTTTTTTACCTTTAATCACACTAAGTGATGTATGGTTAGCATCCAAAAGACATTGAGTAGGTGAATCCATCTTTGGTCTTTTCTGCTTCACTTGGTCTGATGATCTCTTTGAGCATGAAAGAGCAAACTCTGAACACTGAGTTGAGTTTTCAATTGAGTCGTAACCTCTCTCACATAAATGAAAAACAGATAACACGAATTACATAGTGTAGAGAAAATAATATTTCCATGTCATACTCATTTAGTAACTAGAAGCAAGTGCAAAGAACGATTCTCTCCAATAGTCATTGAACTAGAAAGTCAAATCAATAAAGTCTGACCCCACTGGTTGAACTCTTCAATTCATTTCTTATTTCAGCTAACAAGTACAGAGTAGTATGACGATATGATCAAGTCTCTCCTTCGAAATCCAACATCTTTCATTTGGATTAGGTTACTTAACAAGAAGATGAATCTAGAGGAAGGTATACTATAAATATGCTAAAACTGTTTTCCTTCTCATAAATTAGGACCAACAAGGTTACCTAGCAGCACCAATAAAGGTAAATAAATGCACTAATAACATTATGTCTGCAAATCCACATAAACAGATTATATATTGAAAACAATCACCCAGGAAGGTATACCATATAATTTGATCAACAAGATATTATGAACAAAAACTAAAATTTTGTAGGTAACAAATAAATGAATCATAGGAAATGAAGAAAACATCAAGAAATAGACAGATTTTAACTTCATGTAACAGCTTGTGTGAAGATAACTTCTGAATTTCCTACTAGATTGGATTTAAGAATGATATGAAACAAATTCCTCAGAGGCAATGCTTAGGCAAGTCACTATAGAATGTGTGTATATTCTATCTTCCTCAGACCCCACTCATGAAATTTCACTAGATATGTTGTTCTTGTTAAGATATATGTTGTCTATATTTACAAAAAAACTAAGTATGACAAGTTATTTTGTAAATACGAAGAATAGAAATTAAAGATGAGAGAAATATTTTCTCTTCCTAATGCAGTCAAAAGGATTTCTGAGTATGGAAATTGCTAAACGAGTTATCATTGCAAAAAAATATGTTGTCACAATTGTTAATGGTGCCTTGGCTTCACTGAGTAGGGAAAGGGTTTTTGATACCACTAGTCATCTCGTACTTGCAAATTTACCTAGCTTGGTGGATAACACATTATTAGATATGGTATGCATGCTGAGAGAGGTCAAGCCAGCTTTAACAATTGCAGAAGCAATGTGATGCTTGTTACTTTCAGACTTGAACCTGGTACATGTATGTAAAATGGAAGACAAACATCTTGTTGAGTTATGTAATCAAGAAAGTTCAGGCGATAACTCATCTAGTTTGAAACTTTCACAATCAAAGACTGAGGTTTCTTTGAATACTTAACCAAACTTGAATAAACAACAACTGTTAAAACCTTCTACCCCGATTGCTCAAACCTTTTGGTCCAAAGTTTCTATTGCTAGTGCAATCTCTCAAGAACTAGAGTCTAAAAATTCACATGTTCCTAAAGCTTAAAAAGGAAAAGAAGTTTCTGTATCTCTTCCAAAAGTAGAGGCTAAATTGAAAGCAATAGATTTTGAAGACAAATAGGGGGTTGGTCGAGAGGCCCAAAATTCCTAGAAGGATTTATATAGGCAAAAGACATATCATTTGAGAAGAACTACAGAGGCTATAGGTGTAAGACCATAAATACAAACATCACCTTGCCTTGGGCAATTTGGTTTTGGACAAGATGCTGAACTTGTCAGATTCTTCTATGCAAAAAAGAAGAGTTCTCACTCTAAAGTAAACACTTTGGAGAAAGCAATAAATCTTTAGAAAAAACAAGTCCGATAGTCCATGCCCTTCCTAATCCATTCCACTAGCAACTGACAGTCTGACACCCCTATGTAAGATAATGTAAAAAGGAACTTGTTAGCCTTGGAGCCTAAGCATAAAGGCTTATACAACATAATTATTTCTTCTCAGAGCTATATTATTATGCTGTTATCCCATATGCTGACTCTCTGGTGAAATATTTCTCTCAAAATGAGAGAAGTGAAGCTATATTTTGCTGCTACCTTCCTATTTGAAAATATTGCAAAAAGAGCTCCAAGGGTAGTTTGATTGGACAAAGGAGAAGATAATGCAAACTACTCGGAGGCAAGGACTAGGGTTAGCTTAAAATGTTGAGGCAGGAAAAAGAAGATGCTAAAAAAAAGTTCAGAAGGAAACATAAGTGTTAGGGGAAAACACTTTGAAGAGGATTTTGGAGATGGAGCAAGTGTTGGCAAAAATTAATTACATGATTGAGACAACTAACTCAAATCTTAACAATTTGGAGGGGGATAATGTTGCACTAAAGAAGGGAATAGTGGCCTTAAAGCTCTCTGCTGGTTTGCATGAAGGATGAGTACGCAGTAAACTGTCAAGCATGAAACCCTCAATACACTAGAGTGCATAACTAATGCGTGCATTTGTTATGCATAGGCTAAAAGTGTACCAAACAAGGTACTACTAAAATACAAAGTTAATGTATTGATTGTTATTTCTAATGTGCTCTACTAAATGACCTTTACAAATTTATTTTGTTATAATAGCTGGAAGTGAATCATTAATAGGATTGCATAAGTGAATGCTTGAACCACCATTACCAGAGGCAGTAAGTTAAAAAGAACTAACACTATATCTGATACCGTAACAACAAGTCATTAAGGGCCTGAAGACTCCAAAACAGTAACTATATTGGTAAAAACCATTTTACCTTGCTCAACTAGGAAAAAGATTTCATTAATAGAATGTGCTTGTTGGCATTCTGTTGTTGTTTCTTGAAATCAACTATATTCTGCTTGATGGTTGGTAACTCCTCATGCATTGAGCATTTCTGCATGTTTACTTCTTGAAAGTTCACTGTGTACTCATCCTTCATGCACACCGGAAGAGAGCTTTAAGGCCTCCATTCCCTTCTTTAGTACAACATTATCCCTCTCCAAACTATTAAGATCAGAATGAGTTGTCTCAATCATATGATTAATTTTTTCCAACCCTTGCTACATCTCCAAAATCCTCTTCATAGTGTTTTCCCTAGCATTTACGTTTCCTTCTTCTTTTTCAACATCTTCTTTTTCTTGCCTCAACATTTTAAGCTCTGGTCCTCGTGAAGCCTTCGAGTATCCTGCATTATCTTCTCCTTTGGCCAATCAGACTACCCTTGATCCTCTTTTTACAATATCTTAAAACAGGAAGTTAGCAGCAATATAGCTTCACTTCTTTCATTTTGAGAGAAATATTTCCCCAGAGATTCACCATACGGGATAAAAGCATAATAATCTGGCACTGAGAAGAAATAACTATGTTGTCTTGGGCTTTATGCTTAGGCTCCAAGGATAACAAATTCCTTTTTAGATTACCTTGCATGGGGGTGTCACACTGTCAGATGCCGGTGTAATGGATTAGGAAGGGCATGGACTATCAGTACTTGTTTTTTCTAAAGGTTTACTGATTTCAATCAAAGTGTTTACTTTAGAGTGAGAACTCTTCTTTGTTGCATAGAAGAATTCGACAAGTTCAGTGTCTTGTCTATAACCAAATTGCCCCAGGCAGGATGATGTTTGGGTTTATGTTTTTACCCCTATAGCCTCTGCAAGTTCTTCTCAAATTGATATGTCTTTTGCCTATATAAATCCTTCTTGGAATTTTGGGCCTTTCGACCAACCCCCTATTTGTCTTCTAAAACTGTTGCTTTCGATTTAGCCTTTGCTTTTGGAAGAGACACAAAACTTTCTTATCTTTTTGCAACTTCAGTAACATGTGAATGTTTAGAGTGAAGTCCTTGAGAGGCTGCACTAACAACAAAAGCTTTTGACTAAAAGGTTTAAGCAATTGAGGTAGAAGGTTTTGACAGCTATTGTTTATTCAGGTTTGCTTGAGTATTCACAGAAGCCTCAGTCTTTCATTGTGAAAGTTTCAGATTAGATGAGCTATCGCCTGAACTTTCTTGACTACATAACTCTGAAAGATATTTGCCTTCCATTGTACATACATGTACCAGGTTCATGTCCAGAAGTAATAGGCAATACATTACTTTTGCAACTATTAAAGTTGGCTTGTCCTCCCTCAACATGCATATCATATCCAGTAATGTGTAATCAACCAAGCTAGGTAAATCTGCAAATACGAGATTACTAACAGTATCGAAAACCTTTTCCCTACTCAGTAAATCCAAATCACCATTAACAATATTTGTGACAACATATTTTTTGCCATGATACCTCGTTCAACAATTTGTACACTCAGAAATCCTATCGACTACACTAGGGAGAGTAAAATATTCTTCTCATCTTTAATATCAGTTCTTCTTATTTACAAAATAAATTGCCACACTTAGTTTGTAAGTTGATATAGACAACATATATCTTAACAAGAATAACATAGCCAGTGAAATTTCACAAGTGGGGTCTAACGAGGGTAGAATGTACACATTCTCCAGTGACTTGCCTAAGCTTTTCCTTTGAGGAATTTGTTACATATCGTACTTCTGTCCAATCTAGTAGGAAATTTGAAAGTTATCTTCACACAACCTATTACATTACGTTAAAATATGTCTATTTCTTGATGTTTTCGTTATTTCCTGTTATTCCTTTATTTGTTTCCTACAAAATTTTAGTATTTGTTCATAAAATCGTGTTGATGAAATTCTATGGTATACTTTCCTAGGTGATTGTTTTCAAAATAGAATTTGTTTATGTGGATTTGCAGACATAGTGTTATTAGTGTATTTATTTACCTTTATTGTGTTGCTAGGTAACCTTGTTGGTCCGAATTTATGAGAAGGAAACTTGTTTTAGTATATTTATATTATACCTTCCTCTAGATTCATCATCTTGTTAAGCTACCTAATCCAAATGAAAGATGCTGGATTTCTAAAGAGGGACGTGATCATATCGTCATACTATTCTGCACTTGTTAGCTGAAATAAGAAATGGTTTGAAGAGTTCAAATAGTTGGGTCATTACTTTATTGATTTGACGTTCTGGTGCAATGAATATTGGAGAGAATAGTACTTTGCACTTGCTTCTAGTCTCTAAATGAGTATGAACTGGAAATATTGTTTTCTCTACACTATGTAATTCGTGTTGTCTATTTTTCATTTATGTAAGACAGGTTAAGAGTCAATCGAAAATTCATCTCAGTGTTCATAGTTTTCATGCTCAAAGAGATGATTTGTCCAAGTGAAGCAGAAAAGACCAAATATGGATTCACTTACTCAGTGTCTTTTGGATGCTGACTGTATAGTGTGATTAAAGGTAAAAATATCTGGGCATCATCATGACTGTTAGTAGAATTCCATATTAGATGAGTCGCCAAAATAGTTAGCAGTATTAGCTTTTTTCTTTTCAGTAAAACACTTCATTGCATTATTTTAAAATATGTTTAAGATGTCAGTAAGACATCATTGCATCAGTTACCACATAGCTTAGGAAGGCAAAATCCCATGAAATCCTATTTGTACATGAAATAGAGAATTTAGCTAGATTATTAGCTAACACATTCCTTGTTCGAGGGAATATGTATAATCTTGATTTCTTCAAAAGACTTCATCAATCGCTAGACAACCTCGCAAATGGTTTCATCTTCCCTACGCATTTTGTATACTTATATATGGTTATTAGTACACTTCCTCGAGTGTTTCGTATACTTCCTCAAGCACCCAAAAATTATGATTTTCAGTGTTTTGCACTTACAAAAACTTTTATTTTATAAAAATTTTAACCATTCATTATTTGAAACTAACATCTTGAATAATTTTGTTCACTCAAGGATTAAATGTTCTTTATTCACACGACTCAAACCTGATATCACTAATTCCTAGTTTCCCTTGGTGCACTTTCCAAACAAAACTATTTTATTGTTGCTTTCTATTTACTTACATCAAAGTTTCCTAACCTTGTTTTCAAGAAAGCAATGTCAATACTAGAGTAAGTACTCATTTAATGCATTGCCATTTTGTCAAAATGGGTCTATTTACCATTTTACTTCTTAATACTAGAGCAATTACTTATCTGTAAGAATAAAATTAGCTCCATAGGCGAAAGAATAGTTCAATCTTGATTGTATGCTAGCAAGAGGTGGAACATCTTTTGATGTAATATATGGACAACGATGATATGATCACATTAGAACAATGATTTTATTTGAAAGTAAGTGATTCTGTTTCTAATTAAGTTAAATTTAGTGGAAACTCTTTATCTTGTTATATCTACTAACTAATAATATTTATCCATTCACATTGGCTTTTTATTTGTCCTGTGCAGATGAAACTAAGGAGTATAGGTTCATTTGAACTTAGCAACTTCAATTCGGAATCTGTATATATGTTAATGAAAGTATAGCAAAGGTAATATCTTTATCAAGTAAGTTCAACATCTACAATATATGTCAACAACAATAACAACAACATACACAATGGAATCCCACAAGTGGAGTCTGGGGAGGGTAGAATGTACGCAAACCTTACCACTACCTTACAAAGGTAGAGAGGTTGTTTCCTAGTAACCCTCGTCTCAAAAACCCATAAGCAAAATAAACTAGATATGGAAAAAGAAAAAAGGAAAAGAAAAGGAAAAAAAAAGAATGACTAATAACAAAAAACACATGATAGTATGTAAATACGATAAAATTAACACATATAAGATGAAAAATGACAACATATGATATAAACACATGACTAATCCTACTACCCTACTATAACCCAAGGCCAAATATCAACCTAACCTTACTAACCTATTAGCCTACAACTCTGATTCTCGACCTTCACTCTTTTCTATCTAAGGTCATGTCCTTAATGAGATCAAGTTTTGCCATATTTTGTCTGATCACCTCCCCTCTAATACATTTTTGGTCTACCTCTACTACTCTGTGTAACTCCTAAATCTAACCTATCGCACCTCCTAACAAGAGCATCAGTACTTCTTCTCTACACGTGTCCAAACTATCACAGTCTTGCTTTCCTCATCTAGTCAGCCCAATGGGACACCTCTAGCTTCTCTTAAGTAGTCTCATTCCTAATCTTATCTCTCCTGGTATGCCCACACACCCATCTCAACATCCTTATCTCCACGACCTTCATCTTCTAAACATATGAGTTTTTGATTGGTCAACACTCCACCACATATAGCAAAGACAGTCTAACAACTATTTTGTAAAACTTACCTTTGATTTTAGGTGGTATCTTCTCATCACACAATACTCGAAAGGCAAGCCTCCATTTCATCCATGACGCCTTAACACGATGTGTGATATCATCATCGATATCACCACTTCTCTGGATGATAGACCCAAGATATTTAAAGTTTTTTCTCTTAGGAATAAGTTGAGTGTCAAGCCTCACATCAATATCTGTTTCATCTCTCATAACACTGAATTTGCACTCCAAGTATTCTACTTTGGTGCTACTCAATTTGAACCCTTTGGATTCTAAAGCATGTATCAAA
>JAPFFP010000103.1:4679689-4692823 GCA_026153255.1 Solanum medicagineum
TTGCCTTTGGATATGAATATGGTTCGTTTGGTTCTTCATATTTTTAGGTTGAGGGGATGTGTTAGTGACTCTAGTGCTATAGAACGTTTTAAAGTTGTGGGTGCTGTGATGGATAAGTTGTCTTAGGAAAAAGTCTCGGCGGGGGTATTGGATGGAAGGGTGGAAAGGTTTATTAATAAAGATGTAGCATTCGTAAGTGCCCTTTTAGAGGATCATCAAGTCGAAAGTGTCTCTCGAGGAGCGGGTATGGAGAAGCAATATCCATATGTCTTTCATTCTATTCAATCTTATGATAGCACATCAAGTCTCTTTTATGATTTTAAGTCTTACATTTCAGCCCCTATGTCATTTGCATGGATTCATGTTTATGTCGACAGGTTCATGATGATTTTGAAAATTATGTCGAGATTTTGAAAATGGTGTTTAAGAGTATTATACCATTCTTGTTGGGTCTGATTTTTTCATGATTACTCTTCTCATGTACATTTCTTTGACATTTGGTGACGAATGTTCCTAATGGGGAGATATTGAAACGACCCCAAAACGTGCACGAAAATGTGCAATCGGAAGTGCCTGGGATTGTAGTTTCCTTATATTTCAAAATCGGTGTGTGATTTTAAAAATTTGACTTCATATTCTTGATCAGGGGACAAAATTTAGTGGGAAATGGGTCTAAGCCAAATTTTAGAGCAACCGTAGTAAAATTCGAAATTCCAAAGTGACGAAAAACAGTGAGTATTTCGCGTCGCAGGTGCGACGCGCTTGGGGCGCACTCAGTGTTAAACGTACCTTGTTTTTTATCCGTTCCAAGGCTTTTTTTACTTGGGACTAAGTATTCCCATACGTGAAAGTACCTATACTTAGCCATATTTCACTCTCTCAACCACCTAGACAAATATTTCACCGAATTCAAGTGTCCCAAACTCACTTACGGATCTCAAGAAACTCACTTAAGCTTCAAGCTCTCATGAAAATCTAAGTCAACCTTATTTATTTCAATTTAAGACCATCATGGGTTCTCTACATCAAGCCAAGTTCAAAGGAATTTCCGTTGGCTAAGTTTTGCACAAGTACCGATAGGTGGGTCATGTTTAAAGGGGCATATCTCTTAGTACACAAAGAACTACGATGCCCACAACATACCAAATTAAATATCTTTGAATTAGCTTCCCAACGCACTTGGTTTCACTTTATTTAAAGTTCAGTTGAAGAAGTTATGTCCGTTTTTGTAGAACTCGTATGTGCAGGGGTATATACAGGTTTTTGACAAATTTCGTTTCATTAATGGCATTCCATAAATCTAGAGATTTTTTTTTGGTCATCTGGGGATTCTTATGCTATCCTACCACTTGCTAAATACCTAAAACCTACTCTTAAAGATCAAATTCACTCCCAATTGGAATACACTATCAAATTCTCCCAAGAGCCTCCATCAAAGCCCCAATATAAATTCAACAAAACTCAAGAACTAGTTGTGGATTTCAAGACCCCATTCAAAGCATCAAGTCATTCTCAACTCAATTTAAAGAAATTAAAGTTCTAAGGTATGTGGGTTTCATTCATGGGTACCTTTCACCTATAAAGCCTAATATTCCATTTCTATGAAAATTACATGTTTCCAAGTTGTGTTGCATATGGGTATTATTCATTAGAGATTATGATCATATACTATATTGGGATTTCATTAAAGTTTGATTAAAAATATATGATTACTCATTTTTCAGTCTATACCATGAGAGGATTTACCTATTATGAGTATGCATATTTTATGCTATAGAACTATGATCTCTCTTGATATTTGATGGGGATTTTCAATGTATTTCAGATGAGGGATTTATCAAGTATTGGTGGGTTAATTTACATTAGAGTTTCTCACATGATTTAACTCTTTAATTGCATGATTTTACTCTAGCATTGCACACCCACCAAGTGTTTGATAAACTATCCAGTTAATGTATCTTGAGTTGTTGAACGCCTAAAGCTTGACATATGAGTTAAGTGACTTTATGATGATAAAAGGATGATATATATGTGTTGATTTCATGAAAAACATCTATAGTGTTTTGAGTTGACCATAGGCAATTGAGGGGTGATGCCTCAATCTCCTCGGAGGGAGGTGGTAAGCCATCAACCAAATGATGGGTTAATACCTCAATCACTTCTGGCGGAGGATGGTCATATCTGTCAACTAATAGAGGGTTCATACCTCAATCTCCTCTGATGGGGGTGGTAAGCCATCAACTAATTGAGGGGTTGATACCTCAATCACTTCCGATGGAGGGTGGTCCTGTCCATCAACCAATTGAGGGGTTGATTCCTCAATCACTTCTAAGGGGTGGTCTACCTTAGTTTGTAGGTACTAAGTTTCTTGGTCTATGATGATGGTCTATGCTTGCAAATGTAAATTATTCTATATATAAGCATGTTTAATTCAACTATCATTCATGCATGCAATATTGTTATATGTTCATCTATTGCCTAACAATGCATTTTGACTATGTTGCCTATCTATTGTTACATTGCATCCTACATACTTATTACAATCAAATGTTCTAACGTATACTCTATGCTTAAATGATGTTACTTTGTAGTAACCGAAGCCCCACTTGATTATCCTCCTCTACCACGTGGTCAGTGCAATATCTCTCAAAGCAAGTTGGTGAGTCCTCATCTTCAAGGACATACTTCTCTTTATTTATGCTATGTGTGGACTCTCTTTTCTTTATTGTATGCTTTGACTATGAGGGTGAGCCCGGTTGCTTCTCTTAACCCTTGCTAAGTTTTATGTTTAAAGGTGTTGTTGGACAAGTTATATAATGATGCTATAAGCTTGAATCCATTTGACTCTTCTGATGTTTTGTGATATAAAGGATGTCTCTTAGCCCCGTATCCTCTCTTTATTATCTTTTATGGTTATTTTATTGCTTCCTCAACCAAAGATGTGTAATTATATGTTAAGAGGCCTAGTTGGGGTCCCTTCGAGTACCCCATTCGTCCTATCACGTCTAGGTACTAGGCTTGGGTTGTAACATTAGCCCCCATTCCTTTTTTACTCGAGGTATTGTTGGATAAGGATATTTATGTAGTGATCTTGACTCCTATTATGTTTATGTAATAATGAAAGACTTTCCCTGGTCCCTTTGTCCCCTCCTATGTGGTTCGATGTTGAGGATGTGATGGAAGTACCAAGTCCCTATAACATCCCCATAGTATGAGTCATACTTATCCACCCTTTCGACCTTATTTTCTATGTGATTAATGCAAATCCTCTTTCCAATAACAGCTCTATAGCGTGAGTCCAAAGTCCCACTTCCCTTACAATTATTTGTTACTTTCTTGCTTTTGATTAAGCTTCAAAAACTAAGGATGTGTAGAAATACCCTTGATGAGTATTGAGAATCGAATAGTTGATATGCAAAACTTTATCCAATTCAACAACTTTTACCTAACACACATTAAATTTTACATCATTACTAGGTAGTTCCAATTAAAATGATCATAAGCTTTCTTTATATCCAGCTTACATAAGACACCTAACTTCTGTTGTTATTTCTGGAGTCAACTGCTTCATTCACAATCAGAATTGCATCCAATATCTATTTCCCTCTATCAAAGGCCATTGTTGTGAGTCTACCAGCTTGTCTACCATCCTTTTTAGCCTTCCAATTAGAACTTCTTAGACCAACTCATAGATACTAATTAGACTAATAGGCCTAAAGTACCTCAATTCCTTGGCATCTATCTTTATGGGTGATAAGAGCTATAAAAGTTGCACTGGAACTCTTTTTGGAAGTTTGAAAGGTGTCCATGATGTCTTGCTTTACCACATCCCAATATTTAATAAAGAACCCCCTGGTAGAATCATCTGGATCTGCTACTTTGTTAATTGCACATGACTTCAAATTTCTCAACACTTCACTCTCCTCAAAGATACTTTACAGTTGCTGATTATCTTCATATGTTAGGACATGACATTAAACATTTATGCACTCAGACTCCTCATTAGTAAGAATTCTTATCTTCTAGCTTAGCCAACTTTTTGAGTTGTTTCTTCCATTGAATACCCAAATTTCCCTCTTCCCCATTCCTCCATTATTTAAGTTTAGTTTTCAAGGCTTTTAGTTTGAATGCCGATCTACAGCCAGGTTTCCCTGTTAATTTGAAAGAAGACCACCATTCTATGAATTTGTGAATGTAACCCTAAAATTATGACCATGAATTTTTTATTTTGAAGGATCTTATTGCATATTTCACTAATGAGGGATTAGGTACACACAGGGACGATCCATATGAGTCAAGTCTCACAGCTTTCCAAAGCTATAAAGTTGTCATCACTGTTGAACGAATGCAACACTGTAGAAACGTTGTGGTGACCTTCTCTTGTCAATGATAAATGTTGTCCCATCTCTCATATTCCATTATGTCAACATACCATGAGAAGAAAACTTTAGTTTTGAAAAAAAATATAGTCATATTCTCTCTACAAAGCTACTAAAGTGCTCTACCAAGGCAAAGCTCCAACAATTGAAGAATTTGTTCCTTGCAACTGATTTCTTATGTTCTATGTTGTTGCTTTTTTGTCTTTTTCTACAACATTGTAAAAATTACTACTTTTGTGACAAGCTTGAGTAGGTATTTTATTTCCTCTCGTCTTGTAGATTTGAGTTATTGGCTTGAGTTACCCATTGTTGTGTTATGGGCTAGAGTCTGTTGTTGAAGTCTATATCAGCTTGAGTTGGTTGGTTGGTGGGGAATACAATTAATTTTTAGTTGTCCTGTAATAGATTTATTGCAGTGAGGGAGGGGTTACAAAAATTTGCAATATGAAACATGCCTCGTGTTGTCAATGAAGTTGTTGGTGAAATCCTATGAGGTAGGTCTGATTTTTTTTCTTCCTTGAGAAAGAAGGTTCCAACAGAAACATTGAGTGTGCTTTACGTTCTATTATATTGATAATTGGTCTTCTTTGTTCTTAGCTATTTTCAGTCAAGAACCTAGTCCCTTAACTTGTGGATTTACACAAGTGATCAATTTTCCCATCAACGCCTATAGTTATAGTATGAAAGAAAGGCCCGAAAAAAGGACGCATAAACTTTTTTTGAAAAGAAAAAATGGTGACCAATGCTTTTTACCTACCATTGTTATGAAGTTGAAAACTATTGAGAATTAGCAAAGCGAACACTAATATGCTTCTCAATTGATGAACTACAGAAGGACATTTGTGCATTCCTTTCCTTTGGTGAAGCATGTTATCCTAATCACGAAGGACTTGATGTGGACAAATGAGGAAAATCACTAATATCTGCTCATACATACACATCATACTCCCTCCATATTTAAAGCATTAGAGCAGAACTTTCTTCATAGGCTGCTAAACCTTTAGTCATTTAAGGAATGCCACATTTCAGTGCCTCTGAGGTTGATCTATCAGAATCCAATCTCAACTGAAAGATTTCAATTCAAGCTTATGGAGTTCTTATTTACACTCACCTTCTCTCAAAAATTATCTTCCTCCACTTCTCCATGAAGATGGAGTTGATTTCTTTCGTCTTTTTACATAATCAACTTGTTGTAGAAACCTTTGTTTCAGCTTTTGCTCCTACTTCAATAGGAGCTAAAATTCAGAATATGTAGGCGTCGTTTGGTAGAGTGTGTAAGAATATACTAAATAGTGTGTATTAGTAATGTCTGCATTAGTTATGGAGAGTCTATTTGTTATGAATTGTTTTGTTTAGTGTAATGAAAATGACATGCATTGTATAAGTTCTATTAGTGGAAAAGATGTAGACAACTTTCAAGGGAAATTTTATCTTTAACCATACAAATACATGCATTATAATCCCTTTCATTGTTAATACCATGAATTTTCATATATTTAGTAACACACCTCAATACCCTAGAGCATAAAACTAATTCTTGCATTGGTTATGCATATGCTGAAAGTGTACCAAACGAGGTATTACAAATATACAAAGTTAATGCATGCATACTTATTCTACTAAATGAACCTTACAAATTTATTTTGTTCTGATAGGAGGAACTGCATTATCATCAAATTGCGTAGGTGAATGCCTGAATCACAATTACCATAAGTAGTAAATTAAAAATAACTTACATTATATCTGATACTGTAACAACAAATCATTCACCACTTGAATACTCTAAAACACTAAATGTATTGGTTAAAAACATTTAGCCTTGTTCAACTAGACAAAAAGGCTTGGTTAGTAGAATAAAATACCTTAAACTGGTCCAGGTGCTTGTTGACTTTTTGTTGTTGCTACTTGAAATAAGTTGTTTTCTGCTTGATGGTAGATAACTCCTTCTGCAATGAAAACTTCTTCATGTCTCCTACTTGACACTTCTTCACTGTGTCCTTCTCCTTTGCTAAAACTTTATACACGTTTATGGTATGCACATCGACAGAGAGCTTTAAGGTCTCCATCACTTTTTTAGGACATCATCATCCGCCTCCAAACTGTTAAGATAAAAATTGATTGTCTCAATCATTTAATTAATATTTACTAATTCTTGATCCATCTCCAAAAGCTTCTTCATGGTGTTTTTATCTAGCATTTATGTTTCCTTCTGAAATTTTTCAGCATCTTCTTTTTCTTGCCTCAACATTTTAAGTTCAGCTTGGTCCTCATGAATCCTCCGATTAGTCCAAATTACCTTCTATTTTGGTCAGTCAGACTATTCTTGGAGCTCTTTTGCAATATCTTCAAACAAGAAGTTAGTAGCATTATAGCTTCTTCTTTCTTAGGGTGAGATACATATTTCCCCAAAGACTAATCATATGGGATACCAACATAATTATCTGGCACTGAGAAGAAATAGTTATATTGTCGGGGGCCTTTATACTAGAGTTAGGCTCTAAGCTTAAATTGTTGAGGCAAGAGAAAGAAGATGCTGAAAAAGCTCACAAGGAAACACAAATACTAGAGAAAAACACCAAAATGAGGATATTGGAAACACATAAAGCGTTGATAAATACTAATTAAATGATTGAGAAAACTAATTTTTGTCCCTACAATTTGCAGGAGGATAATTTTGTATTAAAGAAGAAAATGGAGGTCTTGAAGCTCTCTGCCAATATGTATGCTATAAACAAGGATAAAGATTTAGCAAAGGAGAAAGAGGCATTGAAGAAGTGTCAAACAGGGGATATGGAGAAACACTTACTGCAGGAGGAGTTATCTACTATCAAGCACAAAACAGTTGACTTCCAGCAGTAAAAAGAGAAAGCCAACATGCTTCTACAACATTTTGAGGTAATTTATTTGAGTAATGAAGCTTCTTTGTCTAGTTAATCAAGGTAAAATGTTTTCTAAACCAAAATCATTCATATTTTGGAGTGTCTAGGCTATTAACTATCGATTATAATGCCACTTCTTTTGACTTATTTCCTTCGATAACTGCGATTTGAGCATTCACTTATGCTGCCCTTTTAATAAAGTACTTGTTATTTGATATTTACCTTATTATGAACAAATAAATTTGTGATATCTATGTATTCTAGGTGGAATCAAAGGCTTCTACAATCTCAGAAAGCTGAAAGAAAACAACTCTTCGTTAAGGGAAAAGTGGAGCAAGATAATTTCACAAAGAAGGTAGAGGGAAACATGAAGAAGTGCAAGGAAGATATGCAAAAGCGTTAGAGCGAAATCTCTCAGTTGAGATTGTTGTTTGAAAGATAAAAATAAAGTCACTTAAATGAGGCATTCCAAAAATGAAAAAAAGGTTTTAGCATCCCATGGATTATGTTCTAGCACTGAAGTTGTAAAGATGGAGAAGGAGTGTGTTATGCGTATGGTTAAGATGATGTCAGTTGTTTATCTTCTTTATGCACATAAGTCCTCTATGAAGATTGTAACGTACTTCACAAATTAAAGGAATGGATGAATGCCCTTGTTATAAGAAACCAATTAAGAATTGGACTAGTGTCTGATTTGCTGATTTTTAATATTGAGCAATTTCAGATAAGCAGCTGGAAAAATAAGCCAGTCATTGTTTTTTTCCAAAAAAAAGGTTTATGCCCTTTTTTCAAGCTGTACTTTCATCAACTCTTATGGTTATGGAAAGAAGGAATGACATGAAAAAAAGGAGAAACAAACTTTTTCTGAAAAGAAAAAACAATGTCGAACTCTTTTTTCCTGTGGCTGTTATGAAGTTGCTAACTATTAAGTATCAACAAAAGTAGACACTAATCTTCTTGTCAAGTGGTCTACTATAAGGACATTTGTGCATTCATTTCTTTTGGTGAAGTACGTTGCCGTCATCACAAAGGACTTGATGTGCATAAGGGAGGAAAACTACTGACATCTGCTCATACATACATAACATACTCTATTTCAATCTTTACAACATTAGAGCAAAACGTTTTTCATAGGCTGCTAAAACATACGCCATTTGAAGAATGTCAAGACCCAAGACTAGGGCATAGATGTGACACGGCGCATGAGGAACCCAAAGGGACCCCAAGCATGCCTCTTAACATATAATTGCACATCCTTGTTTGCGGATTTAATAAAATACAACAAGAAATGGTAAAAAGGGACAAATGGGGGCTAAGGGACAACTTCCATAATATGAACAACCAGATTTGAGAGAGATTTAAGCTCATTGCATATTACATAGCATGTCCAACACTACCTCTACTGCATAGATAAGAGCAAGGGCCAAGACAAGGAACCAGGCTCACCCTCATAGTCAATACATAAGTAAAAAAAAAACATAGTCTTAGGATATAGCATAAGATCATAAACATCATCCTCAGGATGGACCACTCACCAATAATCTTGGGATACATCATACTAGACACATGGAGGAGGATGCTTAAGTACGGCTCCGATTCCTACATGGTGACATCATGTAAGCATAGAGTATGCGTTGGTACGTTTGAATGTACTAAGTATGTAGGATGCAATGCAACAAGTGATAAGCACCATAAGAAAAATGCATAACATAGGCAATGAATAAGCATATTATAGCTATATGAAATATATGAATGATGCTGAAGTAAAGTCATGCTTATATATAGAACATAATACAAGTGTAAGGAGTGACCATTATTAGTGTAATCCAAGCCCTATCACCTCTTTAGAGAGGTGCATGAGGTACAAACTCCCAAACAAGGTTGATGAGGTACAAACCCCCCAAAGAGGTTATCAAGGTACAAATTCCCCAACAAGATTGTATGGGCCTGTCACCTCCCGACCGAGGCAATCGAGGTATAAGTTCCTCAACAAGGTTACCCAAGCCTACAACCTCCTGAGAGGTTTGGTCATCCCCAACACTATAGAGATAATATCATATACATATATTCCTTTTATAATCATGTACATACGTTCCCTTTATAATCATGTATATACATTCCTTTCATCATCATAAAGTCAGCCAACTCTTAAGATATGCATTGGACTTGCTCAGTTTTGCAGATGATATTACTATTTTTGCTTCTGTAAACGGCTTCTCCATTCTACGATTATGAATACTTTGGCTTCTTATGAGAAGGTTTCAGATCATTTAGTTAATAAAGCCAAGTGTCATGTCATGCTTACTCCTAAAACTCCTCAGCATATTATTGACTTGCTTAGTGATATCACTAGTTTTTCTTTGAAAAATAGTCCTATTAGTTATCTTGGGTGGCCATTATATGTTAGGGGTTAGAGGATCATCTATTATTCAGTATTGGTGTAAAGTGTTAAAGAAAATGAGGGGTTAGTAGTCCAGAATTTTGAGTTTTGGGGGCAAAACAACTTTGATCGAACATGTTCTTCTATCAATTCTGATTCATACTTTATCAGTTGTCTCTCCTCCCAAAACCACTCTAAAATATATTAAGGATATGGTCACTGATTTCTTTTGGGGATGGAATCAATATAAGAAAAAAATATCATTGGGCATCTTGGGAAACACTAAGCTTCCCACAGGATGAAAGGAGTATTGGTGTAAGGAATCTTGTTGATATATGTACAACTTTGCAGTAAAAACAATAGTGGAAATTTAGGATAGGTAACTCTTTATGGGGACAATTTTTGAGAACTAAATATTGATAAAGAGCCAACCCTGTTGTCAAAAAATAGAACAAAGGATAGTCCCTTATCTTGAAATATTTGGTCAAAAATAGATTTGAGGTTGAGAAACTGATTACATGGAGGATTCATTTTGGTTCATGTTCCTTTTTGTGGGATGATTGATTGGGAATTGGCCCTTTAGCAGAATATATTGATCAGAGTTTAAGAATCAACAACACTACGGTGTCTCAGTCCTTGACGAAGGGTCAGTGGAAGGAACATAGGATCAGACTATAAGTCCCTCCTCTAATGGCTCCTATGGTTTTGTAGACAAAGGTACATTATCAAGTGGATAAATAAGATGAAGTGGTCTGGAAACACAATGAGAATGGTATTTTTAGCATCGCTTCTGCATGGGATTACACTAGACAAAGGAAAGAAAAAGATCCTATGAATGCTAAAATCTAGCATAGGCATATTCCATTCAAAGTTTCTTTTCTTTTATGGAGGCCACTACGATTGAAATTACCTACCAATTATAAGATCATAAACTTTGGAGTGGAATCGGTTGAATGTTCTTGTTGCATAAGACATGGTATGGATAATATTGAACACATATTTGCTACTGGTCACTTTGCTAAGTAAATTTGGCAATTCTTTTTCTAGTAATTTTTGGCTTGATAACAATCATGGTTAGTTGAACAACTTTCTCTGGTGTCAAAAGAAAGCTATCAATGAAGTCCATAAACTTGTGATTCATCCCTTTCACATTTTCATATGTTGGAATCTTTGGAATAATAGATGTGCATCCAAATATGGTGGTAAACAATCAAATAGTGCTAGAGTTAAGTTTATTGCTATCAAAGATATTGTTCACCTACTCATTACCATATATCCCTATCTGTCTTGGCCTCACAATTGGCCTGATCTGATTGTTATGGTTAAAAGATTCTCTAAAGAAATAAGGATAGTTTCAGTCGTCTAAAAACCTCCAGAGGATAAAATTTTGAAGCTAAATTCTAATGGAAGTGCTATCTCTAATCTTGGGAGAATAGGCAGAGGAGGTATTTTGAGAGATCAATATGGGCAACTAATTTTTGCCTACTCTATTCCATTGGGTTATGGGACTAATAATCAGGCTGAATTATAGGCTGCTGCTTATGGTATTAATTGGTGTGTTCAACATGGGCACAAACATGTGATTTTAGAGGTGGACTCCCAATTACTTATTACTTGGCTCAACAATAATGTACAGGTTCCCTGGCAACTTTTCATTCCTATAAATGATCTCAAAGAGCTTATTACACACCTTTACACCTTCAAGATTCGACACACTTATAGAGAGGCAAATACCACAGCTGATCTACTTGCTATATGGAGTCATAGAGTGGATATGGAGCAGCATTTCCATGCATAGCAGCAGCTCCTTGTTGCTGTTGCAGGCACGTATTTGATGGACAAGATGGGTATGATAAATTTTAGATCAAGGAAGTTAAGGAAAGTAAAGCAACCACCTTGAGAAAAGTTAGCGAGTTACCAAACTTCTTGTTATTATGGTCTTCTTTTTAGTTTCTTGTAAAGGGAGAGTTTCCTTTGTTTTATGCTTTTTTAGAACATGTATAGAGAGGAGTCCTCTCATAGGTTCTTTTGGCTTGCTTATTTTAGAATATGGTATTGGGTTAGTCGTCCTTAGTAGGATAACCGATCCAAAAACCATCATAAGACTGGAGGTATTGTATATGCCCTCCTCCTTGTACTCTTTTGATTTTGTTTGGTTATCTAATAAGACTTGGGGGTTTGCGGCTCAACCCTTGACCGTCAAAAGGGCTGGGGATCCTTTGGCATAGTTTTGTTCCCCTTAAAAAAAATTCCTCAACAAATAATAACTGGACATTTTATCAAATACTTGGAGGGTTAGTGCAATTGTAAAACCATGCAATTCAAGAATGGAATCATTCTGGAAAGTTTAGTGTAAAACCATCAATAGATACTTGGTAACATCCTCAAGTAATATACATCAAAAACCTTCATGAAATCTCACAATAGATCTTGGTTTCATAGCTCAAAACATGCTAAAACATCTACAATTTCATAAACCCCAACATAGTGTGCAATGAATTTCATAAAAAGTAAGACCCATGAGTAAATCAACTTCAAATCATGCAATTTTAGGTAAAAGGAAGCTTGGGCATCATGAGTGAAGGAACTCATTAAACAAACCCACATAACTTAGCTTTGGTGAATAGCTTGATTATGATTGAAGATGGAGACTTGAAGATTCAATGAGAACCTTAAGATCCTAATGTGTTTTGATAGTTGAATTTAGGAGTTGGCTAAGTGTTTGAATGAGTATTGGGGAATGTTTTTGAATGAAATGAGGGTGAAATATTGCTAAGTATAGGTATTTTCACATTTGGGAACTTAGGCCTAAGAACAAAAAGTATTGGACCGAACTTGAAAACTGGACAAAAAAAATACACTATGGCGTGTCGTTGGCGCGTCGCGCCAGGGGCGCGAATGCGCATTGGAAATCGTATTTTTGCGATTTCAACATTTTCTATGCTTGCTCTTAAATAAGGGTTAGACCCATCTCACACCTCATTTGACCCCCTAAAAAGAATATGAAGTCAAATTTTTGATATCATGCACGAATTTTGAGATATACAGAAATTACGATTTCGCGCACTTTTGAGGCACATTTTCAGGCACTTTTTTTGGGGTCATTTCAATATCTCCCCCTTGAGGAAATTTGTCCCTAAATGTCAAAGAAATGTATATGAGAGATGTAAACATGAAAATTTCATCCCACATAGAGATGCAATAATGCACTTAAACATCATTTCACAAATCTGATCATAAGTGTAAAATCATCATGAACTTGTCAATTTAAACATGCATGTAAGCATTGATATGAGCGTTGAACTTAAGACTTTAGATCATATAGAGGACTTAAATCAATACCTTAGGCTTGAGTGGAGTGTAATAGGTAAGGATATTGCTTTTGCATGTCCGCTTCGATCTCCCAAGTACCACTTTCTACTTGTTGATTCCTCCAAAGGACCTTAACGGAAGCCACATCCTTGTTCCTCAACCTCTTCACTTGTCTATCCAAAAT
>JAPFFP010000103.1:4692923-4725392 GCA_026153255.1 Solanum medicagineum
TAAACATTAGAGGTAGCTGCAATTTTAGTCCTTTCTAAAATTCTCCGAACCTCTTGTACTCTGTTCATTGTAATTTTCCTGCCTCCGTGTTTCTCCTTAATAAAAAGCTGGTTTTGTAAGTATATTTTCTACTATTGTTTTAATTTACATTTCTTTTCTGGATCCTGTATAATAACATAAGTGTAAAATAACCATGAACTTTATCAATATAAACATGAATGTATGCAAATGACTTAGGGGCTGGAACTTGAGACATGAAATCACATAGAAGACATAGAATTAGTACTTTAGGGTTTAGTAGAATGGAAGAGATAAGGATATCATTTTTGCATGTCCGCTTCGGCCTGCTATGTAGTACTTTCAACTTGTTGACTCCTCCAAAGGACCTTAACAAAAGCAACATCCTTGTTCCTCAACCTATTCACTTGTATATCCAAGATCTCTACTAGAACTTCTTCATATGTCAAGTTGTCTTCAACTACCCTGACAACATCAAGAGGCATAATAGCATTTGGATCACCACGCATTTCCTCAACATAGACACATGGAAGACCGAATGAACTAATTCCATTTCACTAGGCAATTCCAACTCAAAGGCTACATTAACAATCCTTCTCATCACCCTATAAGGACCTACATATCTAAGGCTTAGCTTACCCTTCTTACAAAAATGAACCACACCTTTCATGGGTGAAACCTTCAAATAAACCCAATCACCAACTTTGAATTCAAGATCCCTTCACCTCACATCGGCATAGGACTTTTGGTAACGTTGGGTTATCTTCAACCTTCCTCTAATCATCCTAAACTTCTCAAGAGTCTCCATCTTGTCCGAACAATGCCACCTCTCCAACCTCAAACCACCCAACTAATGATCTACAACGTCTACCATAGAGGGCCTCAAAAGGCAGTATATCGATGCTAGAATGATAACTATTGTTACAAGCGAACTTAATCAACAGGAGATGATAATACCAACTCCCCCAAAAGTACAATACACAAGTCCTAAGTGTTTCCTCAAGACATTGAGGGTTGAACGCCATACTATGTTTACCTCTTTTACCAAGATCCCTTTGGAAGGACCTCCAAAAGTGTGAAGTAATTGAGCACCACGATCCGATATGATAGACAAGGGTACCCCATGCAATCTGACCAACTCATGAATATACATTTTAGCATAATCTTCAGCCCCATATGTAGTCTTAATTGGTAGAAAGTGAGCTGATTTTCTCATCCTATCAACCACAACCCAAATGGAATCAAAACCATTTATAGTCTTGGGCAGGCCACCCACAAAGTCCATGTTAATCTCTTCCAACTTCCACGTAGGAATCTCTATGTCTTGGGTTAAGCTACCCAACCTTTGGTGTTTGGCTTTGACTTGTTAGCAACTATGACAATCGAAAATAAATTTGGCAATGTCCCTCTTCATGCCTCTCCCAATACACTTCTCTCAAATCCCTATACATCTTGGTAGAACAGGGGTGAATAGCATATGAAGAACCATGAGACTCATCAAGAATCTTTTCTCTCAAACCATCAACACAAGGTACACAAAACCTACCTTGGTACCTAAGGGCACCATCTCCCCCTTGGGAGAAAACCTCCACCTTACCATCTTTCACCAATGTCTTTAATTCCAACAAAATGGGGTTAAGATCTTGCTTAGCTTTTACCTCCTCGACCAATTAAGATTTAGAACCATCAACAACACCGCCCCCCATTATCAATCTCTTCCAACTTAACCCCTAATCTAGCCAACCGGTGGACCTCCCTAGCCACCCCTTTGCCACCATGATCATCATAAGCTAGGTTACCCATCGACACCCTACTCAAAGCATTCGCCACCACATCAGCCTTACTGGGATGATAGTGTACACTCATATCATACTCCTTAAGAAGTTATAACTACCTTCATTGCCTCAAGTTGAGATCTTTTTGAGTGAAGACATATTGGAGACTCTTATAATCGGTGAACACATCCACATGCACCCTATACAAATAATGACGCCATATCTTTAATGCAAATACCACGACAGCTAGTGCAAGATCATGGGTAGGATAGTTCTTTTCATACACTTTGAGTTGCCTAGAAGCATAGGCTATGACCTTACCATTTTGCATCAACACACAATCCAAACTAATTCAGGAGGCATCACAATATACCGCAAGCCCCTGTATCCCTTCCAGTAGAGAGAAAATAGGAGTAGACACAAGCTTATGTTTCAAGGTTTAGAAACTCCTTTTGACACTCATTAGTCTATACAAACTTAGCCTTCTTTTGAGTCAATTTAGTCATGGGAGAAGCAATAGAAGAAAACCCATTCACAAACCTTCGATAGTAACCTGCTAACCCTAAGAATCTCCTAATATCCAACGGGGTTAATTGTCTAGGCCAATTTCTAATCACAATCATCTTTTTAGGATCCACCTTAATAAAATCCCCAGATACCATATGAACTAGAAAGGCAACTTCTTTCAAGCAAAATTTACACTTCTTATATTTAGCATACAACTTCTCTTCTATCAATCTTTGCAACACTACCCTCAAATGAATCACATGCTCCGTCTCATTATGAGAATAAATCAAACTATCATCAATAAAGACCACAACAAACAAATCAAGGCGAGTTTAAATACCCTATTCATAAGATCCATGAAGATAGTTGGTGCATTGGTCAACCTAAAAGACATCACAACAAACTCATAATGCCCATATCTAGTCCGGAAGGCTGTCTTGAGAATATCACACTTCCTTACCTTCACTTGATAATACCCGTACTTAAGATCAATCTTAGAGAAGTGGTTAGCCCTTTGCAATTGGTCAAGAAAATCATCAATTCTTGGAAAAGGATATCTATTCTTGATGGTGACCCTATCAAGTTGTCGGTAGTCAATACACATTCTAAGAGACCCATCCCTCTTCTTCACAAACAACACCAATGCATCCTAAGGTGATTGGTTAGGCTTAATAAAATCCTTCTCCAACAAGTAACTCAATTTCTCTTTCAACTCCTTTAACTCTGCGGGGCCATATGATAAGGGAGAACAGAGATGGCTTGAGTATCTGGGAGGAGGTCTATACCAAAATCTATTTCTCTTTTGGGAGGAATCTAGGAAGGTCATTTGAAAAGATATCAAGAAACTTATTTACAACCGAAATCAACTCCATGGGAAGGAACTTGGACTCCACATCCCTAACCCTTACAAGATGATAGACACCCCTTAGAGATCAACTTAAGGGCTTTAATGCAAGAGATGAACCTACCCTTTACCACCACATCATGACTCTCCCAGTCAAGGATGGGTTCATATGGGAATTGGAATTTGACTCTATGGGTTCTACAATCAATAGAGGCAAAATTTTATAAAAAATGCAACAAAGGGGAGTAAACACCTCATAAGACTCACACAACAATTCGGGCTCAATCTGAAACTTTTTGGCAACAAACGGGATAACAAAAGAAAGAGTGGCACCCAGATCTATGAATGCATACACATCAAAGTCAAAGATTTTCAACATACCGGTGATGACATCGGGCATCTCATAACCCCTTGCCTCCCAAGCAAAGCATAAAACTGATTGGACCTTGGGGAACCACCTTATTGACCACCTCTCCCCAAAGGAAATGCATAAGCACCTTGTGGAAGAACCTCCTTAACCTTATTGCGATTTTGAGGGCAGTACAACACCTTATGCCCAACTTCCCCACAACCATAACAAGCATTAGTATCCCTCAAACACGGGCCACTATGACCCTTACCCATTTCGGACACCTACTATTAGGAACCATACCCCCAACACCTTGGGCTGTTGGAAAATCATTGGCAACCCTCTTATGAAATACATGAGGAGACCCTTGGCCTTGATGAAATAGGTCACCCTTTCGAGTTTGGAATTCACCTTCAAACAGGCCCTCCTGGCCTTATGACTCCTCTTCTTCCTCAACTTTTCCTCCTCCATTTGTTTGGCATAGGTCATCAAACGGGATAAACCCATGTCAATAATCAACATAGTGGATCGACATTCTTCACTTAATAAATTGGAAACACCCATCTCAAATTTATTCATCCTAGACCTTGACTTGGCAATCAAGTGTAGGGCATACTTTAAAAGTTGGTTGAACTTGAAGGAATACTCCCTCCTCATAGACCTTTGTCTTAAATTCATAAATTCCACTAATTTGGCTTCCCTAAGCTCAAGAGGGAAGAACCAATTAAGAAAAGCTGCCTTGAACTCCTCCCAAAGTACCACATTGTTGATTCCCTTCTCCTGCTTCCATTGATTGTGCTATATTTGTGCTACCCCTTTGAGTTGGTAAGCTACCAACCCTACCTTCTCCTCCGACCTAACGCTCATGATAGCCAAAATCTTGTAGACCTCATTAATGAAGTCTTGACTCATTCACCTTTGACCCATAGGATTCCGGGGGATTCAACCTCATGAAGTCTCTCACCCAAGATACTGGTGTAGGAGCATGAGGGGCTTGGGCCCCTTGGTAGGCTTGATTAGCCACAACTTGTGCAAGCAAAGTGAGAGCATCCTAGAGCTCACCATGAGCCAGTTGTTCTGCGAGTTTGCAGGTTCTTCCTCCTCTTGTGTTAGGCATGGTCTAGCATAGCTAAGAACAATCGTTGGGGGGGGGGGGAGGGGGAATTGCCTTAACTTCTATAGCACGACATAGAGTAAGAAGACGAAAAACATTTTCTAAAATGTCTCATAGCCTTTTACTCATAGTTGTGGTGCACAACACAACCATGAATAAGACACTAATCGATGCAATGTATTGGATGTCGAGGACCATTAACAATCTAGTACTCTAATACCAAGTTTATCACGACCCAAGCCTAAGGCCTAGACGTGACACGGTGCATGGGGAACCCGAAGGGGCCCCAAGCAAGCCTCTTAACATACCATTACGCATTCTTGGTCATGTAAGAAATAAAATAAAACAAGATTATGTAAATAGGGATAAGCGGGGCTAAGGGACAACTTTCATATCATAAAAATCAAGAGTCAAGAGAGAGAGTCAAAGCTTATAGCATTATACATGACATGTCCAACAACATCTCTAACCAAATACTTAGCGGGGGCCAAGACAACCAACCGGGCTCACCCTCATAGTCAATACATACATAAAAGAAAGATAATCTTAGAGAATAGCATGAGATCATAAACATTATCCGCGGAATGGAGGACTCACTAACAAGCTTGTGAGAAATCATACTAGCCATGTGTAGGTGGATGCTCAAGTGGGGATACAGTTACTAAATTGTGACATCATGTAGGCATAGAGTATACGTTAGTAGGTTTGAATGTACTAAGTATGTAGGATACAAAAAGAGATAAGTAACATAAGTGAAATGCATAAGCATATGCAATGAGTAATATATAATAATATGGCATGCATGGAAGATGCTTGTAGTAAACCATGCTTACATATAACATAATATATGTTAGGAATGACCATTATTAGTGAATATCCAAGGCCTAGCACCTCCTTGGAGAGATGAATGAGGTACAAACCCCTCAATTGGTTTATGAGATACAAACCCCTCAACATGGTTGATGAAGTACAAACCCCTAAACATGGTTGTCAAGGTACAAACCCTCGACATGGTTACCCGAGCCTGCAACCTCCCGAGTGAGGCTTGCTCAATTCCCAATGCTATATATCATATACATACATTCCTTTCATCGTCATAAAGTCATTCAAAGCATAGGACATTCATTGGACCTTCAATTCCTCAAGAAACCATAACTGTATACTTTATCAAACACTTGACAGGTGTGTAGTGCTAGTGTAAAACCATGAAATTCCAAATTGGAATCATGCTAGAAGATTCAATATAAAACCATCAATAAACACTTGGTAACACACTCAAGCAATATATATCAAAACCCTTCATCTAATCTCGTAATAGATCTTAGATTCATAGCTCAAAACATGCTTAAACAATCACAACTTCATGAAACCCCAATATAGTGTGCAATGAAATTCATAATAAATAAGACCCATGAGTAAATCAACTTTAAATCATGCAATTTTATGTAAAAGAAAGCTTGCGCATCATAGGTGAAAAGAACCCATGAAAGAAACCCACATACCTTGACTTTGGAGAATTCTTGAAGAAGATTGGAGATGGCAACTTGAAGTTTGCATGAAAACCTTATGATCCGGATGAGTTTTGGGATTTGAAATTATGAAATATTGTCTAAGTGTTTGAGAGAGTATTTGGGAATGTCTTCAATGATATGAGGGTGAAATAAGGCTAAGTATAGGTATTTTCATGCATGAAAATACTTAGGCCCAAGACCTAAAGGACTTGGACCGACTCAACAAAACAGGGTAAAAATAACACAGTAGCGTGCCCTTGGCGCCAGGGGTGCGAATGCACACTAGAAATCGCATTTTTGTGATTTTCAAATTTTGCTATAGTTTCTCTTAAATAAGGTTTAGACTTGTTTCCCACTCAACTTGACTCCCTAAACAAGAGTATGAAGTCAAAATTTTGATATCATGCACGGATTTTGAGATATATGAAAACTATGATTCTGGGCAATTTCGAGGCACATTGTTGGGCACTTTTTAGGGTTGTTTCACCTAGTGATATTACTTTTGGTAATACAAGGACTATAGGGCAAAGAATTAACCAAAATTAGATCTCAAAGATGAATAATTAAAGAGAAATTCAAGAGCAGGAAACCCTAGGCTGCCAGAGTGATGCTGGAAAACTTCCTGAAAAATTTTGAAGGTGGTCGAACGGTGACCAAAGTGGTACGGTAGGAGAAGGGGTCGGGTACTTTTGGGAAATTATTTCAGAGTGAGGGGTAAAATTTATTTGATCCCTCTTTTCTACATTGATCAAGTCGGGTGAAAATTGGACCCAGGCTCAACGAAACCCCGATTACAGGTCGTAGAGTTTTCTACGGTCCATAGAACTTGGTCTCATGAAATGCCAAAGCCCTATTTTTAAAAATTGGCTTCACAGACCTATCTATGGGTCATATGTAGAAATATAGCTCATAGAAGCTCCTAAAACCTAGACAAATTAGAGAACATACCTCGAGTCTATGAGCCCCATTCACGACCCCTAATTTATCTATGGGCTGTAAAGTTGGCTCATGTAGTAGAGTGCATATTATTTTTATTCATCGGAAGTGTTCTACGAGTCAATGTACCGGTCGTGATTTTAACCATGGCCTGTACAACTAGTTGTAGAAGCACTTCTTATTGCTTATTTATCCCCAGATGGCTGACTTGGTCTTTTACCTACACCTCCTTCTAAAAATACACTATCACCCTTTATACCACCAGTCCCAAGTCCAAAAATTACAACGAAAATGCTAAAATTTAAACTACCGACAAGTCCAAAAGATATAAACCAAACAACACTACTATTATGACATCAAATATCTTGGGTTGCCTCCCAAATAACACCTGACTTTTTGTCATGGAAAAACTTGGAAAACTTGGTTACATAGACTTCTCCAAGTGCCCAAACTTCCACCTTCAATTCATTGGGCCTCTTTATAGACTAATAGATGTTGAAGACAACTTTTTCACCATTTAATTGAAAGTTGAGTTGGTCAAATTCCATATCTACTAATGCTCACCTAGTGGCTTGGAAAGGCCTTCCCAAAATAACTGAACTTCGAAAGTTGACTTCACAATCAAGGATCACAAAGTCTGTGGGGAATATAAATTTCTCTACTTTGACAAGGGTGTCATAATGTATCCCCATTGGCTTATTCACCATTTGGTTAGCCATTAATAATGGCATGCTCGTAAGAGTAGGGGCTCCTAATCCTAGCTTCATGAATACCACAAGGGGTATCAGATTTAGGCAGAAACCTAGATCACACAATGCCTTTGCAAACTCAACAACTCCTATGGTGCAGGGTATGGTGAATGCTCCAGGATCTTCTCACTTCTACACTAAGGACCTTGTAGTTATCGCACTGCAATGAAGCTCTTGGAAGATCTCCTGGCTTACAATATGCTTCTTTATGACTAAATCATTCATGAAATTTTTATACCCAAGCATCTTCTCCAATGCCTCAATTAGAGGGATGCTGATGGACAGTTGCTTCAGCATGGAGAGGAAGTGCTGGAATTTACCTTCCTCCTCCTTCATTTTAATTCTATAGGGAATGGAGCAAGAGGTCTAGGAATGGTTTTCAATTTCTATGGCATCTATGTAGCATTATTCACCCCATCCTTGGCATAAATATCTTCAATCTCTAGATGTTTGCTCTTAACTATATCCTCATGAACATTATCATCATCAATTAGCAGCAGAGGTTCAACAGTCTGTTTTCCACCATGAGTAGTGCCATACACTGTTCCTCATTCTCTGGATTTTAAACTGTATCGCAGGACAATACACCTTTCTAGCACTGGTTCAATTGAGTCAAAATTTGATCAAACTTTTACTCTAGTTTCTTGAAAGCATTAAAATGAGCATGATTTTCTGATTAATACCTGAGATGTCAGATTTCATCCCTTCCAAGGTCTCATCTTGAGCGCCAGCCTTCTTTAACAGGTGATCAAACATCTCCTCAACTCTAGACCTGCTAGCACCTAAATCTCTTTTATGTGGTGGCACATATGGACCATTTATGTAACCATCTCTGTGTCCGAAATTAGTATCTCTGTCCTGGATCGTGTTCCTTCCATAATAGTCTCCTTGATTGTTGTCTCTGAAGGTGTTATCCCTATTATAGTTCCGACCTTGGTTTCCTTGAACTTAGCATGAATAGCCCTGATTGGATCCTTAGGTGTTGGTATGAAAGCCCAGCATTTGATTAGTAACAAAGCAAGTGTCACCCTCATAGTAAGGGACCTCATACATGGGTGCTCGTGAAGGCTAGTGAGCTACTGCATTCACACGTTCTTGGCTCTGCTTCATCAAAAACTCCACATTGGCACTAATCAGACTAAGCACTTGTATCATATCCTTATTTTATTTTGCTTGCGTTGAATAAGTACTGACTGTGAACAAGTTGTTTGTTGTCGACTTATCTCATCCCCCATGCATGATTTTTCTTGACCATTTTCTCTAACTATTTAGTAATCATAACAGATGATCTAGAAACGAGCCTCCCATGATAGTATCAGCAATAACTTGCCTATTCTCATACAAGGCTTGATAAAAGATCTCCACTAAGGCATTATTAACGATCTTGTGGTCAGGGACACTCCTCAGGAACTTTGTGAACCTTTCCCATGTGGTACTGATCGAGTCACCAAGCAGTTCTTAAAGGTATTCATTTGGTCCTTGAACTTCACCTTATTTGACCTTGGAAAGAACCTCCCCATAAAGGCCTTTTGTAGTTTAGCCCAGCTGGTGATTGAACTTTGTGTGAGCTTGGATAACCGTAGTGTTGTATCGCTTGTTAGAGACAATGGGAAGACACAGAGCTCAACAACATCCATAGGTAGATTCTAGTCTCCTATCATACTCTTACAAATGAAAACAATGTTGTATAGATGGTTATGTGGATCCGCTGATGGTAGGCCTGCGAACAACACACGGTTCTGCTGTATTTGGAGTAAACCACATGAAATAACGAACTTCGTGTCATCCGATAATGGAGGTAACACAACAATTCCAATGACATCCATCGCCATAGGGTCAATTGAGTGAATCAGTAGTTGTATGAAAACAAGATTAAGCTTTCGTTAATCTTTTGAGTGAATCAGACAAACAGAAATAACACAAACACTTACAACAAATAAACTTAGAATATATGTTCTAGCTTCTACACCCATACACATTACTTTACCAAATCTCAAGATGGACGATAATGAGCAAAATTAATTTGCACTTCTCATCAAAACATGCTAAGCCTCATTTGGTAAGCTGTGAAGATAATAAAGTCCATTAGCTACATCTAATGCAATCTGATTCCTTTTTTCCATCTTATGGTATCTCGAGACTTGGTCTAGTCAGCCATTCCCTGAGGGAGCCATTTTTCATGCATTCAAAGACAAGAAAGAAGCTGCCTTTATGTTCACAATAACTGCAAAGCATTGTTCGATTGAAGTGATTTATCTTATGCAGCATGTTCACTTCTTTAGATACATCTTTGATTGCCATTTTTACTACTAAGATTTCCCCTTTAAACTCTCCCCCGCATACAAATCCCTTTTTCTTATTTTATATTAGAACATGGTTTTTAAGCTTACTAATGAGACTCAAAATTTAGGATATAAGGGAAATAAGGTAGCTTTGAACAATTATAGGGGAAAGGCTCTTCTTGTTGTCAATGTTGCAACAAAATGGTAAGTGAAAGCAATGTCAGGAAGAAAGAAAAGTAGTCCAACATAAAGAAATTGAAGGGGAAAATGAAAGAAACAAAATCGAGGGAAAATATAAATGAAACAAATCAGGGGAAAACAAAAGCAATCCAACACAAAAACATTGAAAGAAATTTGATTTAAGTTGACTACAACACTTTATCTTAAAACCTAATTCTGCAAACATTATGACAAAACATCTCCGATTTTACATAAAAGCTAGACAATAGATTCAAAGCTCACCGAAACAAGGATGTAAGTCAGATTGAAGAAAGTAATGAAGATACTGATGAAAAATCAATAGAAACAAGAGAACAATTGCATAAAAGATGAATTTAGGGCTGTCTTCTGATGCTGAAATTACGCCAAAACATTACACGAGTAGCAGAAGCCAGGAAGTCTTAACACATCAAATTATAACCTGAAGTGACCAAAAAGCCCTTGGATAGTAAGATGGCATGACGACGGCCAAATGCTTCCAAGCAGCTTATATATAGAGAGAACTAGCCTCTAGTTGAGTTGAGAATTTCTCCTCTTTTAAACTGGATTTAAGGTTGATTCACAGTGTTCACTCTTAGAATAGAGAAAAGTTCATAAGGAAAACAATAATATCTACTCTTTATCTATCAATTCTATTGAAAAGTTAGAATAGACCCTTGAGTTTCTCAATTCTCTAACTTTTGTAGACTACAAAATTTGTACTTGTTATCTTAAAACACTTCTCATACAACTTTTCTATAAACTCTACTGACTAAACATATTACAAAGTCTAGTTTTGTGGTATAATTATTGCCCCTTCAAGTAAAGGCATAAATTGAATCTATTAAAATTGACAATGGCATGTTAAACTTAGATTTCTGTATCATATTTTACATCCTTTGTCCAACGATGCAGGATATTGCGAGATGGAAGCTCCGTTATGTTCATGATTTGAAAAACTTTTAAGGCATGTCTACATAATACACCTTTAAACTCAAACATTTTACAATTGCAACTAATGTTGAAACTGGGGGCATTAAAAGGCAACTGTATTCCTCTCATCTCCATTCCCACACTTCTGCACCAAATACCTAATAATGGCACATTAACCATTTATCTTAATTCCAACATAGCTATACCACTCCTAAAGCTCTTTCCAAAACACATTGAACATAGTAATAGTGTAAAGCCTTCTATACTGGTCCTCTATAAGGTCCTTTATGTGCAGAACTGCTTGCAAATTGAATAAGGTAAAATCCTTTTTTCTTCCCTCTTTACAGTAATGCTTAAGAGCTTTTTCACCACGAGGTAATCAATCCATCATTCTTTGAACGGAATAGCTGAGCAATCCTAACTTTATACTCAGTACTAGCCGCATGAGTATGATAAAATGCATATTTCACCAATTGAAATAAATCCAACCCTTTATACGATTCACTTCTAGTTTCACCATTGACTTTTTCCCTTTAAAGTCTCTTAAAGTCTAGAATCCCAAATGGGCAATCCTAATCAAGTGATCTAAGTCCTGTCCTAGTTGATACAACAAAAAAAGATTTTGATTTCTGTATTGGGGTTAGGGTAACAATTTTTCTTTGTATTCGAGATGGACAAATCTCACTTGGGTGTTCAAGCTCCTAATTGTGTTCCTTCCTAATATTGGCGAGAAGCCATTTCCTAGAATTAAGTATTCGTACTCTTTTGAATGCTAGACAAAACGTTCTTGATGCAGTCTGAAACCCCTCTTTGGAACAAACTATTCTCCAGGAAACAGCAGACCCATCAATTCGGGAATAATATAGTTGAATAATTCAAATCCAGAATCCAATTTTCATCAGACAGACATTGTATAACTCCTGTGCATCTTTAGCGAAATCAAACTCTAACCCAACATTTGGTTCAAGCCTCGACTCTACTTTTTCTTCATCATCTAGATGGTTGCCATTATTCTTCACAATCGTAGCTATAGCTAATCCTACTACAGATTTTTCTTTAATAGCCATCACCACCCTCTTCTCTATGATGGTCAAAGGTCGATGGCAGGTGGTAACGACGGCGAAAAGATTTTTTTTCGGTGGAAAGATTTGGACTTTGAAGAGAGGGGTATTTTTCCTTCAAATCGCTTCATTAAGCTTAATGGTTTGTTGAAAAAACATTTTTTAAAAATAATTTTAATAAGTTAAAGAAAATATTTGGCGCTCGATGAAATTTTATAAAAATGAAATTTTCACTTTTTCCCTCTTCTCGGTGCTATATTTAGATTTTTAGACCAATTAGTAATATCTTTAGAGACTAAATTTTGTACCTTCACAATAACATATAGAATTAGGGACGAGAATAAAATCTTTTCCTGATAAATGTACTTTTTGAGACGAGTTTATCAACTCGTCCTTAAATATTGGTCTTAAATAACAGATTTTCTTGTAGTGCAAGCCGATATTGATTCCATGTGTGAGCGATGGCTTGAAGATTCTATGGAGGTGGGTAAATATCCTCAAGCTGATATGGGTTATTATTGTTCTCATTGTTGTTCTGGTTCAAGGCTATATTCACTGCATTGGTAGCAATATTGTTCACATTGTTCTGGGCCATTCTTCTTAGCGTTCTTTGGATCTTAGGGTCAAATGGAGTCAAGGGTATGCCTTGACTTTGAGTGTTGTGCATATACTAAACCTGCACGTTATAACAAAACAATCACAACAAAAATGTAATATAAGGGAAATAAGAATTAATTCCCGAATTACTCAAATTAGACTAGTCTAGCCATATTCTCCGACTATGATGCTAGAATCTTGATGTCACCCAAGCTATACCTCCTTTTGGAAGGTTAAAGTGGTCTTTGTCAAGATATATAACCTAAGCATGGTTAGGATCGAACACACAGTGAATATGGTATACTTAGAGTAATTTCATGCAATTTGAGTTAATTAACCTACTTATCTCCCGAAAAGAGGGGGGTTAATTTACAGAAAGTAAATCTAAACTAGAACAAGTGTTGTGAAATCAATAAGATGAGTAACTAGGGTATTGTGTTTCCCATGATTCCCTAACTCGGTGCTACCAGATAAGCACATTCTTTTCTAGTTTGTTTCATGTTGCACAGTAAGTTAACTTGACCAAACTCTTTGATCATGGCGAGAGGTAAATTTTTCTACATACTTTAGTCCATCCCCTTAGTGTTACATTACTAACTCGTACGTATTATCTCAATACAACCTCCCCTTGATCCAGTTTGGTTGATTAGATGAGAAGAAATTGACCAAATCTTGTTAATTAATCTCTTTTCCCATTTAATACTACCTTGATCTAGTAAGTAACACTAGACAAGTTCTAACGTTTGGCCACCATTAAAAATCAATCAAAACAAAGAGAATCAATTAATACATGCCTACATGCTTTCCAAGAATTATGAATTATCCGTTTTACCTTGTTAGTTCTTCATGGTTCCCACAACCCTAGTTAAGGATTAAGCTATGTATAACCATTGTAGATGCAAGTATCATGATATAGAATAACATAATTGAGCATTTTCAAGGATAAATTTAAGAACAAGAATCCCAACCTTTCACAAGAATTCACAAAGTATGAACAAAAATCACAAAATAATGTTTCAAGTATTTCTAAGCACTTCTCTCAATGTGCCTAGTCGTTCTTCTCTCTTTTCTTCTGAAAATTACCTAAAAATCAATTTATAGTACTTAAAATACAAGTCTAAAATAAAATAGGAAAACAACATTTGATAGGTCATACAAGCAAGGTTACGAGTCATACTAACTTTGACGGCCCATACCAGGGCTTTGTGAACTTCATTCTTCAAATTTGGGCGAAGCTTCTATGAGAGCTTTCTACGGGCCTTATACAGACTTAGGTACATATGGGGTTTCATTTGATGACTTTTCAAAAAATCCTAACTTTTGATCCTCAGGGTACGTGAAGTAATCTATGACTTGTACATAATTCTATGGCTCCTCTAATAGTTTGTACATACAACTTAAAAAAATCAGCCCTTCACTGGATCTCACTTACAAAACCCACTCTACGGCTAGTGAAAACTTCCACAGACTGTAAAGTATGTCGTAGATCAGTAAAAACTACAGCAACTGCACACTTTGCCCAAAATCTTGCCAAATCCTGTAATCTTGAAAATCAAACATAAAAACACATCAAACCCACTAACATCGCTTTGAGAACACACAAAAGTCCAAGTTTTAAGCATCAAGTGTTGTAATTTTATAGCACATCATGAGATCTTTGCCGATTACCGTAGTCCTAGTTATACCTTTTCTCGGCCTAATATGAATATTAGAGTGGTTGGAGTTGCTTAAGCACTATGATATCTCTATTCTATATCGCCCTAGAAAGTCTAATGTATTGGTAGATGCTTTGACCAGGAAGGCTAATAGTATGGGAATCTTGGCATTCTTGAGTGTTGAGGAGAGACCCTTGGCTTTAGAGGTCCAATCGCTTGGTAGACAGATGGTTCAGTTAGATATTCTCCTCCTTAGAGTATATTGGCTTTTATTTTTCCTTGATTGATCAGATTTGTTCTCATCAATTTGAGGACCCTGAATTGTGCTTAATTCATGACAAAGTGTTGAGGGGTGAAATCAAGCCAGCTATTATTGATTCTAAAGGCATATTGAGGATTAATGGTAGAGTTTGTGTGCCTGATGAGAGACCGAATGAGATTGATATTAGAGGAAGCAAATTGTGCTAAATACTCCATTCATTTGGTTATGGTAAAGATGTTCCATGAACTATAACAATATTATTGTTGGATCGGTATGAGGAAGGACATAGCGGAGTTCGTGGCTAAGTGCTTGAATTATCAGCAGGTCAAGTGTGAGCACCAAAATCCTAGTGGATCGATGCAGAGGATTCCTATTCCTGAATGGAAATGAGAGACAATGAGTATGGAAGTTGTTATGGATCTGCTCATGGCTTTTTGCAAGTTTGACTCAGTTTGGGTAGTTGTTGATCGTTTGACCAAGTCGGTTCATTTTATACCGTTGAAGACTAGATATAATGCAGAGCACTTGGCTAGATTGTATATCCGAGATATTTTTAGATTTCAAAGGGTACAAACGACTATAGTATCTAGTAGGGGATCGGTGTTCATTTTTCTGACAGGCTCTACAGCGTGGTTTGGGTACCCGATTGGATTTAAGTTTCACTTTTCACACCTTACGAATGGTCAGTCTGAGTACACCATTCAAGCGTTTGAAGACATGCTTAAGGTCTATTTGATTAATCTTAGGGCCCGGTGGGACTAACAATTATCGTTGGCAAAGTTTGCATAAAACAATAGTTACCACTCCAGTATTCAGATATCATCGTTTGAGGAATTATATGGTTAGAGGTGTAGATCAATGATCGAATGGTTCGATTTAGGTACAACTGAGGTATTGGATGTGGATTTGTTTCAAGATGCCATTGACCAGGTCTGACTAGTTCATAATAGACTTTTACATCCTAGAGCAACTAGAAGAGTTACGTTGATCAGAGGGTTAGGCTTCTTGAGTTCTCTGATGGTGATAGTGTATAATTGAACATTTCACCCATGAAGGGTGTGATGAGATTTGGGAAGAGGGAAAGCTCAGTCCCAGATTCATTGGCCGTTTGAGATTTTGAGGAGAGTTGATAAGGTAGCTTATGAGTTGGCCTTATCATCCAGATTATCAGCTGTCCATCCCATTTTTCGTGTATCCATGCTCTACTAGTACATTCCTGATGAGTTTCATGTGATTTCATATGATTCAGTTAAGTTGGATTTAGACTTGTCTTGTGAGGAGGAGCCTATAGCTATATTGGATAGGCAGGTTGGAGATTGAGTTCCAATGATATACCTTCTGTGAAGATTCAGTGGTGGCACTATTCTATTGATGAGTCTACTTGGGAGTTGGAGTCAGACATGTAGGCAAGATATCCTAGCCTTTTTGAGGCTTCAAATACTCCTTTTTCCCTTATGTTCGAGGACAAACATTATTTATAGTAGTGAATGATGTAATGAACTGGTTGGTCATTTTTTAGCTTATCTACGAAAATTAATGAATTGATCCTAATTTAAAATATTTGTATTCTTGGAATATCCTGAGTTTTAAAAGTGGAAAATATGAGTTTTGGCACTTTTGGAAGCTTAAGTTGTTAAAAAAGTGAGATTTTGTACTGTTCTGAGTTTCGGATATCGGATTAGAGGTCCATCAATTTGATTTTCTTTGGGATGTCAAAACTTGTCTATAAGAAGTTACAGAACTTAATTTGGAGTTAAAATAAGGTTTTCACACCCAAAGTTGCACATTTAGATGTTTTTTAAACCAAAGTTTGACTTTGGTCAACATTCGGAGTTCGGAAGTTTAGATCAAAATTTGGACAGTTCTAGTAGTTTTGGATAGTGAAACTAATGCTAGAAATAATCTTGTTATAATTTTATAATTTGAGTTTTAAACTAGTTTATTTGACTTGCAACGCTAAATATATCATGGAGACCTCATAATCAAATTTTGATCATTATCTTGAATATAACTTGTTGTTTCTGGTATGGATACATATATGGTTTGTGAAATTCTTATTTCGAATGAGTTCTTCTTGAAATTTTTATTGGACTTATGTTTTGCTAGTGCACAGCTTCTGGTGCTGCCATCACTCTTCTCCGCGTCCGTGGGTTGGTCTTTGTGATCAGGGAGGTGTTTTGGTCAGCATTCTTTGCGTTCGCGGGACCCATTCACATCTGCATTTCGTGAACCACCATTTTACTCCACTTTTGAACTTTTGAAGTTTTTGGGGCGATTTTGGAAGAAGATTTTCAAAGGATTTTGTTAGGTATATAGTTTTTTATCTTTATTTTTACTTAACTTTCATGATTTTGAATGTCCGGAATTGGAAATTTTTGGTGTTTCATTTTGAAGCTTTAAAGTGTGATTTCTCCTTTCATTTGAACTCAATTTTATGGGATTTTCACCCACGGATTTCATTTTATGTGTAGAACCCAATTTTAAAGTCAATTTTTAGATTTGAAAACTTCAAATTTTAGCCATAATTTTGATCATTTTGCCCCTAATTCGTGCCAATATGGGTGTCAAAAATGCACCTCTTGATGCATAATATTTATTTTTGATAGTGATTGGTCTATTTGAGGATCGTTTGGAATTTTGAGTTGATTAAAAGCTTGTCCAATTATGGTTTTGACATCGAGGTAGGTTTGACTAATCTTTTAGAACTGAATTTGAGTTATTGGACATATTCATGTGATAATTGTAAGGTTTAGATTGATTTATGAGCCAATGGCATGATATGAATATATTTGATAAAAAAATGATATCGGTTATATCAAAATTTGAGTAAATGATGATCCTATTGATAAATTGAGATGAAATCATGAATTGTGAGATAATTTGGATATCATTATGATAGTATGGTACTTGAGATAGCTTTTGGGTATTGTTGTAAATAATTGATGATGTTCCATAATTTTGAGATTTATTAGCATATTTAAGGTTCTTGTGGAGCTTGTTATGTTGACATCTTCATTATTAATGAGATAGTGATGATATGGGATGATGATGGCATTGTAATAATGGTTAATATAAATAGTATAACTCATTTGATGTGATGGCTATTGTACGTATCAATTGTCATTTATTATTGCTAGTACAAATACTCTTGAGCGGATGCATTGGTATGCACTTATCTTATATTGACTAGTCGCATTGGTACGCACATATCTCTTAAATGACTAGTTGCATTGGTATGCATATATCTTATACTGGAATGTGTACATTGGCATGCACAAATGTTATTCTTGATTTGGTTACATTGGTGCGCACACATGTTATACATGACTGGTTGCATTGGTATGTACATATCATATATATGACTAGTTGCACTAGTATGCACACATCTCATCACATATGCACCATTTGAGACTTTATGATATTTGTTGAGACAATTGATTATGACCTACAATGCCTTGAGACACTTCAGTATGAGGCTAGCAAAGCCTCGAGATACTTCGGACTATGGACTGCGACGCCTTGAGATATTTGAGTACATGACCTGCAACGCCTGCTGGTTCTATCTTGTAGCTTTGAATCGATAGAGATGTACATCGACCCTGCAAAAATCATGATTCCACCTCATTCATGGCATGCGATACTATAACATTTATGCATTGCATCGCATTGTATCATTGATTATATTTACTATCTGTACTTGTTTCTACTCATGTTTACATTGTGATACAGGTGATAGGATTCTTTGTTATTACATATTATTGGGTTCTGCTTGTTACTATGGTTCCTCGTGTAAATCAATATATGTCATACTTTCAAGAGGAATATCAACCAATGTTGACAACAAATGTTTTCACTATGACAAAATAGTCATAGTGATCAAAGAAAACACACGCCAACAATATTTTTTTAAAAAAGATTAAGTGAGATATAAAAATATAATATATTTATATCACATATGATAATCAATTCAGTTATTGTACCAACACAATATCTTCCATTTTCACCATTAATTATAAAATCATTGCATTTACTTTAATATTGATTGCTATTTTTCAACTATATATAATTATTTCTTTTACTGGTTAACACGATATATACATGTGTGTGCAACGTAGGTATGTACGCTAAATTAGTATTAAGCATAATGTTAGATTTGATTGAGATCATGCCTCAATCATTTTGTTATATTTTTTGTAATGCCAATGTTTTAGTCATCAACATACATTACGTTATGAATGCAAGATCTAGGATATTATTATCGAGAGAAAACATAGAATATTTGGATACGGAATACTATAGTGTTCTTAAGAAATGAATGATGCGAATCTCAAACTACATACTACTATACTTGGAATAAATTTTTAATAAGCATAATTCATATATAAAGATAACAACTTCCACCTGATCGGTAACCAACTTAGCAATGAGTTTTTACCTTGTGCAAATATATTTTATACATATATTTAAGTTTTTAAGCAATTTCTTGACGTTCTCCAGGTTGAGCCTTTGTCTTCGGGGAAACAAGAGTGGAGGCCATGGAATGAGAATTTGATCTGATAAAAGATAAATCAAATCTCTGAAAAGTGGAGTCTGATCTAGTTCTCCGATGTATATTAGGTCGTTTCTGCACAACCTCAATATCCCACAAGACCTTTTCATGATTCCGATTAGTATTAGGAGCCTCATGTGTAATAGAGTTTCTCCATGGTGGTAATCCTCCATTAGGCCGAAGATAAGTCCCCCAAAATGATTTGAGGCGTACCTGAAATCCATCCCTTACGGGTTCCCATTCCATTGATGGGTAGTTCTTTTTTGGTAGATCTGCTTGGATCACTTTCTTTCCAGCAACACCTGGAATGAATGGCACGTTGGTAGCTGTTAGGTATTTCCCATAACAACTTTTGAGACGAAAGGCATCTTCTCTTCCCTCAACAAATTCCACGCTCCAAGTTGAATCTTCATTTGATCCTTTGCGTCTTTGTGTCACACTTTCTTTGTCATCCATCGCTATTAGGTACTTGTCTTTTCGATTTCTCAGCCGGACGCTCTCCGCCCCTTGGAATAATTCCATATCATCAATACCTGTTTAATTCATTCCAATTGATATGATGTAACACAAAGTACATATTATATGAAAAAATAAAAAAAGCCATTAATTAAATGAAATCATGTTTTATAATCAATACATCAATTTGTTGCATGCATAGAATAAATTGATAAGAAAACTGGAAAATACTAAAGCTTAGTTAATCGGTAAACAAGTATTCAGGAGAGAAAACATGAGATTTGACAAGTCTTGGAAGATAATTTTTTTTTTCCGAACAAATCTTGAAAGATAACTCATGTGATAACCAATGATGTTCCACATAAAGTTAAATATTATATAATGTACGTTTGAAATATAATCTTAATTTTCTAACTTAGTGGTTGAAATCTTCGTATTTATTTACCAACTATTTTGCGTGCATTTTGATTTGACTACAATTTCGTTGAATAATATAATATTATTATTTACAAAAACATATTTTACATAACAAAGTAAAAGTTAAATAACAAAAGTACATATTCTTGTGATAAATATAACACCATGACTCTTGATAATATAACCTCAAGCCAATATATTAGATATTGTCGAATGTAAACATGCAAATGTAAACTATCAAGCAGTTAGCAATATCATATTTAATTACGTAACTTTTGATTTATGAAGTACAAACGCGTAACCTAATCCCTGCCCACAAACAATAGGTGCAACTTTAATATTAAACGAGAGCATTAACTATTATTATTTTGAATAATATATATCAACATAATTCTTATTAATAAAACGTAAAAGTATTACCTACTGTATCATTGAGTTATTCAAATAATATGTTAAATATATACACTTTTTTTTTTTTTTTTGCAATATTGAATCAATAAGTAAAAAATAATTCAAATAAAAGTTCATTTCAAAATGACATAAAAAATCAAACTCCATGAACATATATTTACATCGTACTAACTTTGTTACCCAATAAAACTTCCTCATATAGTTCAACATACACCAAATAATAAATATTATTTCTACCTATTTGTGATCTTTTTAACAAGCCTTAAATGAGAACATAAAGCAGCCTTTAGAGTCTCAATGAATGCATTTTCACCGTAAAAAATGGAATATTAATGCTCTTGCCTTATTCCAACAAGAGAAGTTCGTCTAAAACAACTACAATGCAAGGAAAGGTGAAAAAATAAAGCAAAAACAGTGAAGATAACAGCTGAAGGTAAAACACCCACATCTAAGTAGTTCTTCCCAAAATCAGGTATCACATGTATAAGACTCTATTACGTACGAAGGTATGAAAGAAGTTACAAGTCTCATTTGTCTTTGTTCGACAAATAAAACAAACACAGGATAATAAAGGAGCCTTGAGGACCGAAAACACAAGTCGCTACCTCTCAAGAGAATCTTGATGATCAGTCCAGATAAAATAAGAAGGAAAATCAGGAAGACCCGGGTTCACAATCTACACAAGTATACAAACAAGGGGTGTGTACCAAACAACATGATACTCAACAAGTAAATAATAAACTCAAAGACAAAGCAATAAAGAACACATGTATCCTTTATATCAAACCAAACATCCGAGACTACAGTACTCCTACAAACAGACAAGTTGTCACGATCCAAAAATAAATGTCATGTTGGCAGACATTTCAATAAAAAAGGAAATATAATATACGAGGCTTCTCAAAGGAAAGTCATATCACAAATGAAATGAAATAGAACACAACAATGAAAATATCTCAAAAGTCTGGTGTCATAAGTATAAAGAGCATCTAATACAATTGTATAGTGATAATACAACCCACTCTTTAAATGGAAATACAAGCTACTATAAGATGTAAAGTAGATGGTGATTCGAAGTACAAGATCTCACCATCAAATCTGATATGGAATATCCACTAGAAGTAATCAGCTGCAGTGAGGATGGCCCTAACTAGAATCTTCATCTAAAGAGGGACACAAAAGTAGGAATGAGTACAATTCATACGTATCCAGTAGGTTTGACTGACTGTATACTAGAAATTGATTAAATTATGTAATAAATTAAGGAATGCTTTAACCTAGACACAAAAAGCCACTCAACATGGGTGCCGCTAATTTATCTAGAATGACGTGAATAAAATCAGCACGTAAGATTAAGTGTTATCATATATTATAAGATAAATCAAATATTCAAAGATCAAAATCATGCAATATAGTCAGATAAAATGATGCAATAGATAAGTGGTCCGGTGGAATCAAGACTATTGCACAACTTGTTGTATGCACCTATCGAGCTTCCAAACATGACCCAGTGGGGCTTTACAAATCATATACCTCATCACAATCTCAATATCTCATTCTTTTTGTCAATTAGCTTATTCTCAAGGGTTTTTAAAGGTGTCTCATTTTTTTCAAAAAGTTGTTTCAATATTTCTCAACTTGTCATGTTCCATGATATGATGGGTGCATATCAATACACAAGTATAGAGGTAATAATTGTCTTAACATGTACACAATAGTTTCAAAGCTCTAAAAATTCAACTAAATTATGATAAACATGCTTACTTATAAAAAATTAGAATAAGTAAGTTTGAAATAAACAACCACAACTAGAGAGAAGCATTTTTTTCTCAAAATATGCCGCAATTCATAACTCAATGCAAAAGCATTTCATTTTTCAAGATATGATATATTATATACCTCAACCCTACTCTCAGACATTATAAGTGCAATAGTATTACAAACCTCTATCACTTGTAATTTAAGAAATGCATTTTCACGACCCAATCCTAGGGCCTAGGCGTAACATGTCAAATGGGGAACCCTAAAGGATCCTAAACTAAACTCTTAAGCATACATGACACATCTTTGGTTGGGGAAGCATAATTAAACAACAAAAACATAATATTAGGGGAAGCAGGACTTTAGACTCAAGTTATTAGGATGCCATCGGGGAGAGGATTGACATGAACACATAGCAAGTAATGACTAAGGGACGAGTAAGTATGACTCATGCTACGGGGCAATAGAGGCTTAGAACTTTTATCTCATCACAACAGCAAGCGACAACACATAGGGGAAAATAGAGACTAAGGGATGTCTTTAATAGTTACATAACATATTAAGGGTCAAGGTCATAACATACATATCCATGTCCAACAACATCTCTATAATTAGAGGAACGGGGGCCAAGATATCTCCCGGGCTCACCCTAGAAAGATAAATATCCATAAATAGACAAGTCATAATAAAGCATAAAAATAAGTGGATATTATCCTAGAGATGGAAGACTCACCAATAGCAATATTCAATTGGTTTGTCTAGCCACGTAAAGGAGGAGGATGAATAAGAGCTCCAGTCCTTACAAGGTTAGATCATGTGAAAAAAGAAAGTATGGGATAGTACTTGGAATGTACTAAGTATGCATGATACAATACAACAAGGAACATAAGACATGATTAAATAATATACATAGCAATAATCAATGATAAAGGTTCAATATGACATGAATGATCAATGCTTAGACAAAACATGCATGAAGACTCTTCAAGTCACATGACATATCATACATAAATGGGAAGGGGCCCTAACTGACATGTAAGACTGAGAGAGCTACTACTTGTAATCCCGATATTCACTCCACATTGAACAAGGAGTGGTCTACTTTGCCAAGGTAAAATAAGCACTTCACCTTACAGGCATTCACCCCATTTCAGAGAGTATTTCACAAATACCATATGGGAATACCACCCTTTTAGGTTAACATAAAAGAAGAACCTTACGAAAAAACCACCATTTTCAGTCCATTATGTACATGAGCTATATAGATATATTAGTTAATCACAAACCTATGGTGGCAACATAGTTAAGGGACAATGGTTATCTACTGAGGTCCTCTCAGTGCTACGTCACAGTCCCAACGAATACTGAATTCATATTCATAGTCATAGTATACAAGGTTTTATTATATCATAATATCATCATAGAGTAGCTCATCAAAATCAAAGCTTCGTAATATCAAGATAGGGATTCATATCATTTATAATTTTCACAATATTCTCATAGCTTATAGCATGCATAATAGCCCTTCATATTCATAACATTCGTACTTCACATATCTTGCCCTAAGGCTTTCATCAACATAAGAAGCTTTGCTCATAACTTGATCAAACATGGTAGGTATACTTATATATGCTTAAAATTATTCAATCTTAAGTGTCAACAACATGAAAGAAGTGAAATAGAGTCATTTGAGAATTGTTCAAAGTAACACACTAACAAAGTAAAACTTGATTAGGGAAACATTAAAACCTTATGTAAATCATATATTTCACATGGAATCTCATAGCAAAATAGTTTACAATGGTAAAATATCATAAATTACTTGATAATATCATCATGTAAAAGAGTTCACGCAACTACCATGAGTAACCAATAACTTGAAAATAGTTGAAGAAGAGGGTTGGTTGAGCTTTGTGGAAGAAAGGTCTCCACAAATCAAAACCTGCATACCTTGGTGTGATTGGAGATGGAAATCTTGTTGGAGAATGAACAGAAACCCAAAACCCTAGCTTGGACCTTCTACTTGAGAATATTAAGGAAGTTTGAGAGTGTTAGGGAGAAGTTTAAGACATAGGACAAGAATGAAGGAGAATTGAGTAGTTAGTGTTGTATAGGGATAAAAAGGGCTTATTTGGGGACTTAAAACGATGTAGCATAGGCTTAGAATATTAGTAAATGTCAAAATTTTCTCTTCTTAAAAGTTGTCGGACTACACCACGAGACCTCGATTACAAGTCGTGGTCCAATCCATGGGGCATGGAATGGGGTCTCGTCCTACTAACTTTTTGGACCCTTAGGAACCTTCTGTGAAGCTCAAACCACGACATCACCTATGGTCTATCAACCAATCTATGATCCGTGCAGTCAATTTGTACTCCAAACTTCTCAAAACTATTTTCTACCAAGTCTGGCCAACATTCTACGAGCATAAATTATAGCTCGTGAAACCATTTTGGATCTGTAATTATCTTTGTGCATTGTGGCCCCCTTAACTAGAGCTAATGGAATTTCACCCTCGAAGTGATGAAACCCAAGTATGGCCTGTATAACATTTCACGATTTGGATACCTCCTTATATACACCACTTACACTTAGAAAATTTCAGAATTTATTTCTTATGAACTTTCATACCTTCAAACATGTGGGGTTTTACAATAACTCCCCTTGGGTATATTCATCCCCGAATGGGATAAACATAACCTCTAAGGAATAGAATATATGAATAATATGCAAAAATGCAACATGTACATCATGAAAATTTTCAAACCATTTCAATTAACATTTACAATGCCACCGCAAAATCACATAATCATGCATCAATGACATGAAAATGACATGCAAGGAAAGGAAAGTTCTCACGTAAGAAAATCTTTGTACCACAAACTTGATTAAAGTGGAAGAAATATGAGGTATCATTTGTTCATGTCTGGTTCGGCTTCCCAAGTGGAACTTTCTACTTGTTGGTTCCTCGAAAGGACTTTGACGGATGTTATATCTTTGTTTCTCAATCTCTTCACTTACCTATTAAACCAATATTACTATTGGAACTTCCTCATAGGTCAAATTCTCTTCGACATTTACCACCGCTAAGGGTATAATGGAACTAGGCTCTCCAACACATTTCCTCAAAATGGAGACATGGAAAATCGAATGAACCATACTCAGTACCATGGGCAAATCTAACTCGTATGCAACTTTACAAACATGTCTTATGATTTGGTAAGGCCCTAAATACCTAGCACTTAGCTTCCCCTTCATGCCAAATTGTACCACATCTAACATTGCCAAAACCTTCAAGTACACCCAATCACCAACTTTAAATTCAAGGTCTCTCCTCCTAGTGTCAGTATAGGACTTTTGCTGACTTTGACCTGTCTACAATCTTTCCTTATCACCCACGCCTTTTCTAAATTTTTCATAACCAAATCCAGACATAATAAAACCATTTACCCCATTTTACACCACCCAACTGAGGATCTACAACGTCTGACATATAGATCTTCAAAAGGATTTATTGTGATGCTAGTGTGGTAGCTATTGTTGTAAGCAAAATTATTATGTGGAAAAAGCTCATCCTAACTACCTTTAAACTCCACGACACAAGCCCTAAGAATACACTTAAGATTTTGAATAGTCCTTTTGGCTTGATCATCCATTTGTGGGTGAAAGGTCGTGCTAAGCTTAAATTTAGTACTAAGTCTTGTTTGTAAGGATCTCTAAAAGTACAAAGTGAATTGAGCACTACGATCCAAAATAATAGCCAATTGGACCCTATGCAATCTAACCAACTAATGAATGTACAACATGACATGATCTTTGGCACCATAAGTCATTTTAACCAGTAAAAAAGTGAGCCGACTTTGTCATTCAATCTACCACAACCCATATAGAATAAAAACGCCTCTTAGTCTTAGGCAAGCTAATAATAAGGTCCATGTTGATTTATTCCCAATTCCATGTAGGAATGTCTACATCTTGTCCTAGGCCACCCATCCTTTGATGTTTGGACTTGACTTGTTGGCAATTATGACAATCGGCTACAAACTTGGCAATATATTTTTTTATACTACACTTCCCTCAAATCTCTATACATCATAGGAGAATCGGGGTTAATGGAATAAGATGAATTATGAGCCTCTTTCAAAATTAAGTCTCTCAACCCATTTCATTTGATACTCACAGTCTACCTTGATATCTAATAACACTATCTCCCTCTTGGGAGAAAACCTCCACCTAGGCATCTTTTACCAAAGCTTTCAATTCTGGCAATGTGGGGTCAAGGTCTTGTTTAGATTTGACCTCTTCAATTAAGGAATAATTAGAACCATTCACAACCACAACACCTTCATTTTCAGTTCATCCAACCTAACTCCCAATCTAGCCAACTGATAAACTTCCCTTGCCAATTCTTTCTTTCCATCATTCATGAGTCATACTTTCCATGGACACTCTACTTAGAACATCAACCATAACATTATCCTTGCCCATATGATAATGCGAACCTAGTCATAATCCTTAAGAAGTTCTAGCCACCTCCTTTGCCATAAATTTAGATCTCTTTGGGTGAACACATATTGGAGACTCTTATAGTCGGTGAATACATCTATATGAACCCCAAATAAATAGTGATGTCATATCTTCAACAGCAAATTCCATGGCTAACTCAAGATCATATAGGGTAATTATGCTCATGCACCTTTAGTTACATAGAAGCATAGGTAATAACCTTGTCAATTTGAATCAATACACACCTTAAACTGGCTTTTGAAGCATCACAATAAACACAAACCCTTCTAATCCTTTCGGTAGAGCTAAGATAGGAGCGAATATAAGCTTGTCTTTCAAAGTTTGCAAACTCCTTTCACATTCATCGGTCTAAAAAAATTTTGCCTTCTTTTGCTTCAATTTTTTTTAAGGGAGAAGAAATTGAAGAGAAACCCTCAACAAATCTTTGGTAGTAACCCGCCAAGTCCAAGAAACTCCTGATATTAATTAGAGTCAAGGGCCTAGCCCAATTTTTCACTACCTTCTTCTTGTTATGGTCCACTTTGGTCCTTTTGCTTGATACCATATGCCCTAGGAATGCGACTTCCTTCAACCAAAATTCACATTTGTTGAACTTGACAGACAACCTTTGTTCCCTCAAGGTTTACAACACTACCCTTAGATGTTTCACATGATCCTTCTCATTTCGGGAGTAAAATCAAGATATAATCTATAAATATCACCACAAACATGTCAAAGTACGATTTAAATACCCTATTTATGAGAACGATAAATATCGTCGGAGCATTAGTCAGGCCAAAGACATCACCACAAATTCCAAATGCCCATATCTAGTTTGAAAGATTGTCTTTGGAATGTCACATTCTTTCACTCTCAATTAACGATACCTAGATCGAAGGTCAATCATTGGGAAGTGGATGTCCCCTTGTAATTGATCAAATAAGTCATATATCCGAGGTAGGGGATATTTGTTCTTCACAGTGACTTTATTGAGTTGTCATTATTCGATGCACATTCTAAGTTAGCCATCCTTCTTCCTTACAAACAACACTGATATACGCCAAAGTAACTTGGTAGTCCACATAAAACCCTTCTCCAATAAATTTTTCAATTGATTCTTCAAATCCTTCAATTCCATTGGGGCTATACAATAAGGGGTAATGGAAATATGTTGAGTGTTGGAGAGGAGGTCTATACCAAAGTATATTTCCCTTTCAAGAGAAATACCGAGTAGTTCATCGGGATAGACATCAAGAAACTTACTGACCACCGAAACCCACTCAATAGGAGGGACATTCGACTCATCATTCCTAACCCTTACAAGATGATAAATACAACCCTTAGAAATCAATTTCCCAGGCCTTAAGACAAGAGATGAACCTATCCTTTACCATTGAGTCACGAACTTCCCATTCAAGGATGAGTTGTTAGAGAATTGGAAATTAACTTTGCGGGTCCTTTAATCAATAAAAGCATGATATGCATGTAACCAATCCATCCCAAGGATAATGTCAAAATCTACCATGTCAAGTTCAACACAATCACAAGTTAAGACTTTATGCAATATTGACACGGGACAACCCCTATAGACTCTCCTAGCAATAGTGGACTCACCCATGGGAGTAGTACCTCAAAGGGTTCACATAACAATTCGATGCACACATGAAGTCTATTAAATAGGAGTAATAAAATAGAGAGTGACACCCGAATCCAACAAAGCATATATATCAAAATTATATATCTTTAACATACTAGTAAAAACATTGGTTGCTTCATCCACCCATTGCCTCCGCTGAAGAGCATAAAACTTGTTATAATATGGAACACCTCCTTGTTGGCCACCTTGTTCTCTTTGATCACCATGAGTAACATGTCCTTGGGACGGCCATCTTTTCCCTTGTTTGGACAATCCACAATCTTGTGGTCCATTTTTCCATACTCTAAGCAAGCACCCATATCTTACTAGCATCCACGACCATGATTATTTATCATACCTCCTATATTTAGGAATAATTTGACCACCATTACCACCTTAAGCTCTAGGGTTGGGCACCCTACCATTAGCAAACCTTTGATTTTGAGCATTGGAGGACCCTTGACCTTGGAACTTGTAGCCTTGTTGAAAATGACCACCTCTAGCACTTTGAAATCCACTATCACAACGAGCCCTCTTGGACTCCCCATTCCTCATCTTCCTAAGTGTTTTCCCTTAAAGTTGATCGACATAAGTCATGAGTCAAGACAAGTCCATATCTATTATGAACATGCCGGTATGACATTCTTCATTGATCATGTCAGACACTTCCGACACACACTTGTGCCTTCTGGCACTAAGGTTGGCGATCAAGTGAGGAGGATACTTTGAAAGGTTGTTGAATTTTAGGGAATACTCCCTAGCACTCATGGAACGTTACTTGAGTTTCATAAACCCCATCATCCTTGCCTCCCTTAGTTCAATGGGAAAGAAACAGTTGAGAAAGGTGGCCTTGAATTCTTCCTCAAATATTGGCTCTTCATTCTCACTTTCTAGCTTCCATTGAGCAAACCATAGCTTTGCAAGGCCCTTTATTTGGTAGGCTGCTAATTTTTGCTTTTCCTCCGAGCTTATCCCCATAATAATAAGAACCTTGTAGACCTTGCCAATGAATTTTTAAGGGGTCTTCCTATAGTTTTGATCCATATAACTCTGGAGGGTTCATCCTTGTATAATCCCCGAATCCTAATGTAGGGGAGGAGCATGAGGAGCTTGAACCCCTCGATTGGCTATGGACTTTCCAACAAAGTAACCACGTTCTGGTATTCGGCATGAGTGACCCCTTCTTCTTCTTGGGGAGATTATGGGGCCGGAGGGGCTGGCTCACCCTCGGTAGTGAGAGCTCTTTGTGCCATTCTTCTTAGTGGCATAATAAGAAGAGCAAAAGACCATCCATTAGTGAAAGGAAACCTTAATTCATATAGAAAGCGCGATATAGATTTTATAAAGAAGTGAATCATTTCTTAAAATGCCTCATAGCCTCCTATTCATAGTTGTGGTGCACTTCACAACTATGAACAAGACCCTACATGACGTGGTGTTTTCAATTTCTGAGAACCATTTACCAACCTAGTGCTCGAATGTGAAGCTTGTCATGACCCAAGCCTAGAGCCTAGGCGTAACAGATTTAATGGGGAACCCGAAGGGACCCCAAACAAGTCTTTTAAGCATAAATGTCACATCCTTGGTTGGGGAAGCATAATTAAAAACAAACATATAATTCTATGGGAAGTGAGACTTTGGACTCAAGCTATGGGAATCTCATCAGGGAGAGGAATGGTATGAGTAAATAACAAATAATAAGGGATGGCTAAGTATGACTCACGCTAGAGGGCAATAGGGGCTTAGGAATTTCATCTCATCACAACAACAAGTGTCAACACATAGAGGGAAATGGGGACTAAGGAATGTATTTAATAGTTACATGACATAATAAGAAACAAGCTCATAACATATATATCCATGTCCAACAATACCTCTAGCAAGAGTGGAACAGGGGCCAAGACATCTCCTGGGCTTACCCTCAAAAGATAAATATTCATTAATACACAAGTCTTAATAAATATTAAAAGTAAGTGGATATTGCCCCTGAAATAGAGGACTCACCTATAGCAATCTTCAATTGGTCTGTCTAGCCAAGTGGAGCAGGAGGATGAATAGGAGTTCCGATCCCTACATGGTTAGATCATGTAGGCAAACAAAGTATATGTTAGTACTTGACATGTACTAAGTATGTGGAATGCAATCCAACAAGGAACATAAGCCATAATTAAAAAATATGCATAAGCTTAATCAATGGATAAGAGTTTAATATGACATGAATATCAATACTTAGTCAAAACATGCATGAAGAATTATCAAGTCACATGACATATCATACGTAGATGGGAAGGGACCCTAATCAACATATAAGACCAAGCGAGCTACTGCTTGAAATCTCAATGACCGCTCCACACTGGACATGGAGTGGTATACTTTTCCAAGGTTAATCGAACACTTTACCTTATGGGCATATACCCCATGTCAGAGGGTATTTCACAAATGCCTTATAGGAAGACCACCTTTTTTGGTTAACATAGAAGAAAAACCTTACAACACCAACTTTTACGGTCTATTATATATGGTTACTATATGGATCCATTAGCTAATCACAAATCTATGGGGGCAACATAGTCAAGGGACAATCGTTATCTACCAAGGTCCTCTCGTGCTAGGTCACAATCCCAAGGAATAACAAATTCATACTTATAGTCATAGTATACAAAGTCTTATAATATCATAATATCATCATAGAGTAGCTCATCAAAATCAAAGCTTCATAATATCAAGCTAGGGCTTAATATTATTTATAATTTTCACAATATTCTCAAAGGTCATAGCATGCATAATAGCCCTTAAAAATTCATAACATTTGTATTTCACAAATCTTACCCTAAGGCTTTCATCAAAATAAGAAGCGCTTGGCTCATTACTTGATCAAACATGGTAGCTATACATACATATGCTTAAAATCATGCAATCCTAAGTGTAAATAACATGAAAGAAGTAAAATAGAGACATTTGAGAATTGTTCAAAGTAAGCCACCAACAAAGTAAAACTTGATTAGGGAAACATTAAACCCTCATGTAAATCATATATTTCACATGGCATCTTATAGCATAATCATGTACAAATGTTAAATATTATGAATTACTTCATGATATCATCATGTAAAAGAGTTCTTGCAACTACCATGAGTAACCCATAACTTGAAAGTACTTAACGAGGAGGGTTGGTTGAGCTTTGTGGAGGAAAGGTCTCCATAAATCAAAGCCCACATACCTAGGTGTGGTTGGAGATGGTAATCTTGTTGGGGAATGAACAAAAACCCAAAACCTAGGTTGGACCTTCTACTTGAGAGTCTTGAGGAAGCTTGAGAGTGTTTAGGAGGAGTTTAGGAGTTAGGATATTAAAGAATGAAGGATAATGGAGTATTTTAGGGTTGTATAGGGCCAAAAAAGGCTTATTTAGGGGCTCAAACAATGTAGAATAGGCTTAAAATATGAGAAAATGTCAAAATTTCCCCTTCTTAAAGCTCTCAGACAAGACCATGAGACCTCAATTATAGATCATGGTCTAATCCACGGGTAGTGAAATGGGGCCTCATCTTGTTAACTTTTTTAGGACCCTCAGGATCCTTCTGTGAAACTTAAACCATGAAACCACCTACAATTCATCAATCAATCTACGAGTCATATTGTTAATTCATACTCCAAACTATTGATAAACATTTTTATCAAGTCTGCCCACCATTCCACAAGCACAAATTATGTCTCGTGGAACCATCTATGGCCCATAATTTCCTTCTTGAATTGGTATCCTCCTTAACTAGAGGGGGAGGTCATAAGCGTCTATACAATAAAATCGATTTTCGACGGAATGAAAAAGACATATATGGTAGAATCATAACCATAGAATACGACCCTGATCGAAATGCATACATTTGTCTCATACACTATGGGGATGGTGAGAAGAGATATATTTTACATCCCAGAGGGGCTATA
>JAPFFP010000103.1:4725492-4755888 GCA_026153255.1 Solanum medicagineum
CTGGGGGTCTTCATTAGGATCTGACCCAGTGAAGGCTGGGGGTTCCAAATTAAGGAAGTCATGTATCCTCGTACCAGGTGCCTTATTTGTACGACCTGTACCCATGACTGGACCTTCCTGCCTTTGACCTTGGCCAGCAACTATACGAGTCAATAGTTGGACTGCATTTCTCAGGTCCTGCACGGTAGCATCAATAGGTGGTTCTGGAGGAATTTCACTATTCTCGGGTTCACCAGGAACTGGAGGAGTTGGAGATGTCTATGATAGAGACTCCTCTTGAACCTCATCTCGTTGTCTCACATAATTGGCTATACCAACAACCACTTCTACTCCCTTCCCTTTACCTTTGTTCTGCCTGTTTTCTAGCATACTTGTTGTATAAAACAATTTAAGATTAGATATAATGCACCTACTATACTTAGCTCTATGGCACGATCTACAGAATGAAAAGCAAGTAACAACTCCTAAATGCCACGTAGTCTCCTTCGTATAAATGTGGTGCACAACACATCGATAAACAAGATTCTGCATAGACACGACTTTGTAGACTCCCTAGGATGACCCGCTCTGATACTACTTCTGTCACGCCCCAAAGTCTCGTCAGGGTGGACTGGCACCCGTTGCCGGTAAGGACCGGGAGAACAAACCTTTATCTATGCTCTTTCTATACATATTACAAGGTCTTTCTAAATTTGACATGCCCTTAAGAAAATAAATAGTGATAATAAGCCAAAAGGAAATGCATATGACTAGGCCGTTGGGGCCACAGTGGTTAAAGTCCGAGACATGACCACACTTTAATTTACATAGTCTACAAAGCCTCTAGATAAGAGAAAGAATCTGACAAGGGTCAGGACAGGCCCCGCCTCAACTAACTATACAATATAAACATATAAGCTCTAGACACACACAAAGCCTCAGAGCAACCTGGAGCTTGGGATCAGTAGTTGGATATCCTGTACTCCTACTGGGGAGATCTACTAGCACCTGTACCTGCAGCATGAAATATAGGTCCCCCTAAGGGATGTCAGTACGAGATAATGTACTGAATATGTAAGGCAGGATATACTGTATGTGAAGTAATAACTGAAATGAGACCATGCACTGGTGCAAGATTAGAGACCACCTTGGGTTATACTTTGGGATCATGTACTTTATGTTCTTTTTATTACTTTACCTTTACTATATAATCTGTGCACATCTGTAATACAAATGACCAACTGATCAGTGGTAAAATTGTATCGGGATTGTCCCTGGCTAGGTTCTTCCTTAACCTCTCGGGCTACCACCCATGATAGGATCGTCCCTGGCTAGGTGATTCTTCCACCCTTGGGGCTACCACCCATCAATAAACAATATACTTTACCTTTCAATTACCCTTGAGATGGTTCTTTTTGTAGTCATAATATTGGAGCTGTAGGATTGTATGTATAGCATGTTGACATGTATATAATCATACAAGGCAATATGACAATGAAAATAGTACGTTACACAAATAATGAAATGCGTATGAAATGGAACAACTCGTGAACTTTATTTAGTAACAAGAAGCCATGTAACTTGGTTTCTATGTATGTATGCAGATTCAGAGGTGAATATTTATAGAAGCATGTGAACATGTCGATGAGTGGAGATACGGTTAATAGTTGTGTCGGAGTTGGCAACCGCCTTTATGTGCCAATGAAGAATCTAGATTTCATGCCAAGTAATACAAAATCAAGTAGCCTTATATACCTCGTTGTACGACCTCGTTACTACCTCGAGATAACTTTCCCTTACTCCAAATATTTATCTACAACATAGTAGGTGATAAACTAGCATTAATAGCCAGTAGACACACCTTGGCAGCCCAATCACATAACAAAACAATACACGGACAGCAAGCGGGTATTTATAAACCCGAGCATATTCTTTCAACCTTTACGCCCCTAATCGTACCTTCTAACACACATTCACATATACACATCATGTGCAACCTAGTTTAGTGCCACAATAGTCTTACAACAACCCAAAAAGGACAACATATAACAATTCTACCCAACCTACAAATGGGCAGCATAGCGTTACCTCACTTTGCTACATTTCGATGTCAACAACTCCAAACCTTTTTCAACTCTAACCAAAATGTTCCGGGAACATTTACACATACAATAAGTACTAAAACAGTCTTTAGAATAGCACGCAAGAAGTCATGATGGATGTGAGCCAATAACCTTCCATCCAACAGCCCACAAGTTCCAATCAACATTACACTTAAGATAACACAATACAACGCGTTTGTTAAATGAAACCAAAAACGGGGCAGCAACCTTAGGGTAATATTTATATCTCAAACCATATTAATAACATCAATTTATCTTCATAATATAGCCCACAAACTATAGAGAAGTCACTAAAACAAAGGGCAAGTTTGCAACACCTTTCTAAGTACATGCTGTCCCAAATTTCCAGCACAAACGTACTAGCATATACTTGTTGTTTTTCATAAGAAAACCATACTAAACACATGTGTAAACTTACTAACCACTACCTTCAAGTTGTAGGTCTTCTCCAAGAACCCTAGAAGTTCCCTTGTGGCTGCTTGCTAGGTTAAGAAAGTGTAGAGAGAAATTTGTAAAAGCTGAAATTTTTCCAAGTCTAAGAGTGTATAAATGTTGCTGCTTATAACCCCTTTTTAAAGGACTAGTTTGGCCGCCTTTGTTTTGACATTTTGACCACTTAATACCACATATTATCAAGATGGTTATCCAGCAGCTTGGCCCTTATACTTGGGCCTAAATGGGTCTCCAAGTTGATTGACTTAGGCTGCCTATTTTCCAACTTTCTCTTCACTTTGTTTGGGCCTAAAGTATCCAAGAAATTGTGATGTCTTTGGGCCCTTTTAAAATCCTCCTTGGTCTGAACATATAGTCCATTTATGATGCTAAAACATGGGCTATGATTACACCCTTAACACGGACTTTATTCATAATTGGACTTGGACAAATTCAACATCGAGCCTTGTCTCCGTTTAGCTACCAAATTTAAGCTAGACAAGGTGACTCAATTGCTAGCTTCCCAAGTCCTACAAGAACCTCAATTATCTTACTTTATTTAAGGTCGTGGTCCCCTCAATTTGACACAAAACATGTATACACTCGATCCTTTTAAGCGTTAGACGCACATATCCCCCTATAACATGAAATTTGAGCACTTTTAAAAATGGGCGCTAATTTGACCAAACTATATCATGTTTTATTTGCATTGTACTAGGATTATAAGGTGTGAGGTGTTACACTTTCTGAGCTCACCCTTTTAGTATCAAAGTTCAAAAAAAGAGATAACAAAAGTAGGGGTGCAAAGCTAGTGTCCTTGAACTTGAGGACTCACCAATAGCTATTCTTCAAGATGACCAACTAGCCACGGGGACGATGATTATAAGGGGCTCCGCTTCCTACATGGTAACATCATTTAGGTATAGAGTATGCGTTAGTATGTTTGAATGTACTAAGTATGCAGGATGCAATACAAGAATAGATAGGCAATATAATCAAAATGCATATACATAAGCAAGAGATAGTATATTAGCAACACGACATGCATGATCAATGCTAGAAGTAAAACATGCTTATATAGAACATAATACATGTGTAGAAAGAGACCATCATCATAGAACAAGCAACTAATACTTGAAATCCAAGGAATATCACCCCCTTTGAAGGTGATTGAGGTATCTACCCCTTAATTGGTAGTAAGGGCCTTGCACCCCTCCATAAGGTGGTGAAAGTATATACCCCTCAACATGGTAGTATGGGTCTGGAACCCCCTGACAAGGTGGTCAAGGTATATACCCCTCAACATGGTAGTAGGGGCCTAGCACCCCCCAACAAGGTGATTGAGGCATCCCTCAACAAGGTGTGGTCAACTTGTAACACTATAGATAAGAAATCAACACATCTACACATTCCTTTCATCATCATAAAGTTACTTAATTCATAAGCCATGCAATAGACCTTCAATAACTCAAGAACCCTTAATAGGACATTTTATCAAACACTTGGTGGGTATGTAATGATAGTCCAAAATCATGCAATTCAAGAGTGAAATCATGTGCGAAAACTTAGTATAAACCAACCCACCAACACTTGGTAATAGCAAAATACATTAAAACCCCTCATCAAATACCATAATAAATCATAGATTCATAGCTCAAAATATGCTAAAACAGTCACATCTTATGAAACCCTCTCATAACTTATAATCAAGTTCATAATAAGTAATAGCCATAAGTAAATAAACTTAGAAATATGCAATTTACATAAAAAGGAAGGTCGAGCACCATGGTGAAAGGACCCAATAGTTGAAACCCAAATACGTCAACTTTGAAAATTTCCTTGATGAAGATTTGAATGAGAACTTGAAGCTTGAGTGAATTTCTTATATCCAAAATGAGTTTGAGTCAATAGAATTTGGGTGAAATATTTGTCTAAGTGTTAGAGAGGGTTTGGAGAAGGTCTTGAATGATATGAAGTTGAATAATGACTCTGTATAAGTTTTTTTTATGCATACAAAGGCTTAGGCCCAAGGTCTCAAAGCCTTGGATAAAAATAGGAAAATCGGCACAAAAAGTAATACTAGTCCCCGCCCTGGCCGCGTCGCACCAGGGGAGCAGATCAATTCTGTTTTTCGCCAACTTCGAAAAATCAAATATTGATACGGTTGCTCTAAATTCGAGGTTATACCCATTCCCTAGTCAAATTTGCGCCCTGCTTACAAATATAAAGTCGAATTTTCGATATCATGCACAAATTTTGAGATATATGAAAATTACAATTATAGGCATTTTCGAGGCACATTTTTGGGCATTCTTTTGGGGTGTTTCACTCTTGCCTTTTGTTAATTTCCTTGTGTTGAACACTTGATACTATGAAGGTGATCCCGAGAAGTGTCTTAACCCCTCTTCAATCCATGTTTAGAGGTGTTGTTGGAACAAATGATGTACTTATGCTTTGAGCATTGAGTCTTTTATTCTTTATAAACATCAAGACTTTCCTTAGTCTTGTTTTCCCTTATTTATGTATCTTATTGTTGATACTTTAGTTTTGCGACCAAGGATATGTGTTTGGTATGCTAAGAGGCTTGTTTGGGGTTCCTTCGCGTTCCCCATTTGCCATGTGACGTTTAGGCCCTACGCTTGGGTTGTGACAAACTTGGTAATAGAGCACTAGGTTGTTAATGATCCTCTACATTCAACACACCGCGTCAATTAGAGTCCTATTCATAGTTGTGAAGCGCGCCACAACTATGATTAAGTGGCTATAAGGCATTTTAGGAAATGTTTTACTTCTTCATGATCTATGTTGTGAGGTAGAGCTAAGTTCTCTAGGGCTTATTACTAATTCCTAATCGTTACATTTCAGAATATGTCTCAACCCATTGAGGATGGTGATATATCAAATGCGGAGGTTCGCGATGCTCTATGGATATTGGCAAAAAGCGGTGACTGCTCAACTTAACCAATCGGTTGGTGCCCTCAAAACTTCAAAGGAAGGAAGGGGAAAGAGAGAGGCTAAGAGAGCTCGAACTGGGGACGCTTTATCTTCTACTAGACTACCTGTGCCTAAATACGAAAAAGAGAGGATTCCTTTTTCCACTTGTCAAGAGTGTGGCAAGAAATATCAAGGAAAGTGTTTGGTGGGGATTGCGGATTGCTTCAAGTATGGTGGTGATGGGCATAAGATGAGAGATTGCCCGATGGCGTCAAAGGAAGGAAGAAGAAAAGTTTAAATTGGGGTTAGGCTTCTATATGCTGGCAGTGGTGGAATGACTCATCTTAAGTGCCCAACATGTGGGAGAAACCATAGTGGCACTTGTAGGAGAAATATGGGTGCAAGATTTGGGTGTGGCAAGATGGGCCACAAGATTCCTAACTATCCAATTGTTCAAGGGATTAGGCAAGGATGTTGGTGTTTAAGTTTCCCCTACGAGTCATTAATATGGAGAGTACTATCCGAGAGGTTGTGTGGCTAGTACAAGTGTACGTTTCTAGTGCGGTACAAAGGATTATGGGTCGGGACATTGCCCATGGGTTTCTAAGGATTATGGGGATGAATGTCGATGTTTCAAACCATACCCCTCTAGGGGTCACTAGATTTGGCATGGTGCTTCACAGGTATGTTAAAGGATTTTAATTTTGATGTGTATGCTTTAATAGACCTGGGTGCCACTCTTTCTTTTATAACTCCTTTTGTTGCCAAAATCTTCATGTTTGTCCTGAATTATTGTGTGAGCATTATGAAGTGTCTACTCCCATTGGTGCATCCATTGTTGCTAAAAGAGTATAGAAATTGTCCCGTATTCATTTTGCATAAAATCTTTCCTTGAGACTTTGCTGAGTTAGATATGGTGGATTTTGATGTCATTCTTGAGATGGATTAGTTGCGTGCATATTAGGCTTCTATTGATTGTAGAACCCATAGGGTCAAATTCTAATTCCCTAATTAACCCGTCCTTGAGTGGGAAAGTTGTGATGTGGTGGTTGAGGGTAGATTCATTTCTTGTCTTAAAACCCAAAAGTTGATTTCTAAAGGGTGTCTCTATCATCTTTTGAGGTTTAGGGATATTGTGTCCAAAGTCCTTCTTATAGAGTTGGTTTTGGTTGTTAATGAGTTTTTTGATTTCTTTCTTGATGAGCTTCTCGGTGTTCCTCCCAAAAGGGAAATAGAATTTGGTATAGAAATCTTTCCTGATACTCAAACCATTTCTATGCCCCCTTACCGTATGGCCCCGGCAGAGTTGAAGGAACAAATGGATGGATTTATTGTAAAAAGGTTTTATAAGGCCTAGTAAATTACCTTGGGGTGCACCGGTATTATTTGTGAAGGAGAAGGATGGTTCTCTTAGAATGTACATTTTACCGACAACTTAATAGAGTTACCATAAAGAACAAGTACCCTTTACCAAGGATTGACGACCTTAGTCACTTTTCTAAGATTGATCTTCGGTCCGGGTATCACTAAATGAAAGTGAGGGAGTATGACATTCCCAAGACAGCTTTCCGGACTAGGTATGGGCACTTTTAGTTTGTGATTATGTCCTTTGTGTTGACTAATGCATTGACTATATTTATGGATCTTATGAATAGGGTCTTAAAACCCTACCTTGACTTGTTTGCGGTGGTTTTTATGATGATATCTTGATTTATTCCCATAGTGAGGAGCAGCATGTGAATCACTTGATCGTAGCATTGCCTATCTTGAGGGAGGAGGGGTTGTATGCTATATAGGAAAAATGTGAGATTTGGTTGAAAAAGGTTGCTTTTCTAGGGCAAGTAGTGATGGGGATAACATTACGGTGGATCCTAAGAAGACGGAGGTGATTAGAAATTGGCTTAGATCTTTGACTCCATCGGACATTAGAAGTTTATTGGGTTTGGCGGGTTATTACCTGAGGTTTGTAAATGGCTTCTCTTTTGTTACTTCTCCTATGACTAACTTGACACAAAAGAAGGAAAAATTTGTGGGGACCGATGAATGTGAGAAGAGTTTCCAAACTTTGAAAGATAAGCTTGTCTCCGCTCCTATCTTGTCTCTATCGGAAGGGTTGGAAGGGTTTATTGTATTTTGTGATGCCTTATGAATTGGTTTGGGGTGTGTTTTAATGAAAAAGGGTAAGGCGATAGCATATGCTTTTAGACAACTTAAGGTGCATGAGAAGAATTATCCCACCCCTGATCTTGAATTGGCGGCCGTGTGTTTGCTTTGAAAATGTAGCATCAATATTTGTATAGGGTTCATGTTGATGTGTTTACCGATCATAGGGTTCTCTAATATGTGTAATCATAACTTAAAACAAAGAACGTGGTTAGATCTCCTTAAGGATTATGGTATGAGTGTTCAATATCACCCCAACAAAGCTAATTTGTGGCTGATGCTCCAAGTAGGGTGTCTATGAGTAGTCTAGCTCATGTTGATGATGGTGGCAAAGAGGTGGATAGAGAGGTCCATCGGTTGGCTAGATTGGGGGTTAGGCTGGATGAACTTGATAATGGTGGTGTAGTGGTTGTTGATGGTTTTAAATCTTCATTGATTGAGGAGGTAAAGGCAAAACAAGATCTCGATCCCGCCTTGCAAGATTTAAGGCCTTAGTGGGAGATGGTAAAGTGGAGGTTTTCTCCCAAAGGAGAGATGGTTCACTTAGGTACCACGGTAGATTGTGTGTGCCTAGTATTGATGACTTGAGAAAGAAGATTTTAGACGAGGCTTATAATTCTAACTATTATAGAGATTTGAGAGAGGCGTATCGAAGAGATGTATTTTCTTTGCCCAAATTTGGTAATGAAGCCTTAGAGAAGGTGAGGTTGATAAGGGACAGGTTGAAAATAGCCCAAAGTAGACAAAAGTCATATTTCGATGTGAGAAGTAGAGATCTTGAATTTAAGGTTGGTGATTGGGTTTACTTGAAAGTCTTACCCATGAAAGGGGTAGTCCAATTTGGCAAGAAGGGAAAACGGAGCCCCAGGTTTGTGGGTCCATATAGAGTGTTGAAGAGGATTGGTAAAGTGACCTATGAGTTGGAGTTTCCCATTGATATGAATATGGTTCATCTGGTCTTCCAAGTATCTATGTTGAGAAAATGTTTAGGTGAACCAGGTGCTATTGTATCTTTGGAGGTTGTGGGTGTGGTAGAAGATAATTTAACTTATGAGTAGGTCCCCGGAGGAGATTATGGATAGACAAGTGAAGAGGTTGAGGAACGGGGTAGATACCTCAATTCGTAGTACCGGCTCTTATTGTCAATTGAAATGCTTCCGCGACCGACGATATGTAAATGATATGTTAAGAGACTTGCTTGGGGTCCCTTTGGGTTCCCCATGCGCCATGTCATGGCTAGGCCCTACGCTTGGGTCGTGACAAACATAGTTACAGAGCACTAGGTTGTTAGATCTTCGGAGTCCAACACACCGCGTTAGTTAGAGTCTTATTCATGGTTGTGTTGTGCACCACAACTATGAGTAAGAGGCAATGAGATGTTTTAGGAATTGTTTCCCTTCCTCATGTTCTAAATCGTGCTATAGAGTTGAAGTAAGCGTCCCTCCCCTAAAAATTGTTCTTCGCCTATGCTAGATCATGCCTAACACGAGGGGAAGACGAGCCCGCACACCTGAGGAGCAACCAGCTAACGGAGATCTTAGGGATTCTCTCACTTGCACAAATAGTGGGTAATCAAGACAATCAATGGGCCCAAGCCCCTCATGCTCCTACACCGACCTTTCACGTGAGAGACTTCATGAAAATGAATCCCCTGAAATTCCATGGTCAAAGGTGAGTGAGGATCCTCAAGAATTCATTGATGAGGTTTACAAGATTTTGCCTATTATGGGTGTGAGGCCAGAGGACAAGGTGGAGTTGGTGGCCTGCCAACTCAAAGAGGTAGCTCAGATATGGTACAACCAGTAGAAAGAAGAGAAGGGAGTTGGCTATGTGGTGCTTCGGGAGGAGTTCAAGGTGGCCTTCCTTAATCAGTTCTTCCCCTTGAAGTTAGGGAAGCTAAGTTGGTGGAATTTAAGTGTGATGAAGTATACCCTCAACTTCAACCAACTTTCAAATATGCGCCACACTTGGTGGCCGACTCAACATCTAGGATGAACAAATTTGTGATGGGTGTTTATGACTTGGTTAGTGAGGAGTGCCGGTCCGCCATGTTGATTAGTGACATGGACTTGTGACGTTTGATGACCTATGTCGAGCAAATGGAGGGGGAGAAGTTGAGGAAGTGGAGGGGCCATGAGGCTAAGAGGGCTCGTTTTGAGGGAAAGTTCCAAAAGGGTGGCCGGATCCATCATGGCCAAGGGTCCTCTCATGCTCATAATAGGGGATTTGTCAATGACTTCCCAAGGACCTAAGGTGCTGGTGTGGTGATTCCTAATAAGGTGTGTCCTAGGTGCGGAAGGGGTCAGAAGGGCCCACATTTAAGATATACTAATGTGTCCTTTGGTTGTGGGGAAGTGGGTCAAAAAAAGATAGATTGCTCTCAAAGTCGCAACAAGGGTAAGGAGGTTCATCGATAAGGTGGAATGCGGTACTTTTGGGGAGAGGTGGCCGACAAGATGGTGCCCTAAGGCACAATCTATTTTATGCTTTGTATGGGAGGCAAGGGCTTGATGAGATGCTTTATGTTGTTACTAGTATGTTGAAAGTCTTTGACTTTGAAGTATATGCATTGATTGATTCAGGTGCCACTCTTTCTTTTGTCACCCCCTTCATTGCCAAAACGTTTCATGTTGTCCTCGAGTTGTTCCATGAGTCATATGAAGTGTATCTATTGATTCTATGGAAGTTTGTAGAAGTTGTCCTATTTGCATCTTGCATAAAGTGTTTCCTTGTGACCTTGTTGAGTTAGACATGGTTGATTTTGATATCATTCTTGGGAAGGATTGGTTATATGCCTACTATGGTTCTATTGATTGTAGAACCCATATGTTCAAATTCTAATTTCCAAATGAACCCGTCCTTGAGTGGGAGAGTCAAGATGTCGTAGTCTAGGGTAGATTCATTTCTTGCATTAAAGCCCGTAAGATGATCTCTAAGGGGTGCCTTTACCATCTTGTGAGGTTTAGGGATGTGGAGTCTAAAGTCCTTCCTATGGAGTCGGTTCTGGTTGTAAATAAATTCCTTGATGTCTTCCCAAATGACCTTCCCGGTGTTCCTCTTGAAAGAGAAATAGACTTTTACATAGGCCTCCTCCTCGATACTCAACCCATTTCTATCCCCGTTACAGTATGGCCTCGGCGGAGTTATAGGAGTTGAAGGAACAATAGAGGGACTTGTTAGAGAAGGGTTTTGGTAGGCCTAGTCAATCCCTTGGGGTACACCACTGTTGTTTGTGAAAAAGAAGGATGGGTCTTTTAGAATGTGTATTGACTACCGGCAACTCAATAGGGTCATCATCAAGAATAGGTATCCTCTTTCAAGGATTGATGACTTGTTTGACCAATTGCAAAGGGCTAGCCATTTCTCTAAGATTTATCTTCAGTCTTTGGGTATCATCAAGTGAAGGTGAGTGAGTGTGATCTTCCCAAGATGACCTTCCAGACTAGATATGGGTATTATGAGTTTGTTGTGATGTCTTTTGGGTTGACCAAGGCATCGGCCATCTTTATGGACCTTATAAATAGGGTCTTCAAACCCTTTCTTGATTCCTTCATTGTGGTCTTCATTGATGATATTTTGATCTATTCTCGTGATGAGGTGGTGCATAAGGCTCATTTGAGGTTTGTGTTGCAAAGATTGAGGGAGGAGAAATTGTATGCTAAATAAGGAAAGTGTGAATTTTGTTTGAAGGAGGTGGCCTTCCTAGGGCATGTGGTGTCGGGGGATGGTATAAAGGTGAACTCTAAAAAGACCGCTGTGATTAGAAATTGGCCTCGACCATTGACCCCGTTGGACATAAGGAGTTTCTTGGGCTTAGCGAGTTACTATCGGAGGTTTGTGAATGGGTTCTCTTCTATTACTTCTCCTATGATGAAATTGACTGAAAAGAAGGCTAAGTTTGTGTGGCCCGATGAATGTGAGAGGAGTTTCCAAACCTTGAACGATAAGCTTGTGTCCGCTCCTATATTGTCACTACCAGATGGGCTTGAGGGATTCATTGTGTATTGTGATGCCTCTAGATAGGTTTGGGTTGTGTGCTAATGCAAAATGGTAAGGTGATAGCCTATGCTTCTAGGCAACTCAAAATGCATGAAAGAAACAACCCTCCTCATGATCTAGAGTTAGCCACCATTGTGTTTGCATTAATGATTTGGCGTCATTACTTGTATGGGGTGTATGTTTATGTATTCACTGATCATAAAAGCCTCCAATACTTCTTCACTCAAAAAGATCTCAACTTGAGGTAAAGAAGGTGGCTAGAACTTCTTAAGGACTATGATATGAGTGTGCATTATCATCCGGGTAAGGCAAATGTGGTAGCAGATGCCTTGAGTAGGGTGTCCATGTGCAGCCTAGCTCATGTTGATGGTTATGAAAGTAGATGGCTAGGGAAGTGCATCGGTTGGCTGGGTTGGGGGTTAGATTGAGGAGGTTGGTAGTGGTGATGTTGTTGTTGTTGATGATTCTAGGTCTTCCTTGGTTGATGAGGTGATAGCAAAACAAGATCATGATCCCTCGTTAGAATTGAAGGCCATGGTGAAAAAGGGCAAGGTGGAGGTTCTCTCCTAAGGGGGAGATGATTCCTTTAGGTACCAAGGTAGGTTGTGTGTACCTTATGTTGATGGTTTTATATAAAATATCCTTGATGAGACCCACAACTCTTCTTACTCTATCAACCTCGGCTCCACCAAAATGTATATAGATTTGAGGGATGTGTATTGGTGGGGAGGCATGAAAAGGGACATTGCTAATCCGTGTCCGGTTGTCAAAGTTGTCAACAAGTCAAAGTCGAACATCAAAGGATGGGTGGCCTAACCCAATACATTACGGTTCCTACTTGGAAGTGAGAAGAGATAAATATGGATTTTGTGGTTGAGATGCCCAAGAATAAAAAGGGTTTGGATTCCATATGTGTTGTGGTTGATAAGATGATAAAATCGGCCCATTTTCTACTTGTTATGACCACATATGGGGCTGAAGATTATGAAAGGTTGTACATTCTTGACTTGGTAAGGTTGCATGGGGTTCCTTTATCCATCACATCGGATCGTGGGGCTTAATTTACTTCACATTTTTGGAGATCCTTCCAAAGGGGTCTTGGTACTAAGAGTTAAGCTTTCTACGACCTTCCACCTTCAAACGGATGGCCAAGACAAGAGGACCATCCAAACCATTGAAGATATGCTTAGAGCATAAAGGTAGTTGGGATGATCATTTTCCGTTGATTGAGTTTGCCTACAACAATAGCTACCATTCTAGCATCAGTATGGCTCCTTTTGAGGCTCTCTATGGGTGACCTTGTAGATCACTGGTCGGATGGTTTGAGGTTTGAGATAGCTTTATTGGGACCAAATCTGGTTATGGAGGCTCTTGAGAAGTTTAGGTTGATTAGGGGAAGGTAGAAAACGGCCCAAAGTCGTCAAAACTCCTATGCCGATGTGAGAAGAAGAGACCTTGAACTAAAAGTTAGTGATTGGGTCTACCTAAAGGTTCCACCCATGAAGGGTGTGGTCTATTTTGGTTAGAAGGGCAAGTTGAGCCCAAGATATGTTGGTCCTTGTGAGGTAATGAGGAGGGTAGGCAAGGTAGCTTATGAGTTGAGGTTGCCTAGTGAGATGGAATTGGTTCACCTGGTGTTCCATGTGTGAATGTTGAGGAAATCTATGGGTGATCTGAATGCCATTGTGCCTCTTGATGTTGTGGGTGTTGTCGAGGATAATTTGACATATGAAGAGATTCCAGTTTAGATTTTGGATAGGCAAGTGAAGAGGTTGAGAAACAAAGAGGTGGCTTCTGTTAAGGTCCTTTGGAGGAATCAACAAGTTGAGAATGCTACTTGAGAGGCCAAAGCGGACATACAAAAGCATATCCTTACCTTTTACACTCCACTCAAGCCTAATGTATTGATCTAAGTTCTTCATTTGATCTTATGTCTTAAGTTCATCCCCATGTCATTGCATATGTTCATGTTTAAATTGACAAGTTCATGATGATTTTACACTTATGATGAAGTTTTTGAAATGATGTTTAAGTGCATTATTGCATCTCTATGTGGAATAAAATTGTCATGTTTGTGCATCTCAGATACGTCTTTTTGACATTCAGGGTAGAATGTTCCCAAGGGGAAGATATTGAAACGACCCCAAAAAGTGTCCAAAAATGTGCCTCGGGCCGAAATTGTAATTTCCATATATCTTAAAATCCATGCAGGATATCAAAAATCTGACTTTATATTCTTGTTCAGGAGGTCAAATTTAGGGAGGAAAGGTCTAACCCCGATTTTAGAGTAAATATATCAAAATCCCCCAAAATGCAAATTCCAGAGAGCTTTCTGCACCCCTAGCGCAACGCGACAAGGGCGCGCACTAGTGTTAAATTTTGCCTAGTTTTTACTTCGGTCCAAGACTTTTAAGTCTTGATCCTAAGTGTTCCCAAACATGAAAATACCTGTACTTAGATATTTTTGACCCTCATATCATTCTAAACATTCCTCAATACTCACTCAAACACTTAGCCAATATTTTATCTCCTAAATTCAAGACTTAAGACCCATTCTGGATCTTAAGAATTGCAATCAAGCTTCAAGTGTCCATCTCCAATCTTCATCGATTTCATCTCCAAAACTAAGGTATTTGAGTTTCTTTCATAGGTTCCTTTCACCCATGATGTGCAAACTTCCTTTTCCTCAAAAATTGCATGATTTAATGTTGGTTTACTCATGGGTCTTATCTATTATGAAAATCACTACACACTATGTTTGGGTTTATGAAATTGTAACTGTTTTACTATGTTTTAAGCCATGAATCTAAGGTCTATTGAAAAGTTTGATGAAGGGTTTTGAAGGTTATTGTTTGAGGGTGTTACCAAGTATCTATTCAAGCTTTTACATTGAATTTCCAAGCATGATTACACTCTTGAATTGCATGATTATACACTAGTACCACACACCCTCTAAGTGCTTGATAAAATACCCGGCTATGGTTTCTTGAGGAATTAAAGAGCCAATGCATGTCTTGTGAGTTGAATGACTATATGATGATGATGAAATGAATGGATGTATAAGGTATTCTCTATATAGTGTTGGAATATGACCATGCCCTACTCGGGGTTGCAAGTCGGGTAGCCTTGTTTGGGGTTTGTACCCATCAACCTTGCTGGGGTTTTGTACTCATCAACATATCGGGTGGTTTGTACTCTGGTACCATGGGTGGTAGGGTGCACCAATCAACCAACCTATCAGGGGGTTTGTACTCTGGCACCATGGGCGGTAAGGTGCGATGATCTACCAACCTATTGGGGGGTTTATACTCTGGCACCATGGGTGGTAAGGTGTGATGATTCACCGATAGTTTAATGGTCTCTTCTTACACATATGTTCTATTCTATGTAAGCATGTTTTACTTAAGCATTAATCATGCATGCCATATTGCTACTATGTTATCTATTGCTTATCTCTATGCATTTTGATTATGATGCCACTCTATTGTTGAATTGCAACCTACATACTTAGTACATTCAAGTGTACTAACGCATACTCTATGCCTACATGATGTCACCATGTAGGAACTGGTGCACCGCTTTGATCATCCTTCTCCTTTACGTGGCTAGTACGACTTCTTTCTAGCTTGTGGGTGAGTCCTCCATTTCGGGGACGTTACATATGATCTCTTGCTTTTTACTAAGACTTTTCTCTCTTTTGGTTACGTATTGACTATGAGTGTGAGCCCGGTTGATTTGTCTTGGGCCCCGCTCTTATCTTTATGTAGTAGAGGTGTTTTTGGACATGTTATGCATCTATGATATGAGCTCATCTCCATTGACTCTTGATGTTTACGATATGGAAGTTTATCTTTAGTCCCAATTCCCCCTTGTTTACATTTATCTCTTATTGTTAATCTAATTGCTCCCGCGACCAAGGATATGTAATGATATGTTAAGAGGCTTGCTTGGGGTCCTTTCAGGTTCCCTATGCGCTGTGGCATGGCTTGGCCATAGGCTTTGGTCATGACAAGGGGCACAGATCGACATTGTCTAATTGCTCTTAAATTAGGTTGAGACCATTTTTGACTCAATTTTCTGCGCCTGATTGCAAATCGGTTTTGGATTTCCTATTGGAGTTTTGGAAGACGTATTGTGCGCACAATTACATTTTAGGGGCATTTCGGTCATTTGGTTGGGTGTTACATCATCTCTCCCTTAGGATCATTCGTCCTCGAATGATGAGTATGAGTTGAATGGTAACACGAGTAACCTCAAAACTCATCTCATTTCTCACTCGGAAGGTCTCAAACTCTCCACTATCCATCACCTATCTATCTTTGGCTTGGCTTAGACTCAGGAACTAGGCTCAATACCTCAAATTCAAGAATAGAACTTTAATAGCACTAAGGGTAGAGACTTTACCTTTAACATCATCGTCATTTGGCATGAATAGGTTTGAGTTTCATCGCTTCCTCAGCATCCCACGTAGTTTCCTCAACAAATTGATTCCTCCATAGAACTTTGATGAAGGCTATCTCTTTATTCCTTAGCTTATGAACTTGTCGATCGAGGATTTGGACAGGAATTTCTTTGTAAGATATACTATCCTTTACTCTCGCATTCTCAACATGAATTGCTAAGGCAGGATCTCCCAAACACTTCTTTAACATTGACACATGGAACACCGGGTGCACTCTATTTAGCTTGGAAGGCAAGTCCAGCTCATAAGAAACCTTCCCAATCCTTCTCACATTCTGGTATGGCCCGATATAACGTGGAATCTACTTCCCTTTCTTACAAAACCTCATGACACTCTTCATGGGCGACACCTTCAAGTACACAAAATAATCCACCTCAAGCTCCAAGTCTCTTTTCCTCACGTCCGTGTAAGACTTCTGAAGACTTTGTGCTGTCTTCAAACTCTTTTTGATAACCTTCATCTTCTCCATAGACTGGTGGATAAGGTCAGGTCCGATTAGTTCAGCTTCTCCAACCTCAAACCAGCCAATCGATGATCTATATCTCCTCCCGTATAATGCCTTATAAGGGGCCTTTTGGATGTTGGCATGGTAGCTATTGTTGTATGCAAACTTAATTAATGATAGGTGGTAGTCCCAATTACCCTTGAAGTCGATAATGCAAGCTCTCAAAATATCCTCCAAATTCTGGATAGTGCACGCTGCCTGTCCATCAGTCTGAGGGTGAAAAACGGTGCTCAGATGTACTTTCGTACCCAATCCCTTCTGAAAGGATCTCGAATATTGAGAGGTGAATTGAGTTCCTTTGTCCAAGATGATAGACAAGCGAACCCCATGCAACCTCACAATCTCTCGAATGTATAGCCGGGCATACTCCTTAGCTGTATAAGTTGTCTTGACTGCCAAGGAGTGGGCTAATTTTGTCGTTCTATCAACAATATCCCATATCTAATCATGCTATTTTTAGGATCTGGTAGACCAGTGATAAAATCCATATTAATCGTCTCCCACTTCCATTAAAGAATTTCAACATTCTGGGCCAGTCCATATGGTCTCTAATGTTCAACCTTAACCTGTTGACAATTGGGGCATTTAGAGATGAATTCAACAATGTCCCTCTTCATTCCATTCCGCCAATAGACTTCCCACAAGTCATGGTACATCTTGGAAGAACCAGGATGGATGGAATATTTGGAGCTATGAGCCTCAGCCATGATCCTAACTCGAACACCATCAACATTGGGCACACACAGTCTGCCATGGTATCTCAAAACCCTATCTACCCCTTTGGAGAAAACCATCACCTTCCGCTTGTGACCCGCTTCTTTGAATTGGAACAAGACAAGTTATTGGTCTTGCTTTCCTTTCACTTTTGATGCTAAGGATGAAGTAGACCCATTTTGAACATTGACCCCATCTTTGTTGTTCTCCTCAAGTTGCACTCCCAGTCGAGCCAATCTGTGAACTTCCATAGCTAGTCCTTTCTTTATTTCCTCCACATGGGTGGTGCTACCCATAGACATCCTGCTAAGAGCATCAAAAATATTAGCCTTACCTGGGTGGTAGAGAATGCTCATATCATAATCCTTGAGCAACTCCAGCCATCTCCTTTGACGCAGGTTGAGCTCTTTCTAGCTGAACACGTACTGCAAGCTCTTGTGGTCAGTGAATACGTCCACGTGCATTCCACACAACTAGTGACGCCAGATCTTAAGTGCGAATACCACCGCTGCCAACTTGAGATCACGACTCGAATAGTTTTTCTCATGGATCTTAAGTTATCTGGAAGCATAAGCTATCACCTTCCCTCTCTGCATAAGTACGCAGCCCAATTCAACTCTTGAGGCATCATAGTATATCACGAAGTCTCCTACCCCATTAGGCAAAGTCAACACTAGGGCTGTAGTCAATCTAGTCTTCAGGTCTTGGAAACTATTTTCCGTTCCTCAGACCACTAGAACTTGGCTTTCTTCTAAGTCAGGCAAGTCAATGGGGTTGACAAGGAAGAGAAGCCCTCAACAAATCTGTGTCAGTAGCCTGCCAAACCCCAAAAAGCTTCTGATTTCTGTCACAGAAGTTGGTCTAGGCCAGTTCTTAACTGCTTCAATCTTCTAAGTATCCACCTGAATATCATCTCTTGAAACAGCATGGCCAAAGAAACCCACTGACTTGAGCCAAAACTCACACTTTGAGAATTTTGCATACAACTCATGGTCTTTGAATGTTTGCAAAATTACTCTAAGGTGATTAGAATGCCCCTCTTTATCCTTAGAATATACCAGAATATCATCAGTAAACACGATCACGAACATGTCAAGATACTATTTAATACCCTGTTCATCAAGTCCATGAAAGTTGCAGGTGCATTTGTCAACCCGAAGGACATGCCAAGAACATAATGTGGCCACACCATGTCCTAAAGGCTGTCTTTGGGATGTCACTTTCCCTCACGTTCAACAAATGATAATCCGATCTGAGGTCTATCTTGGAGAAACAAATAACACCCTAAAGTTGATCGAATAGATTATCTATCCTGGGAAGAGGATATTTGTTCTTTATAGTGACCTTGTTCAGTTGCCGGTAGTCTATACACATTCTAAGAGACCCATCTTTCTTATGCACGAATAGGACAGGAGCACCCCAAGTTGAGACACTAGGGCTTATGAAACCTTTCTCTAACAAGTCTTTCAATTATTCTTTAATTTCTTTCAACTGTGCGGGGTCCATTCTATAAAGTGGAATTTAAATAGGTTTGGTCTCGGGAAGGACATTGATGTTGGGACAAAAATACATATTTTTAGTCATTATTTACATCATATTTAATACTTTTATTTATTCTTTTTTAGCATAAATTTTATGGATTATGCTAAATTGTGTATTTTATTTGTAGGATTAAATTGATGCGAAAATAAAGAAATTTGGAGTTCAAACAAATTAAAAAGAGAAGATTACAGAAGAAAAATCAAGCAGTCAGCTTAATGGATTAAATTAAATATAATAATATATACTATTTATATACGTACATTATGTGCTGCTTTGCAATTCAGGTGCAATTGTAATACAAGCTGCCACGTGGCAGAAAATGAGTGGCAACATTATGTGAAGGCAGCGTATAGTTCACGTGAAGGCCCAATTCCTCCTAATTTTGTATTTACCAATTTGTTTTGAAAACAGTTATTTTAGTTGAAGTTTTTCCTATACCTATAAATATTTCATAAAATTAGGTTTTACATAACTTTTGACTTAGAGAGAGATAGGAGCTGCCGTGGAGGCCAGAGAATTTTGGTTTAATTTTTTCTTCTCCATTATTATTTATTTTTACATTTATCTTTGAGTGATTTGTGGTAATTTCTTCATGTTTATGTGGAGTTAAACTTTTCGTTCTAAAATTGTGATAGCTACTAAGATGATTATTTAGTCATTATTAATTTGAAATATTTGTTTTAAAAATATCATATTTAGTTGTTCTCAAATTGCTTTTATCTATACTTCATAGCCTGATCAACTAGGGGGTAAATTAGTTATTCATTTTGGATTCGAGAGATGTTGGAAAGAATAGAACACAGTAGTATAGGGAGCTTGTTCAACTAGGAAACTAGATTGATTCGTGTAAGGGAGACTCGTGACAACTACCCTTTCACCTCACTTGGTTCATCATACAGGAAGATAACATTAAAGCATTTTTATTGATGTGTCTATCCCCTCTCAACGATATAGTTAGGCAGTTAATAAAGGTAGGCCAGCAGAGGCTTGCAACCTTGTTCAGGTAATTTTAACCCTATGAATCAGCAACTAGATAATCAAATAAGTTGATGAAATAGAGGCTAAGCATGATTATTAGCTAAACCATAATCTTAGATCAATTCATTCATTGATTGTTTAAAATTATTTCTTATCTTGGTTAATTGTTCACTACTTAAATAAATAATTAGAGTTAGTATAACTTGTAAATAATTAATTAACAAGTCCTTTGGGTTCGACATCCGACTTCTGAAAAGAACCACTATATTACTTGGGTTGACCACGTACACTTGCGTGTGCTAGGGAAGCAACAAACATCAATCCCAAAGTCAATCTCCTTATTAGGAGGGACTCTGGCAAATCATCAGGAAACACCTCATGAAACTCATTCACAATCGGGACTGACTCAAAAGTAGAGGATTCAACATCATCTGACTTAACTCACAAGGTGGTAAATACAACCCTTGGAGATCAACTTCCTGGCCCAAAGATAAGAGATAAATTTTCCCTTACGAGCAACAGAACTCCTTTACCACTCTAAGACAGGCTCATTAGGAAATTGAAACTTAACAATCCAGGTTCTACAGTCGACATAAGCATAACAGGCATGGAGCTAATCCATGCCCATTATTACATCAAAATCAACCATCTCCAACTCTACCAAGACAGCTAAGGTGTCTCTATGATAAATAGACACTATGAAATCCTTGTAAACTCTGTCAGCTAAGACAGACTCACCAGTAGGAGCAGAAACAATAAAAGGTTCAAGCAAACACTCTAGAAGAATTCAGAACTTACTAGCCACATAAGGGGTCACAAAAGATAAGGTGGCACCCGGATGAAGTAATGCGTAACAATCAAACGTAAAGACTCAAAGCATACCCATCACAACATTTGGTGCAGCCTCCTGATCCTATCAATTACCCATAGCATAAAGGTGGTTCGTCCTGCCTCCTATACTAGTAGTAGTACCCCTCTACTGGTTGCCCGCTGGGGTGCTGCGGAAGACAGAGCTCTGCTGCTCCCTTCATCTCTTCTCCTCTTTGGGCACTCAAAGCTGAAGTGCCCAGCCTGTCCACATGAATAGCAAACATATCTTCCTACACGATACTCTCCCAGATGAAGATTACTGCATTTGCCACATAGTGGCTTTCCCCTCGTGCCTTAACCTTGGGTCACACTAGCCTGAGACTGAGCACCCGAAACCCTGAAATTTGGATAACCCTTAGATTTTTAATCATACCTATTTGGTACACGGGTGCGCTTGCTACAGAAGGTACATGATGGGATGATCTCCTCTGAAAGTGGGACTTATCACCTTTATTTTGTCTCTGCGGGCTAGGCTCATGCACCACTAACTTTGCCTTTCAGTTCATCTACTCTTCTCTATCTTTCTTGTTGTCCTTCCCTGTCTGCTAGGCATACAACATAATTTTAGAGATGTCCATGCCCGGAATCAGCAAAGCTGCCTTACACTCTCTGCACATGTCTGCCCAAGACCAGACAGAAACTTCCTTATCCTTGCCTCATGTCTTGCACCATCTCCGGAGCATACCTGGACAACTTAATAAACTTAAGACTGTATTCCTTCACTATCATCCCTCCCTATTTTAGATTCACGAACTCATCCTCTTTCCTCCCCCTCAACTCTTGAGGAAAGAAGTGGTCAAGGAATGCTGTCTCAAACTCCTCCCATGCTGCAGGCTCTGCATTCTCCCATCTACTCTCCTCCCACTGATTGTACCACGCATTGGTAATATCCTTCCGTTGGTAGGAGACAAACTCAAGTCCCTTAATCTCATCAGCATCCATAGCCTTCAGAACCTTATACATCTCATCAATGAAGTTCTGTGGGTCCTCTTCTACTTTCGATCCCGTATACACTGGTGGGTTCATCCTCAAGAAGTCTCTATTTTTGGTGGTAGCTGAGGGCTCCTATGGGCTAGAACTAGGTGCTTGAGGACCTTGGCCCTGGGAGGCCACTAACTAAGTCAGCATGGTGATGACTCCCCTAAACTCTGCCTCGATAGTGGTAGCTAGTTGGGGTTGAGCAGGGGGCACCTGTAGGGCATCAGTAGTCCTAGCAGGGCGTCCCCTTCTCCTCATCTCCGTCTAAACTGGGGCCTTGGGTTGGGCATTCTCAACAGCTGGGGCTGCGATATCTCTCTGAGCGGTTGCTCTCTTTTGCGGGCATTTTCTGTAAACTTATAACGGACGGGTTAAAATGAAATTTCCATAGAGTTAAACTCTATCACATGAATTCAGATCATCAAATAAGGGTAAATCTTCCAAATGTCCTATAGCCTCCTACTTATGAAGTGTGGAGCACAACACACCCATAAACAAGACTCTAGTAGGCACTGCTTCATAGACTCCCTAGGACACTTGAACTCTGGGCTCTGATACCAAGTTTGTCACGCCCCGAGAGGGTACTCTAGGCGTAACTGGCACTCAAATACAATTACTAGCCCCTAAGCCGACCACCTAGTTTCATCACATTTGTTCAATCAGTTTAATGGCTGAAAAAATCAAGAAATTACTATCTATCAATGGGCTTCAACTATCAACTCAGTCTATCATAAATGAAATACAGGAAAAAGGACAATCTCAGTGTTAAGAAAGGGAACGGGGAAAAGAACCCCAACATCATCCATCATCAATCTACGTGTATGAAGCCTATATATCTACTGTCTAAGATTGTACCATAACAGTCCAAAGCCACCATAATGAAAGAGAATACATTAAGATAAATGAAATGATAAATAAGTCCTTTGAAAGCAAGGGAGAACTCACCAAGTCTCTGTCTAGAAATCCATGAAACCTCAATGATTAGGCTGCTGAAGTTCTCTGTCTACAAAATCTGCATCATAAAACAATGCAGTACCAAAGGGGCGTTAGTACATAGGGTGTACGTTATGTAAAATGGGCTAAAATAAATAGTATACAATATCATCAGCATCATCAATCACTCATCCTTAACTCAGAGTGGGAAACAGGACTCGACCACCTCCCTATCGAACAAGACATCAAACAGTCACATTAACTTCAGAGTACTATCATCAGGAAACCTATCTGGGAGTTTCTATAACCGAAAAAACCACCTATGACTCGGTGATGATACACCGATGAGATGTTATTTCCACATCTGTCTATTACCTTGCCAGCGTACCGGACGAGTCTATCCGGGATCCTAAAAGAAGTCTGTGAGCCCTCTACGGGGCAAAGGAAACATCTACTTTCACAGTCGAATCCTCTCCTACACTGGCCACGTAGTTAATAAGTGCGAGTGGGACTTACACTTACCCATTTCGGTATTGATACTCCTCCTAGAACTCAACATGCTCAAAAGTCTATCAATACATCAAGGGTTTTCATCACTCATCCCCTACGGGCAAGATCACTCAGCTCATCTCATCATTTATCACCTCAAAGAGTAAGACTATTCCTTCAAAACTAAGGTCCAATATCGCTAGTCTCTAAGTGCACTAATTCAATCAGTTTCAGTCATCAACACCCTCATATCAGGACTCAAACTTCAGCAATCTACATATTCAGACAATCAAGGCTCTAGACATTACCCCTAAGTTCATTCTTGAAGTATTAAGCAAGGGAAATCATGCAATTTTGGTATACAATCACACAATAATGTATATAAACAGTGAATAAAAGTATAATGATCATCAATTTGAGATAATATATAGAAATCAAAGATAATGTTCAAGAAGATAAAGATGATGTCCAAGAAATTCTTCAAGAATTACTACTCAAGACCCATCAACTATTAATTGCCAATCTACTACATATATTGGGGGCACATGGAGAATAATTCCATGCTTTGGATAGCCTTTACATACCTGGAGTGAAGAATCACCAAGTCTTCTTCAAAGGATTGAGACCTCAGTTGAAATCCTCAACTCTTTATTCTTCTCCTCTCCTAGAAAGCACGTTTAAACTTAGAAAAATGTGGGTTTTGAAACCCTTTCATACGAAATAAGTCTTAAAACATGTTTTGGGACATATAATGGGTTGAGAATGACCAAAATACCCTTTTTGAAATTTAAAACAAAAGTTATAAAAATCGCACACTGGTCTGCGATAGGCTAGGGCCGCGGACCAGTATAATTTCGCAAAATTTCAAAATTTTCAATTCTCATCAAAAAATAAAAAAATACCAAGTGTAAGTTCGCGCCCCCTCCACGTCGCACCAGGGACGCGGATCAACGCTATCCTAACATTAATTAGCAAAAGTTAATTTTTGCTCTGGTTGCTCTGACTTAATTTTTTGTGCTAATCGCAAATCTGGCCTGGGATTTCCCATCAGAGCTTTGGAAAACGCATTGTCCGCATGATTATATTTTAGGGGCATTTTAGTAATTTAACGAGGTGTTATAGTTGGGTCCTTTCACCCATATTGCCCAACCTTCCTTTTTTATGAAAATAACATGTTTTCAAGTTATATTATTTATGGGTATTACTTATTATGAATTATGATTACAAATTATGGTGGGGTTTTATGAAATGATGATTTAAAACACATGTCGACCTATTTCAAGCTTATATTATGAGATAGCTTTTCTATTGTGATTATACATGTTTTGAGGTATGAAACTATAATCTATTTATGAGGTTTGATGAGGGATTTTAAGCTATCTTGAATAAGGGTTTTTACTATGTGTTGGTGGGTTGATTTACATTGAGTTTTCTCACATGATTTCACTCTTGTATTGCATGATTTTGAACTAGCATTACACATCTGTCATGTGTTTGATAAAATGTCTTGACATGAATTCTTGAGTTATTGATGATCTGTTGTACGGTTTACAAACCAAGTGACTTTATGATTATTAAGGGAATTTATATACGTGTTGAGTTCATGAAAAGTATATATAGTGTTGCATGTTGACTGTCACACTCCTTAACTTTATGCTCTTGTATATCCATGTTTCAAGCCTTATTTAGTTAGGTTGGGGGTGTACCAGATTCATAGGAGACTCCTAGTACCTAAATGAGTTCAAGACTTACCTCCAAGTTGAGTTTTGGGTGTTGTTACATACAAGGGTAAAATTAAAACAAGCATAACTCCTAGCACATTTAAAACAGGGTGGAAAACAACATTCTAAGTGGCAGCCCTTTGAGTCGTCTTCGCAACGCACTTGGTTTCACCTTATTCCGAGGTCGAGTGAAGGAGTTATGATCGTTTTCGTGAGGCCCTCCCGTGCAGTGTTGTCACACAGACTGTTTGATGGCCAGGGTGGCCTTTGATGGGCCGTTTGGGCAGATAGGGTTGGAAAATGCCATTTTTGGCACTAAGGAAGGTGCACGGCCAATGGTATAGGCCATGTCGCTCACCACTGACCATCGGGATGGCCACAAGGTGTGCCAAAGGGAGCTTGTTGGAAATTGGGGAAAATGTGGCTACAGGTGGTGCCACGGGCACTATCGATAGGACGTGTGGAGTGGGAAGGGCCGTGGCACTTGGACGTGTGGTGGCCTGCAACATTGTTTTGTCTAAGTGAGGTGGGACAGACCAGCACACATTCCGTGTAATGCCATACAGTCCGTGAAGCGGTCTGTCAAAGTGACGAGAAGTTAATTTTCCAAGTTTCCCAACTTCCATTTTGTTTTTCACTAAGGCACTTCAGACGGGCACACCACATGACCAGTGGAGTGTCACACGACAATTGAAGTCTCCAATGACACAACACTTTGCCAATTTTTCCATCCATTCACTTATGGCATTCTCATAAATGTCAATTATCCTAATGACCCTTTTTGACTTTTTAGGCTATCTTAACCTTCCTAGAAGACCTAAACTCTAATCTTAAGGACCCAATTTCACTACTCTCATCTCAGTCAGACTCCTAAATCCAATCAAGATCCTCCATGAAGCCCCAATTAAATTTCAAGGAAACCCAAGTACAAGATTGGATTCCAAGATCATTTCCAAGCCTCCATTCATCCCAATCTCAATTCCAAGCAACTCTAGACCTAAGATATGTGAGTTTCTTTCTTGGGTCCCTTTCACCCATGATACCGAAGCTTTATTTTTACTATATTTTATTATTTATAGTTGATTTTACAAATGGGTTTACTAGTATGAACATGTCTATGAACTATGTAAACTTGTGACTATTTTCCTATGATGTGAGCAATATATCTTCGATCTATTTTAAGTTTTGATGAGGGGTTTTAATATGAATTTCTTGGGGGGTTTTACAAGGTATTAATTTATGGTTTTACAACAGATTTTCTTGCATGATTGCATCCCTAAATTGCATGGTCTTATACCACCATTGTACACCTACCAAGTGTTTGATAAGATGTCCGGTTATGGTTTCTTGAGGAATTGAAGGTCCAAAGCATGAGATATGATATGAATGATGTTATAATGATGAAATGAGCTTATGTACATGATACATTCTATATAAAGTGTTCCAGTAGACCATACTCAACCGAGTTGGGGGTTTGTACTCATCAACCATGTGAGGGGTTAGTACTTCACCACCTAGGATGATTGGGGTTACACCATCATCAACCGAGTTGGGGGTTTGTACTCATCAACCATGTGAGGGGATTATACTTCACCACCTAGGATGATTGGGTTGTTACCAACATCAACCATATGAGGGGTTTATACCTCGCCACCTAGGATGATTGGGGTGACCATCATCAACCAACCAAGGTTGGAAAGTTAGTTTGGTCTCTTCTTCACATATGATATTTTAAATGAGCATGAGTTACTTAAGCATGTTTTAATTTAACATTGATCATACATGCCATGTTGCTATATTATGCCTATTGTTTATTGTTACACATTTTAATTATGATGCCTATTCCTTGTTGGATTGCATCCAACATACTTAGTACATTCAAACGTACTAACACATACCCTTGCATACATGATATCATCATGTAGGAACCGATGCCTAGTTGATCCTCCTCCCCCACGTGGCTAGGCAGTGCTATTCCAAACTTGTTAGTGAGTTCTCCATTTCGGGGATCTTAGTCTATGTTGCTATTATCTATGTATTAAGACACTATCTTATGTTCTATTGAATATGATGTTGAGCCCGGTAGCTCTGTCTTGGCCCCCGCTATATCTATGTATTTAGAGGTGTATGTTGGTCAAGTTGTGTATTTGTGATATGAGTTGTGAATCCTTGTTTTGGTAATGTTGTTGTTTTGGAAAGCTTTACCTTAGCCTCATTGCCCTTATTTAATATAAATGTCTTTTGTATGCTTCCGCGACCAAGGATATGTTATGACAAGTAAAGAGCCTTGATTGGGGTCACTTCGGGTTCCCCATGCGTCGTGTCACGTCCAGGCCCTAGGATTGGATCGTGACAAACTTGGTATCAGAGAAATATGTTAATATAACCTTCGAGTCCAACACACCACGTCGATTAGTGTCCTATTCATGGTTGTGAAACGCACTATGACTATGGATAGGAGGTTATGAGCTGTTGTAGGAAATGTTTCCCTTTTACATGTCCTAAGTCGTGCTATAGAGTTATGGTAAGTATTTCCCCCTAACAATTGTTCTTTGCTATGCTAGATCATGCCTAATACTTTAGGAAGATGGGCCTGAACTCCTGAGGAGCAACCTACCAATGGTGAGCTCCAGGATGCCCTTACTATGCTTGCACAAGTACTGGCCATCCAAGTCTAACAAGCGGCCCAAGCTCCTCATGCTACTAACCTGAGAGCTAGGGTAAGGGACTTCATGAGGATGAATGCTTCGATCTTCTATGGTTCAAAGGTGGATGAAGATCCACAAGAGTTTATCAATGAAATCTGTAAAATCTTGTCTATCATGGGTGTTGAACCAAATGAAAAGGTGGAGTTGGCGGCGTACGAACTCAAAGGGGTGGTCAAATTTGGTTTGATCAATGGAAAGGTGAGAAGGGTAATGGCTATGTGCTGCTTTGGGAGGAATTCAAATTCGGCTTCCTTAATTGATTCTTCCTCTTGAGCTTAGGTAAGCAAAGTTTGTTGAGTTTATGAAGTTGAAATAAGGTGGTATGAGCATGAGGAAGTATTCCATCAAATTTAATCAACTATCAAAGTATGCTCCTCACTTGGTGGCTGATCCTAGGTCAAGGATGAATAAGTTTGTTATGGGGGGTTTCCGACTTAGCAAGTGAAGAATCTTGTCCGCCTTGCTTATTGGTGATGTAGATTTGTCTCGGTTGATGACCAATGCCGAGCAAATGGAAGAAGAGAGGTTGAGAAAGAGGAGGGTCCATGAGACCAAGAGGGCTCAGTTTGAGGGTAAGTTCAAAAAGGGTGCTAAATTTCACCAAGGCCTAGGGTCTTCTCATACTACTAATTGGGGATTTGCCAATGACTTCCCTAGGCCTCAAGGTGTGGGTAGAGTGGCTCTTATAGAGGTGTGTCCTAAATGTGTAAGGAAGCATGAGGTCCATGTTTGAAGGGTTCTAATGCATGCTTTGAATGTTGGGAGCTTGGTCACAAGAAGGTAGATTGTCCAAGAAGTCGTGGTAAGGGTCGGGGTGCGAATGTGGTTCCATTGGGTAGAGGTGGTACTCAAGGTGGGGCCCCAAGGCACAATCGATTTTATGCACTACATGAAAGGCAAGGGGTTGGTGAGGTTCCCAATGTTGTTACTGGTATGTTAAAAATCTTTGACTTTGACGTATATGCTTTGATTGATCTGGGTGCCACTCTTTCCTTTGTTACCCTTTTTATTGCTAGAATGTTCCATGTTGACCTCGAGTTGTTGCATGAGTCATGTGAAGTGTTTACTCCTATTGGTGCCTCTATTGTTGCTAGGAAAGTTTATAGAAGTTGTCCTATTTGCATTTTGCATAAGTTGATGCCTTTCGATCTTGTTGAATTAGACATGGTAGCTTTTGATGTCATTCTTGGGATGGATTGGTTGCATGCCCACTATGCTTCTATCGATTGTAGAACCCATAGGGTAAAGTTTCACTTCCCAAATTAACCCGTCCTTGAGTGGGAAAGTCATGATGTGGTGGTAAAGGTAGATTTATTTAATGCATTAAAGCCCATTAGTTGATTTCCAAGGGGTGTTTGTACCATCTTGTGAGAGTCAAAGATATGGAGTCCAAAGTCCCTTTCATAGAGTCAGTTCCGGTTGTAAATGAGTTTCTTGATGTCTTCCCAAATGATGTCCCTGGTGTCCCTCCAGAAAGAGAGATAGATTTTGGCATAGATCTCCTTCCCGATACTCAATCTAGCTCTATTTCCCCTTATTGTATGGTCCCGTCAGAGTTGAAGGAGTTAAAGGAGCAATTGAAAGATTTGTTGGAGAAGGGATTTATTAGGCTGAGCTAATCACCTTGGGGTGCACCGATATTGTTCGTAAAGAAGAAGGAAGGGTCACTTAGAATGTGCATTAACTACCAGCATCTCAATAGGGTCACTATAAAGAATAAGTATCCTTTTCCAAGGATTGATGACTTGTTTAACCAATTGTAAGGGGCTAGCTTTTTCTCTAAGATTCATCTTCAGTCCGGGTATCATCAAGTGAAGGTGAGGAAGTGTGATATTCCCAAGACGGCCTTCCAGACTAGATATGGGCATTATGAATTTATGGTGATGTCTCTTGGGTTAGCCAATGCACCAGCCATCTTAATGAATAGGGTCTTCAAATCCTACCTTGATTCCTTTTTTGTGGTCTTTATTGATTATATTTTAATCTATTCGCATAGTAGGGAGGAGCATATGGGGCATTTGAGGGTTGTGTTGCAAAGATTGTAGGAAGAGAAATTGTATGCTAAATATGAAAAGTGTGAATTTTGGTTGAAGGAGGTTGCATTCTTGGGTTATGTGGTGTCGGGAGATGGTATAAAAGTGGATCCTAAGAAAATCGATGTGATTAGGAATTGGCCTAGACCATTCACCCCATAGGATATTAGGAGCTTCTTGGGCCTTGCGGGTTACTATAGAAGGTTCGTGAATGGGTTCTCCTCAATTGCTTCCCCTATGAAAAAATTGACTCAAAAGAAGTTTAAGTTTGTGTGGACCACTGAATGTGAGAAAAGCTTCCAAACATTGAAAGATAGGCTTGTGTCTGCTCCTATATTATCACTATTGGATGCGGTTGAGGGTTTGTTATGTATTGTGATGCATCTAAGGTTGGTTTGGTTTGTGTGCTTATGCAAAATAGTAAGGTCATACCCTATGCTTCTAGGTAACTCAAAGTGCATGAAAAGAACTACCCTACCCATGATCTTGAATTGAACGCCATGGTGTTTGCATTAAAGATTTGGCGTCATTATTTGTATGGGGTACATGTTGATGACTTCACCGATCATAAGAGCCTCCAGTATGTCTTCACTCAAAAAGATCCCAACTTGAGGCAAAGAAGGTGGTTATTCTTAAGGACTATGACATGAGCGTCTATTACCACCTGGGTAAGGCAAATGTTGTGGCGGATGCTTTGAGTCGGCTGTCTATGGGTAGCCTAGCTCATGTGGATGGTGGTGATAGGGAGATGGCTAGGGAGGTACAAAGATTAGCTAGATTAGGGGTGAGGTTGGAAGATGTGGGCAGTGGTGTTGTTGTGGTTGATGGTTCCA